>JAIOJX010000026.1:34223783-34686283 GCA_022376925.1 Tragulus kanchil
GACTCAGAGTACCTGAGCCTGAAAATAATCAGGATAACACTTGTAAATTTGTGACAATCACTACAGTATCTCATATCTAAGATTTTTTTTAAAAAGACATTTATTCACTAACACTAGAGCTGCCTAGTCTTACAACTCCAGGGGAGAATAAAAATGTCTGGCTTATCCTAAGGTTTCTTTCCATGGTCAAAACAAGAAATCTCCCTCCATACTCAAGAGACATGCATTTTTAGTAACATCAGATATATTCTTCTCTCTTCCTTTATCAAATAGTACTCTTCCCACCCTCTGAAGTCTAACCCTTTTTTTCCCCCACTAGAATAGTGAGGTAAGCAAGGGTAATGAAATGTTCAAACACTTGAACATCCCTGATCATTTTCTCCAAAAGCCTTTTTTATTCTAGCAGGATCTGTGCAATCTTTTCTGTTTTCACATGATACTGTAGGCCTAGGCCTGAAATAAACTGGGAAGAGAGATGAGTATCAGGATGTCTCAGCAAGAACTAGACAAAACATACATCCTCTTTAGCATAAATTGACCTGGGGGTGGAGTGGGAGGACTTGAAGGAAGGAAAAAAGGGACTGTTTTGAAAAAAATATGAATATGTTTATTAGATAATTTTTACAATCAGATAGCTCCAAATTTTTTTAAAAAATATTATCTTTTATCTTCCTAAGGATGAAAGCCTTAATGAAAACAAATCCTAGATACAAATTTGAGGAAATTGCCCAACAATAAGTTTACATGTATTTGAACTGAAAAATTGTTAACCACGTTTTTGCTCCAAGATGTGTGAGGGCCATTCAGGGGCTGTAGGGCCCTAAATAGACACACAAACAAGTATGTGTATATCTGGAGCCCCACACATTGTAATAAACACAGCTGCATTTACTTGAGTATGTGATCCCATGTACATGTAAAAACATTCAAACAAACACACTCAGCAGATTTATTTGACTGTGCAATGGGGCAATTATTCAAATAAACATGCTCGGTACAATTATTTGAATCTCACATTGCATGTTCATCAATCACAGCACTAAAAAAGAGGGGGAAAAACACCAAAGAGCTTACATGGGAAAAAAATATATATATATGTGAAAACAACCTTATTATATATTTTATAGGGTTAGCCGAAATGATGGCTCCCTCCTTAACTGTAACTCTTCTATATTCAATGACATTTGTTTCTAATGATTAATTGGTTCATTCACTTGGCCATTATATCAGAATGACCACAACATTCAGATTTATATAACAGCAAGCTAACAAACCTGAATGAGGTAGAGATGGAATCTCTATATTTCCAGCATAGGGTAGTTTTTTCTAGACACTTTATGTCAAGAGGACATCAGTCAAATTATTATGACTTTAAATAGTACTCCCATAAATTAAAAAAAAAAAATTTATACATGCAACAAAACATTCCTACATTTGAAGACGTTAAAAAAAATCACAGGTGACTCATCTGGTCATTTTACATATTGATAAATATTCTGACATATATGTGAACACATCAAGAATCATATAGGTGTACCAAGAGACGGTTTCTGTCTCCCTTAAGTATGTACTGACATAACCTAATATACTAAAATGGGAAGGGGCGTTTAGTCACAGAAATATGCATCGTGTAACAAAGATGAAGAAAATACATGGCTTGTGCCCATCATAAAAAAGATTCAGACTGAAGGCTTAGCTTTGGTTTTTATTCAATTAAATTGTTAAACTGTGCACAGTGATTTTTTTTTTAGAACTTGAGACATTTGTGATGTTGGCTGTTTAAATCTTTGTTACCTTCTCTGTGAATTGAAATTGTACATATTTAGTAAATCATGCAGACAAAACAAACTTTTTAGACAATATTTTTATTGGAGAGTTTTCTTTTCCTGTATCCATGTTAAAAAAAAAAAAAAAAAAAAGACCTCCTTTCCCAAAATAAAAATGTCAATACTAAATTTAAAGAAGTAAAGGAATGATTGCTTCCTTTAGAGCTACATATTTAAATAAACATGGAGATAATTGGCAACATGTTCTTTTGGGCTAATAGGCCGTGTCCAATTTTTTGGGTCTGATGTTTCAGAGGGCCTCGTTTTCAGGGCTAAAGATGATATATTAATCTCTGAATTAAACAGATGCTATTAAGTAACAGAATAAATCCCTCAGTCTTCATTTGTATGTTAACTATGGAATTATAGAAATGACACTGAGATGATGTGATGCTGAATATGCCACAAACCAAGACTTTCTCTATTAAAACAGTCACCTACCACCTGTAATCTAGAGTGACATGTTCAAATGCTCCCAAATATTGAACATAGAAAATGAATAGTACTACTCCCATTTGGCCTTGAGATGACTATGACAGATTCTAATAATTTTAGTCAAAGAAAATGATGAGTAAAAAATACATGAAGATTAAAGTGGTGACAAATGATCGTTAAGTATTCTAATTGGTCTTTTTCATTCATATCTTTGATTCTACAGAAATTGCAAATCCTGATGATCCTTATTTGTAAGTGCACCCAGTCAGCTTTTCTCGCTCTCACTCCACAGAAAATGCCTGTTAGATTTGGAACGAAGAAATAAGCCCCAAAATGTTAAAATAGACTACTGTCCTGGCAGGAAATTTAACATGCCTGTTAAACTGACATAACCTAATATACTAAAATGGGAAGGGGCGTTTAGTCACAGAAATATGCATCGTGTAACAAAGATGAAGAAAATACATGGCTTGTGCCCATCATAAAAAAGATTCAGACTGAAGGCTTAGCTTTGGTTTTTATTCAATTAAATTGTTAAACTGTGCACAGTGATTTTTTTTTTAGAACTTGAGACATTTGTGATGTTGGCTGTTTAAATCTTTGTTACCTTCTCTGTGAATTGAAATTGTACATATTTAGTAAATCATGCAGACAAAACAAACTTTTTAGACAATATTTTTATTTGAGATTTTCTTTTTCCAGTATCCATGTTAAAAAAAAAAAAAAAAAAAAGACCTCCTTTCCCAAAATAAAAATGTCAATACTAAATTTAAAGAAGTAAAGGAATGATTGCTTCCTTTAGAGCTACATATTTAAATAAACATGGAGATAATTGGCAACATGTTCTTTTGGGCTAATAGGCCGTGTCCAATTTTTTGGGTCTGATGTTTCAGAGGGCCTCGTTTTCAGGGCTAAAGATGATATATTAATCTCTGAATTAAACAGATGCTATTAAGTAACAGAATAAATCCCTCAGTCTTCATTTGTATGTTAACTATGGAATTATAGAAATGACACTGAGATGATGTGATGCTGAATATGCCACAAACCAAGACTTTCTCTATTAAAACAGTCACCTACCACCTGTAATCTAGAGTGACATGTTCAAATGCTCCCAAATATTGAACATAGAAAATGAATAGTACTACTCCCATTTGGCCTTGAGATGACTATGACAGATTCTAATAATTTTAGTCAAAGAAAATGATGAGTAAAAAATACATGAAGATTAAAGTGGTGACAAATGATCGTTAAGTATTCTAATTGGTCTTTTTCATTCATATCTTTGATTCTACAGAAATTGCAAATCCTGATGATCCTTATTTGTAAGTGCACCCAGTCAGCTTTTCTCGCTCTCACTCCACAGAAAATGCCTGTTAGATTTGGAACGAAGAAATAAGCCCCCAAAATGTTAAAAATAGACTACTGTCCTGGCAGGAAATTTAACATTGGCAAGCATAGAATTCACAAGGAACTGATCTAACATAAGGGAATATTCAGAGAGAGATTTGCACATTATGAACCTGTTCTGACCATTTTCAGAGCAAAGGGTAGTAAGAGAGAGAGACTGAGAGACAGAGACACTGGGAAAGAGAATGAGAGAGAGAGTGTGTGTGTGTGTGTGTGTGTATTCTGTGCATGTATCAATTGAAAACTTTGTGTGTATTCAGTTGAATAGCAAGTGTTTAAAAAACGATACCCAAGAGATGGAAGGAATCCGAAGGAGTGCTTTTGAGGCATTTTATATACTTGTTTTCTTACACAAATGAAAACACTTAAAATGTTGATACTGAAAAAATAAAATTTCACCAAAAAATTCTATATTACCTATAAGATATGCTAACAATAAAACAGAGAAAATATTCACTTATCTTTACTCTTTTTGTCAGAAACGTGTATTTTACATGACCTTTCCTTAAAGGAGAATCACGTTTATCCATTCCTAAAACAGTCTCTTTACAGGACAAAGAATTGCAGCTACATTTCATTCTAGTTTTGTTAAGGAGAAAGAAGAATACAGTCTTCAAATTACTTTAAAAAATATATAGACACAGGGCTTCCCTGGTGGTTCAGTGGGTAAAGAGTCCACCTTGCAATGCAAGGGGTACCAGTTTGATCCCTGGCTGGGGAAGATTCCACGTGCCGCCGAGTGGCTGGGCCGGTGTGTCCAATTAAGAGTCAGCGATCTGGAATGCATTCGCCCAGACTGGGTGCTCTTCAACAAAAGAGGCCGCTGCAATGGGAGGCCCACACACGCCAAAGAATAAAGATGGGTGAAAATAAATAAATCAATAAATAAAATAAAAAATAAATATAAATATATAGACGAACAAAGGACTATAAATTTAGAAAGGAAACTCAAGAACATCCCTAAGAATTCACAGAAAACATCATGCATATTTACTGACCACAAGCAACGTAGACCTTGGTCTCTTCTGAAAGGTACCGCTTCCAATACAGATAATATTACCCAGCCCTGTAGTGCAGGCCAGGGATTGGTGCAGACAGAAAGGGAGAACACCAACTACTGAATAACCCTTCACCACTTCCTGCAGTCTTGAAACATTCTGTGGAGGTCTACCACTTTATTATTGAACATGCTTAGAAAGTGTGAGCTCATGGGTTTCTGGGTCGAAGATACATCTAAGCAAAAGGGGGAAAAAGAGAAGTAAAAACCACCCTGTCCTATTTGCTTTAACACTTAAAATGCCATTGTTCAGAGGATAGACTTGAAAAGAATCAGCCTAACATCTAAGTAGACGAAGCTGTCTCCTTTCCTTTTACATATAAAATGTTTTTATATCATCAAAATCAATTCCATGAAAAGGAACATTTCACTCGCTTTAAATGGTGAGGGACCATTCAAAAAAATCTTCTCAGAGTACGAAGCATTCCAGTCAAACTAGCTGCTTAAAATGTACCACCTTAATTTTAAAAATAAAAGTTGGAATAATGATTTGTACAAATGCCTTTTAAGGAATTGTCATGATCCCTTGAGTCAGATACCTTCACCTACAGATCAGCCTGTAACTATCTTATAAACCTGACCAAATTAAAGCATACCTCGTGCCTACATTGTAATAGTCAAAAACCTGTTCTCAAGAAAATTCTCCTATGGATTGACAGAAAGAACGTCCAGATGGTTATAACACTTGGAAAAATAACAGCAGTTGATATAACTACTGCTTGCACCTTTTAGAGGAGGAAACTGAAAATCTTCATAACGTTGAGACCACTTTGGTTGTTTATTTCTACCCCACAATGATCTAGAAAGGAGTTAACCATAGACTGTCAGAACCCTAGTCTCCTGACTGCTTTCCACAACACATCACTGTAAAATATTATTTTGAATGATGTGGAAACATCAAAAGGAGTGAGTTAGTCTCCTTACTTCCTGCAAGAAGTTCGTTCTGGTCTACATGAACTCTTCCATGCAAGAATGGAATGAAAATAAGCTACTTTGGAAACCCTATATTACTCTAAGATGTCACATCATCATCTGAGGGCAGTTAACCACGTCTGGACTGAAGTCTCCTTTCACTGAGAGCCAGAGACAAGTTCAATTATGAGAAATGCTCTTTGAAAATTACTAGCTGCTGTTCGTACATTTTACCCACTAGTTTGTCCAAGATTTTTGACAGTGCTTATGTCTGTTGAGGAGCTGTGGCTTCATCGTACCTCTTCACCCACAATTTTCGCCCGAACCCACTGTGTGAGTTCCCAGTGCTTTTCTTTGTCTAGTCACAGCCTTTTCTGAACCCCATGTGCACTGAGTAACACAGAGGCAATCAGAGAAAGAAACAGGGTTTATGAGGAGCAATTGGAGATTCATGAATCTGCAGCAGGAACCCTGAAACAGGCTCAGGTAGATAAAAGAAAATTAGAGAATGGAGGAATCTAGATACTCTCCCATTGAAAGCCCTGGCTCTTCACATTCTAGGCTCAGAGAGGAGTGAAAGCCCATATTATCTGCAGTTATTGGCAGAGCTAAGACCAGAAACCAAGTCTCCAGTCATGGCATCTAGCTGCTTCTACTGCCTTCATTTGATTTAGTGTCCCTAAAAATAAAAGCAATGAGTAACAATTACAATATTGATATTTACTCAGTTTATTGAGTGCCTACCTTGTGTGAAACATAATACTAGGTATTACAGGATATACAAAAATGAATAAGACATGACTACTGGCCTTAAGTTTCTTATGCTCTGGCAGAGATAGATCTGCACAAAGAACCAGAATGCTGAGCTCCAGGTTCTATAGAAAGTGTACCAGGATTAAAGTCTCAAGCAGTCTCCCTTGAATACCACAGTGTTTCTCTCTTTAAAACACAAAATAGCATCCTTCCCTCACTAACGTGCATAGGAGACACACTGTTCTATGTCTTAGAGATTCAGTGATGATCAGACAATATCCTCACCACAAGGGACCTACTTTCTAGTGGAGAAGATAGAAAGCAAAATTATATAAGACCACTTCACATAATGCTATGTTTTGCAGAGAATAAAAGAAGATGGTGCAATAGTGAATGAGGTAGAACTGGAGGACAGGAAACCCTATATTACTCTAAGATGTCACATCATCATCTGAGGGCAGTTAACCACGTCTGGACTGAAGTCTCCTTTCACTGAGAGCCAGAGACAAGTTCAATTATGAGAAATGCTCTTTGAAAATTACTAGCTGCTGTTCGTACATTTTACCCACTAGTTTGTCCAAGATTTTTGACAGTGCTTATGTCTGTTGAGGAGCTGTGGCTTCATCGTACCTCTTCACCCACAATTTTCGCCCGAACCCACTGTGTGAGTTCCCAGTGCTTTTCTTTGTCTAGTCACAGCCTTTTCTGAACCCCATGTGCACTGAGTAACACAGAGGCAATCAGAGAAAGAAACAGGGTTTATGAGGAGCAATTGGAGATTCATGAATCTGCAGCAGGAACCCTGAAACAGGCTCAGGTAGATAAAAGAAAATTAGAGAATGGAGGAATCTAGATACTCTCCCATTGAAAGCCCTGGCTCTTCACATTCTAGGCTCAGAGAGGAGTGAAAGCCCATATTATCTGCAGTTATTGGCAGAGCTAAGACCAGAAACCAAGTCTCCAGTCATGGCATCTAGCTGCTTCTACTGCCTTCATTTGATTTAGTGTCCCTAAAAATAAAAGCAATGAGTAACAATTACAATATTGATATTTACTCAGTTTATTGAGTGCCTACCTTGTGTGAAACATAATACTAGGTATTACAGGATATACAAAAATGAATAAGACATGACTACTGGCCTTAAGTTTCTTATGCTCTGGCAGAGATAGATCTGCACAAAGAACCAGAATGCTGAGCTCCAGGTTCTATAGAAAGTGTACCAGGATTAAAGTCTCAAGCAGTCTCCCTTGAATACCACAGTGTTTCTCTCTTTAAAACACAAAATAGCATCCTTCCCTCACTAACGTGCATAGGAGACACACTGTTCTATGTCTTAGAGATTCAGTGATGATCAGACAATATCCTCACCACAAGGGACCTACTTTCTAGTGGAGAAGATAGAAAGCAAAATTATATAAGACCACTTCACATAATGCTATGTTTTGCAGAGAATAAAAGAAGATGGTGCAATAGTGAATGAGGTAGAACTGGAGGACAGGCAACCTTAGCTGGGATGCAGGGAAGGGAGTGTCAGGAAAAAAATATAGGGCTGTAGTATCTGAGTTGAGCCTTAGGGTGGGGAGAAGTAAACCACTGGAGGATCTGGAGCCAGGAAGAGGGAAGAGCAGGTGCAAATACCCAAGGCAAGAATCAGTTTGATTTTTTGAGAATAAAAGCTCTGGTCTAATAAAGCATAGCAGAAAAGGAAAGATGAAGTCAGACCAGTAAGAAAACAAGTCTCAGCATGTGAATGATTTGCAGTGTGATCTCCTGTAAAGAAGCATTCAAGAACAACTTAATCAATTAAATTCAGAAAGTTTTAAGGAATGAGATTCTTAGGTCTTTTGGTGGTCCCATGTCATGTTTTCAGAGGTGAGAAGGTGGGGTTTATGAATCTGTGAGATTTAGCCTGTGGGAGTCAGAAGACACAGATTGCTATTCCCAGTGAATAGCCCAGAAATTAATTTATCAACCTGTCTGTGGTTTAGTTATAATTCCTTCTCCCGTAAAATGGGTAGTAGCCTTCTATGCTCCTCTGAGTTTATGAGAGAAATTTCATTTCTCAGACTCTCTCAAGACCACCTGCCTTGTGTCTGGTCACAGGCAGATCTGTCAGAAATGGAAAGCAGAGATGGTTTGGACCAAAGGAAGTTAGTGTTTTGGAAATAAAAGCACTAGATACAGCAAGTGGGCCCCCACTTGCAGCATATAGTGATACGTTACCCTGAGGCCCCTTCCCCAATCAACATGACCTAGCTCAGTCCCCATGTTTGCCAGTTTGCTCCAGACTAGAATCAGGCATAAGTAAGGGCCCAGCCATCTCCCCTTCCTCTGAACTTCTAGAAAAATACAAAAACTCACAGAGCTGAGAGTAGAGCCAATAAGAAGTAAGGAACATGCAGCAGGTGGTACCATCTGTGCCCGGCTAATTCCAGCCAAAACAATCTGCTCCCTAGAGTTCCCAGTTGTGGAGAAGGGAAGAGAATCTGACAGTGGCAGAGCCAGGGGAGGGAGGGAAGCAGGGCAAGTGCCGAGGCTATTATTCAGACGTTCAGCTGGTTGAGAAGTAGATTATTGATGCCAGTGAACTATTATCTCTCTCCGTTTTCTCTTTACAACCACTGTGGGAGATTCTTCCAAAGTCTCACTAAGCTGGCAAGGATCAGATCCCACACCTGTGAGACAGACATGCAGGCATCCCTGGAAGTCTGTCACCACTGAGATGGGAGGGACAAACATTACTCAACAAGACTAGGAAGCGCAGCCCACCCCAGGATGGAAAAACAAAGGGGAAGGAGCTTATGTTTATTTTATTCTATTTTCCTAGCAACCAAATTCTGTCCCTCTCGTCTGTTCATTCTTTGAAAACCATCCATGGTTGAGAATGGGATTATATTCCCCCTTGTTGATCCCCAGATTGGCATCTTGCTTTTTAAGATAAAATTCTTCCACTTGATGGACTTCCTCATGAAGAGCAAGTCTTCCCTCCTGGCACGCTTACAATCATGGGATGAAAAAATGCAAGCAACGCAAAGATAGATCAAATTGTCTGCGGTAATAACTTTCCTTTCAGAGTGTAACGGACAGAGAGGAACCACTCTTCTTCTCAGACAGAGGAGACAGTGATGATTTGAGGGTCATGGAAAGACTTGTCCACTCAAAAAGAAAATGTCACCCACTGCAAAATTTCCACCAGAACCTATAGGTAAAGGCACCCTCTCCAGGAAGTCATCTGTTCAATGCAAATAACTGGGAGGGGTAATATTTGCCTACTGTCATGTTCCCTTAGATTAATTGATCAATTTATGGCTGAGAGTTGAGTCCTGAGTGAATATGGCCCAGGCAAGTTCCCTTTTACCTTTTTTTTTTTTTTTTTTTTGGCCGCTTCTATTGATCTTTCATTTATTTATCTTTGTTCTTTGGCCTGTGTGGGCCTCCCAACGCAGTGGCCTTCTCTCATCGCAGAGCACCGGCTCTGGACGCATGTGCTCCAGAGCTCTGGCTCAGTTGGACACATCTGTCCAGTAATTCCATGGCACGTGAATCTTCCCAGGCCAGGGATCAAACCAGTGCCCCTTGCACTGCAAGGCGGTGTCCTTACCCACTGGACCACCAAAGAAGCCCACAAGTCCTCTTTTATTAGAGAAGAGAAGGTCTGTGTTTCAGGTGAAGACCCAGAAAACTGGGACCTCATGGACCCCTGAAGGAAGAGGAGATGGCACCTGGTACTGATACTCTGCTTGAGCTAAAGTGTGTTCCCCCATAAGTTGGGCTAAGCCCTAAGCTCTGATACTTGTGAATGTGACCTTATTTCAAAATAGGATGTTTACAGATAGAGTCAAGTTAGGATGAGGTCATTTTGGTGGGCCCTAGTCCAATAGGGATGATGTCCTTACAAGAGGGAACACATGGGGACACAGACCCATGCAGGGCAAATGTCCTGTGAAACCAAAGAGATTGCAATGAGGCAGCTGTAAGCCAAAGATTCTGGTCATCACCAAAAGCTAGTACAGAGAAAACAGATCCCTCAGAAGGAAGAAGTCACACCTTGAGTTTGAACTCATAACCTTTAGGACTATAAGAGAATACCTTTCAGTTGTTTTAAGACACCTAAATTGGGGTACTTACAGCAGTATTAGGAAACTAATATACACCCCAAACAAGCCATGGTGAGGCTTCCAGTTTTCAGTTGCTCTAAAGATCTGGGTTGGTTTAAAATCAAGATTAATTTTGATCCAACCATTCTCTTGATGTTCAACTAAAACTTTTCCACAAAGAACCCTAAATTAGGTAAAGGCACCCTCTCCAGGAAGTCATCTGTTCAATGCAAATAACTGGGAGGGGTAATATTTGCCTACTGTCATGTTCCCTTAGATTAATTGATCAATTTATGGCTGAGAGTTGAGTCCTGAGTGAATATGGCCCAGGCAAGTTCCCTTTTACCTTTTTTTTTTTTTTTTTTTTGGCCGCTTCTATTGATCTTTCATTTATTTATCTTTGTTCTTTGGCCTGTGTGGGCCTCCCAACGCAGTGGCCTTCTCTCATCGCAGAGCACCGGCTCTGGACGCATGTGCTCCAGAGCTCTGGCTCAGTTGGACACATCTGTCCAGTAATTCCATGGCACGTGAATCTTCCCAGGCCAGGGATCAAACCAGTGCCCCTTGCACTGCAAGGCGGTGTCCTTACCCACTGGACCACCAAAGAAGCCCACAAGTCCTCTTTTATTAGAGAAGAGAAGGTCTGTGTTTCAGGTGAAGACCCAGAAAACTGGGACCTCATGGACCCCTGAAGGAAGAGGAGATGGCACCTGGTACTGATACTCTGCTTGAGCTAAAGTGTGTTCCCCCATAAGTTGGGCTAAGCCCTAAGCTCTGATACTTGTGAATGTGACCTTATTTCAAAATAGGATGTTTACAGATAGAGTCAAGTTAGGATGAGGTCATTTTGGTGGGCCCTAGTCCAATAGGGATGATGTCCTTACAAGAGGGAACACATGGGGACACAGACCCATGCAGGGCAAATGTCCTGTGAAACCAAAGAGATTGCAATGAGGCAGCTGTAAGCCAAAGATTCTGGTCATCACCAAAAGCTAGTACAGAGAAAACAGATCCCTCAGAAGGAAGAAGTCACACCTTGAGTTTGAACTCATAACCTTTAGGACTATAAGAGAATACCTTTCAGTTGTTTTAAGACACCTAAATTGGGGTACTTACAGCAGTATTAGGAAACTAATATACACCCCAAACAAGCCATGGTGAGGCTTCCAGTTTTCAGTTGATCTAAAGATCTGGGTTGGTTTAAAAATCAAGATTAATTTTTGATCCAACCATTCTCTTGATGTCTGAGATAAAGATCAGCAAAAATATCCTCCTTGGCTTTGAAACGTCCGTCATCAGGAAAGAGACAAACGGCTTACTCTTTTTTCCCCAAACATCTTCTATAAGGTAATCTTTTTAATTAGGATAATTAAATTCTTGTTTCAAAGAGCACCAAAGTGCAAGCATTATTGTCTGATTTCCTGTAAAGCGTCTTTTCCTGCCTCCTGTTCCACATGTGTCCATTAGCCGGAGAAGCACCAAGTGAGTCAGACATTCTGGTTATAGGTTTGTGGCTCGTGTCAGTGCTAAGAAGAGGGAAATGAGAAAGGAAAACATAAATTGGGAAACAGTGTCAGAGGGCAAGCCGAGATAATGCAAGTACCAGAAAGCAGAGGAAAAGGGTGTTGTATGGGAATCAAAACCTTGCTTCAGGTAGGAAATGTCAGAGAAAAATAGTCACGTTTTTAAATTAAAGGAAGGGAGGGTGGAACCCAAGCCTCTCTTTGTTGTGTGTTTTGGCAGTCTGAATTCAGTACTTGAAGTGAGTGCAATGTGCCTCTTACCTGATTCATTGCTGCTGTAAGATCTAAATACCTTTCAGCTCCAAGTCTCCTGGGAAATCATCTGATAATTCCTGCAACATCCTTCCATCACTGAGATTTGGGGAAATATTGGGAGTTCTGTGGACAAGGCAACAGGAAAGCTCAAGGCAGGAGGAAGTCAACTGAGGTGTGTTTGGATAGACTGATATATTGCTCTGGTAGCCAGTGGCCTCAAGCCGGGAATCAGTGAGACCAGGTTCTGGGATGCGTTCTCAAACATAGCCATGAATTCTGTTCTGCCCCATTACTCCTCGTGTACTGCTACCCATCACCCATGAGTAGACCCTAGAAGGCTAAGGTAAGAATGTCAGGGAAAAGGTTCACTGAAAATCTCTCATCTCTTTTCTAAGGAAAATGAACCCAACTCTTTTTCACAGAAGCCAGCATGGCATTCTTTACATCATATTTCTAGAAGATGGTATGTCATCTTAAAAGCCTGGGTTAATTCGTTTTTCTCCAAGCTTTGTGGTATTTTTATATGCCATTAGTCAGTTATTTTATGTTACTAGCAATAACAGTCCCACCTAATGTATTTAATTCGTTTTGAAAATCATAGCACATCTTTACACACAGAAAAGGCAGCTTTTAACTCCATTGATGACTTCCTCTTTAAAAGTCCTCCTTTAAATCCTTAACCACAGTCTTTTTGGTTTTCTTCCTACCCACTAACCAAGCTCTGCTTTCTTCAACTCGGTCTTTAAATGGTGGTGCTTCCAGGGTTCTTTTGGGGCTCTGTCCTCTCCTTGGTCTGATCACTGTGCTGCAGTGACTTTTTCAAGAAAGACTCAAAAATGCACCTTCCCAGTAAGGCTCTCTTCCTGTGCACTAGACCTGCACATGCAGATGAATATGGGACATCGCTCCCTGATGGTCTCCAATTTGATGTGTCCAAAATGGATGTGGCTATGTCTTCCTCTGGCCCCTCCCCTGAAACCTGGTGACTGTCACTTCTGGCTCACTCAGGTGGAAATCTTGAGAGTCAGCCTGCTGTATCTCTAAATGGGTTATCAGGTCTTGTGAGTCATAGATCCTGTGATCTGTCCTACTTGTTCCTCTTCCTCGATCACCATCATCACTCTCTTGTTCAGACTCACATCACATCTCAAGAATTGCCCTAATAGCCTTTCCACCAGTCACGCTGGCCCCAGTCTCCCCCCTCATCCTAGTGTTTTAAAAAAATTTTTTTGTGGACAAGGCAACAGGAAAGCTCAAGGCAGGAGGAAGTCAACTGAGGTGTGTTTGGATAGACTGATATATTGCTCTGGTAGCCAGTGGCCTCAAGCCGGGAATCAGTGAGACCAGGTTCTGGGATGCGTTCTCAAACATAGCCATGAATTCTGTTCTGCCCCATTACTCCTCGTGTACTGCTACCCATCACCCATGAGTAGACCCTAGAAGGCTAAGGTAAGAATGTCAGGGAAAAGGTTCACTGAAAATCTCTCATCTCTTTTCTAAGGAAAATGAACCCAACTCTTTTTCACAGAAGCCAGCATGGCATTCTTTACATCATATTTCTAGAAGATGGTATGTCATCTTAAAAGCCTGGGTTAATTCGTTTTTCTCCAAGCTTTGTGGTATTTTTATATGCCATTAGTCAGTTATTTTATGTTACTAGCAATAACAGTCCCACCTAATGTATTTAATTCGTTTGAAAATCATAGCACATCTTTACACACAGAAAAGGCAGCTTTTAACTCCATTGATGACTTCCTCTTTAAAAGTCCTCCTTTAAATCCTTAACCACAGTCTTTTTGGTTTTCTTCCTACCCACTAACCAAGCTCTGCTTTCTTCAACTCGGTCTTTAAATGGTGGTGCTTCCAGGGTTCTTTTGGGGCTCTGTCCTCTCCTTGGTCTGATCACTGTGCTGCAGTGACTTTTTCAAGAAAGACTCATAAATGCACCTTCCCAGTAAGGCTCTCTTCCTGTGCACTAGACCTGCACATGCAGATGAATATGGGACATCGCTCCCTGATGGTCTCCAATTTGATGTGTCCAAAATGGATGTGGCTATGTCTTCCTCTGGCCCCTCCCCTGAAACCTGGTGACTGTCACTTCTGGCTCACTCAGGTGGAAATCTTGAGAGTCAGCCTGCTGTATCTCTAAATGGGTTATCAGGTCTTGTGAGTCATAGATCCTGTGATCTGTCCTACTTGTTCCTCTTCCTCGATCACCATCATCACTCTCTTGTTCAGACTCACATCACATCTCAAGAATTGCCCTAATAGCCTTTCCACCAGTCACGCTGGCCCCAGTCTCACCCAAGGTGCTGCCTCATCCTAACACAGCAGAGAAGAGAGCTCTCATGGAGGGTGTATGGCAGAGTTGGCAGATAGAAGAGTGCCCCTTTTATGCTCTGTAAAGATACTTCTTGATGTTCTTCACATATGACCTTCTTGAACATTGTTTCATCACAGTCTTAACAACTGTTATGTTGACGTAGCTCCTGAACTATGGTGGAAAAGAATGTACTCAAGAGAAATAATTAGTCCCTTCCCTTCTCCTTCCCACCCATACCTATACTTGGGGTCTTATCACCTTTGAACTCATCCTGCATGCCTATATTGGCCAAAAGTGCCCTTTTGGTTCTTTTTTGGCTTTCAGGTCTATCTTCTCATAGAAATGAGAGTAAGTTTTTTTAAGGGTAGGGACCATGTTGTCTGTAGTCCCACCTCTCTGGAAGTTATTGCCACAAAGTAGATACTCAATAAATGATTTAATGCACTAGTGCAAATTTGATTATGTCAAAGCCTGCCTTTAAAATCTTTCAGGGTTTTCACAAAGCAACCAAAATACAACTCATGTTCCTTAGCTTGGTCCACAAAGCTTTCATGTGTTGGTTCCTCCTTGCCTCCCTTTCTATCAGCTCTAACCACCCCTCTAATTGTGTCTGCCTAAGCATACCTATATACACGTATAAATATATATATATATATTGGTCCTTCAGGACACAGATCAAAGGTCACTTTCTTAAGTGGTCACTTTCTTAAGATTCTCTTTTCTGAACCTTAGTCTTAGGCCCTCCTTCAAACCTGTGTACATGCTTCATTAACACACTACCCAAGGGTTGGTTTCCCTAGGGCAATGGGTTCCTGGAAGGTCAAAACTGTAAACATTCTGACTCCAGTACCCAGTACAAAGCCATGGATCCAGTAAGAACCCAGAAAATGTGTGAATTCTCTGGAAAGAGGCTGCCAGCAGCATCTAGTCCCCACTGACCCTGCTCATTAGCCAAAAAGAGGAATAATTCAGTGACAAGAGAGAAAATAGCAGAACGTGAGTGATGTAAAACTAAGGAGCTATGGAAGGGCCCCAATGCAAACCAGAAACTTGTCACTTCATGCATTTGAAGATATTTGAAGACCATTTACAAGATTATATTAAGGCACAAATTTTACCCACATGTATTAACAACTTCATTTCTCACATAGACACTACTTTTTATGTACAGCAGCACTAACCTCCACTACTGATGTCCAGATATTGATCACATTGTAAACTTAGTGAGGCAAAACTGGCTACAATCCAAAGTAGGTGGGTTAAAGGGAAAAATGAATAAATAAGCCTTCAGCCTAAAACTGAATGTGAATATAGCCTTGCAACTGTTTTAGCAATGACTCAGATAGGGAACATGAGCTAAATAAAAGGAAGAAGCCTGTACCTATACTTGGCGTCTTATCACCTTTGAACTCATCCTGCATGCCTATATTGGCCAAAAGTGCCCTTTTGGTTCTTTTTTGGCTTTCAGGTCTATCTTCTCATAGAAATGAGAGTAAGTTTTTTTAAGGGTAGGGACCATGTTGTCTGTAGTCCCACCTCTCTGGAAGTTATTGCCACAAAGTAGATACTCAATAAATGATTTAATGCACTAGTGCAAATTTGATTATGTCAAAGCCTGCCTTTAAAATCTTTCAGGGTTTTCACAAAGCAACCAAAATACAACTCATGTTCCTTAGCTTGGTCCACAAAGCTTTCATGTGTTGGTTCCTCCTTGCCTCCCTTTCTATCAGCTCTAACCACCCCTCTAATTGTGTCTGCCTAAGCATACCTATATACACGTATAAATATATATATATATATTGGTCCTTCAGGACACAGATCAAAGGTCACTTTCTTAAGTGGTCACTTTCTTAAGATTCTCTTTTCTGAACCTTAGTCTTAGGCCCTCCTTCAAACCTGTGTACATGCTTCATTAACACACTACCCAAGGGTTGGTTTCCCTAGGGCAATGGGTTCCTGGAAGGTCAAAACTGTAAACATTCTGACTCCAGTACCCAGTACAAAGCCATGGATCCAGTAAGAACCCAGAAAATGTGTGAATTCTCTGGAAAGAGGCTGCCAGCAGCATCTAGTCCCCACTGACCCTGCTCATTAGCCAAAAAGAGGAATAATTCAGTGACAAGAGAGAAAATAGCAGAACGTGAGTGATGTAAAACTAAGGAGCTATGGAAGGGCCCCAATGCAAACCAGAAACTTGTCACTTCATGCATTTGAAGATATTTGAAGACCATTTACAAGATTATATTAAGGCACAAATTTTACCCACATGTATTAACAACTTCATTTCTCACATAGACACTACTTTTTATGTACAGCAGCACTAACCTCCACTACTGATGTCCAGATATTGATCACATTGTAAACTTAGTGAGGCAAAACTGGCTACAATCCAAAGTAGGTGGGTTAAAGGGAAAAATGAATAAATAAGCCTTCAGCCTAAAACTGAATGTGAATATAGCCTTGCAACTGTTTTAGCAATGACTCAGATAGGGAACATGAGCTAAATAAAAGGAAGAAGCCTGAAGTAATCTGGGATGCATTTTCTTCAACTTCTCTGGAATTTTCTATTACCTCAGTTTCCTGACAAAGCTTTGCTGATGTCAATAATTTACAGTAACAATCAGCAAGATAACACCAGGTTTGTGTGGGCCAGAGGCAAATTTGGGTCTGACATGAGTAATATATCCTGCAGTGAAGGCCAGTGGGAGGCATGAGAAAAGGTACAATTTCTATTAGTAACTTTTAAATAAAATGAAAACCACATGCATATATCACAGAGTAGGTGATATGCAGTCCTCACTGCTCTTTCTCAGGAAATGTAACTACTTTCTCCTTGAATCCTAAGTGGCTTTTATAAGGACTACACCATGGATGCTACTAGAAGTTTCTCTGCATTTGTATCTTAAAGTGTTATGTACCAGAACACACTGTGCATACCCTCTGTATTTAGGGAATTGTGAGTTATTATGGAACTACTCTTGCTTTAGATACTAGCAAGAGTAGCAGATACTACTCTTGCTTTGGATGGTATACAACAATTTAAATGAGCAAATGAGAGATGAATAAATGGAAGAAAGACAAAATAACCTTTTCCCAATAAAGTCTACTGCAAACTAGTATGTAGAACTGAACAGAACTTCTGAAATCACAGAGGCAATCACAGAACTTTTTTTCTCCAGCCGTTGTGACAACACCTGACAAATTCTATCAGCTTTCTTAGTCCCAAAGTGTGAAGCCCACAGATCACGAAGGCATTTCGCTGGAACATTGCCATTCCTTAGGGTCAACAGCGAAAGCTTCATTTCTCGTCGTAGTCCTGAGTGTGCACTAAATGTAGGTTTTCCCTGAAAGTTGCTTCTCTTGGCTTTCTCACAAAATTGCTGATGTGAACTGGTTCTCTCATGCTTTTGCTTTTTCTTCTAAAGTGAAAGACACTGAAGCCAGAATATTTAAACTGTGGGTTGTAATGGTGTTTCCTTGACTATAAGATGAGCAGTTGTAAAGAAGGCTCCTTCTTATGAAGTTTAAGATATGAGGGTGGCTCTGTTTAAGGGAGTTAGCACATGAAAAACTCTGTGACTGGGAGCTGAAAGGCTACGCTTTCTTGTGAAAAGGCCTGGGTTCGAGTTCTGCCCTTCTCTGGAATTTTCTATTACCTCAGTTTCCTGACAAAGCTTTGCTGATGTCAATAATTTACAGTAACAATCAGCAAGATAACACCAGGTTTGTGTGGGCCAGAGGCAAATTTGGGTCTGACATGAGTAATATATCCTGCAGTGAAGGCCAGTGGGAGGCATGAGAAAAGGTACAATTTCTATTAGTAACTTTTAAATAAAATGAAAACCACATGCATATATCACAGAGTAGGTGATATGCAGTCCTCACTGCTCTTTCTCAGGAAATGTAACTACTTTCTCCTTGAATCCTAAGTGGCTTTTTATAAGGACTACACCATGGATGCTACTAGAAGTTTCTCTGCATTTGTATCTTAAAGTGTTATGTACCAGAACACACTGTGCATACCCTCTGTATTTAGGGAATTGTGAGTTATTATGGAACTACTCTTGCTTTAGATACTAGCAAGAGTAGCAGATACTACTCTTGCTTTGGATGGTATACAACAATTTAAATGAGCAAATGAGAGATGAATAAATGGAAGAAAGACAAAATAACCTTTTCCCAATAAAGTCTACTGCAAACTAGTATGTAGAACTGAACAGAACTTCTGAAATCACAGAGGCAATCACAGAACTTTTTTTCTCCAGCCGTTGTGACAACACCTGACAAATTCTATCAGCTTTCTTAGTCCCAAAGTGTGAAGCCCACAGATCACGAAGGCATTTCGCTGGAACATTGCCATTCCTTAGGGTCAACAGCGAAAGCTTCATTTCTCGTCGTAGTCCTGAGTGTGCACTAAATGTAGGTTTTCCCTGAAAGTTGCTTCTCTTGGCTTTCTCACAAAATTGCTGATGTGAACTGGTTCTCTCATGCTTTTGCTTTTTCTTCTAAAGTGAAAGACACTGAAGCCAGAATATTTAAACTGTGGGTTGTAATGGTGTTTCCTTGACTATAAGATGAGCAGTTGTAAAGAAGGCTCCTTCTTATGAAGTTTAAGATATGAGGGTGGCTCTGTTTAAGGGAGTTAGCACATGAAAAACTCTGTGACTGGGAGCTGAAAGGCTACGCTTTCTTGTGAAAAGGCCTGGGTTCGAGTTCTGCCCTTCCTGGGCTTTCCAGGTGACTCAAGTGGTAAAGAACCTATTTGCTAATACCAGAAGACATAAGAGACAAGTATTTGATCCCTGGGTCTAGAAGATCTCTTGAAGGAGAAAATGATAACCTACTCTTGTGTTCTTGTCTAGGGAATCCCATGGACACAGGAGTCGAATGGGCCACAGTCTGTCGATTTAAAAAAGGTGAACAACTTGAGAGTTGTGGGTTGAGTTTTACTTGGGGCATAATTAGGACTGCAGCCCAGAAGACAGATAGCTCTGAGAGACTGTTCCAAAGAGGCAGCAGGAAGATCAATATATAAGATTTTGAGAAAGCAGGAGCTTAATACCAACAACAAAAGTTTTTTTGTTAGTGACAGGATCTGATGTCACCATGAAGGGATTTAGTGCTTTTCTAAATATGAGGAGATGCAAGTATTGAGATAATAAACTCTGTTCCTAAAACATCCACCTATCTAAAGATCTGCCCCACCAGATTCCCTGGAGCACAGAGTGCCTCACTTCACCCTGAAACTGCCTCAGGGGGTGTTGAAGGTCAACAGCTGTCAACCTCCACAGAGGCAGAGGGCAAATGCCCTTGTTCAGTCTTTGGCAATGTAATTGGTAAATGCCAATTGTAGTTGACAAATCCATAGGTTCTCAAAGTGTCAGACATAACTGAAGCGCCATAGCATGCACGCATGCTGCCCTTCCTAGCAGAGTGACCTTGACCAAGTTACCTCACTAAACCTCAGTTTACCTACCTTTAAAATGGGAATACTATTATTACTTACTTCACAGAATGGTTGTAGAAATCAAATGAGACAAGAAATGTGCAAATAGTTTGCCAAATTTGCAAATGGTCTCAACCTTTAAAAATGTATCTTCATTTCATCTCTGACTCACCGTAATATCTTTTCTTCCCTCCTGGGTTCTTGATTAAGATGAGCTTGTAAAGGGCTTTATGAAGTTTAAGATATGAGGGTGGCTCTGTTTAAGGAGTTAGCACATGAAAACTCTGTGACTGGGAGCTGAAAGGCTACGCTTTCTTGTGAAAAGGCCTGGGTTCGAGTTCTGCCCTTCCTGGGCTTTCCAGGTGACTCAAGTGGTAAAGAACCTATTTGCTAATACCAGAAGACATAAGAGACAAGTATTTGATCCCTGGGTCTAGAAGATCTCTTGAAGGAGAAAATGATAACCTACTCTTGTGTTCTTGTCTAGGGAATCCCATGGACACAGGAGTCGAATGGGCCACAGTCTGTCGATTTAAAAAAGGTGAACAACTTGAGAGTTGTGGGTTGAGTTTTACTTGGGGCATAATTAGGACTGCAGCCCAGAAGACAGATAGCTCTGAGAGACTGTTCCAAAGAGGCAGCAGGAAGATCAATATATAAGATTTTGAGAAAGCAGGAGCTTAATACCAACAACAAAAGTTTTTTTGTTAGTGACAGGATCTGATGTCACCATGAAGGGATTTAGTGCTTTTCTAAATATGAGGAGATGCAAGTATTGAGATAATAAACTCTGTTCCTAAAACATCCACCTATCTAAAGATCTGCCCCACCAGATTCCCTGGAGCACAGAGTGCCTCACTTCACCCTGAAACTGCCTCAGGGGGTGTTGAAGGTCAACAGCTGTCAACCTCCACAGAGGCAGAGGGCAAATGCCCTTGTTCAGTCTTTGGCAATGTAATTGGTAAATGCCAATTGTAGTTGACAAATCCATAGGTTCTCAAAGTGTCAGACATAACTGAAGCGCCATAGCATGCACGCATGCTGCCCTTCCTAGCAGAGTGACCTTGACCAAGTTACCTCACTAAACCTCAGTTTACCTACCTTTAAAATGGGAATACTATTATTACTTACTTCACAGAATGGTTGTAGAAATCAAATGAGACAAGAAATGTGCAAATAGTTTGCCAAATTTGCAAATGGTCTCAACAATAGACTCTAGTAAAGGAGCAGACATGCATGTGGTATCTTCATTTCATCTCTGACTCACTCCCGTAATATCTTTTCTTCCCTCCTGGGTTTGAGGCAAATCTCCCTTTGATAACCTACTCCTAGAGTTAGGTCCACAGAGAGTTCTCTAAAAGGAACACAATAATTTCAATACTTAGAAATTTTCCAGGATATGATTTTTCCAGGGCCGGGAAGGTCTCAAGATTCATCCTCAAAGAGACCCTTTGTTTCCTAGTGGGTGTGAGCCTTAGGATCCTGAAAGAGGAAGGAATGCTTGACAATTATCAGTCCAATGAGAGGCCTCAGGATAGTAGAACTGAGGAGGTTGATCTGTCTGGATTCTGGATACTGGGGCCTCTGAGCAGGTAATTCAGGACGATAATGAAGTAGTCACAAGGGTGAGCATTTGTAACAAGGTAGCTGAGGCACCACTCACAGTTCGAACCTTCCTGTTAGCCCTTTTGCATATTATAAAAAGAGACTTATAAGACATGAGATGGCCTTGTCTGTCAGAATAATCGGCACATATGGGGAACTTCTTTCATAACTTGACAGGGACTCGGGAGGGGAAGCTGCTGGATGAAAACTGATGATCCAAATAGCAGGAAAAGGTTTCTAGTTTATGATCATTGTTTTCCTTCAGCTAATTTTAATTCTGATGAATACTAAGTTTTCTTTGGTACTTTTTGTTCCTCAAATCTTTTTTTTTTTTCCTATTGTACTGTTCAGCCAAGTATTTCTTAAGCCTCTATGAAAAAAATGCTACATGTTTCTTAAGACCATGTAAATAAACATTTTCATGAAGATTGGCTTGAAAAATACATGTAGATGACAACCTGAAAGGCCATTCCTATTTAGTGAAAATGAATAGACTTGACAGATTGATAGATAAGTAGACAGCATGCTAAAATTTAACATTGATTCAGAAAGGTTAGAATGGTGTTAACTCTTGCCATTCTATTTAGTTACTTTCTGTTCCTTTATGAGTCTAAATAGTGGAATGCCAGATTGGGGGTTCAAGTTATAAGTCATTGGTAAACAAGTATTTACTGATTGCCAGTAAGTGCCAGTCGTTGTGTTAGAAAAATAAACTCTAGTAAAGGAGCAGACATGCATGTGGTATCTTCATTTCATCTCGGACTCACTCCCGTAATATCTTTTCTTCCCTCCTGGGTTTGAGGCAAATCTCCCTTTGATAACCTACTCCTAGAGTTAGGTCCACAGAGAGTTCTCTAAAAGGAACACAATAATTTCAATACTTAGAAATTTTCCAGGATATGATTTTTCCAGGGCCGGGAAGGTCTCAAGATTCATCCTCAAAGAGACCCTTTGTTTCCTAGTGGGTGTGAGCCTTAGGATCCTGAAAGAGGAAGGAATGCTTGACAATTATCAGTCCAATGAGAGGCCTCAGGATAGTAGAACTGAGGAGGTTGATCTGTCTGGATTCTGGATACTGGGGCCTCTGAGCAGGTAATTCAGGACGATAATGAAGTAGTCACAAGGGTGAGCATTTGTAACAAGGTAGCTGAGGCACCACTCACAGTTCGAACCTTCCTGTTAGCCCTTTTGCATATTATAAAAAGAGACTTATAAGACATGAGATGGCCTTGTCTGTCAGAATAATCGGCACATATGGGGAACTTCTTTCATAACTTGACAGGGACTCGGGAGGGGAAGCTGCTGGATGAAAACTGATGATCCAAATAGCAGGAAAAGGTTTCTAGTTTATGATCATTGTTTTCCTTCAGCTAATTTTAATTCTGATGAATACTAAGTTTTCTTTGGTACTTTTTGTTCCTCAAATCTTTTTTTTTTTTCCTATTGTACTGTTCAGCCAAGTATTTCTTAAGCCTCTATGAAAAAAATGCTACATGTTTCTTAAGACCATGTAAATAAACATTTTCATGAAGATTGGCTTGAAAAATACATGTAGATGACAACCTGAAAGGCCATTCCTATTTAGTGAAAATGAATAGACTTGACAGATTGATAGATAAGTAGACAGCATGCTAAAATTTAACATTGATTCAGAAAGGTTAGAATGGTGTTAACTCTTGCCATTCTATTTAGTTACTTTCTGTTCCTTTATGAGTCTAAATAGTGGAATGCCTTGTTATATTCTGGTCCATGGATGGGAGGACAGATGTCCAAACTGTTTGATAACAGGTCATTGGTAAACAAGTATTTACTGATTGCCAGTAAGTGCCAGTCGTTGTGTTAGAAAACAATAATTGATATGGAATAATATTTGAAAATTCATGGGTAAACAGACCATTAGAGGAACAACAGAGAGGAAAGAGTTGATCATTTTGGAAGACTTCTGCCCTGGGGAGCTAGGGAACGTTGCTAAGAAAAGAGGCTATTTGAGTTTGGTGTTCAAGAGGCAGGGCTTCCCTGATGACTCATTGTTAAAGAATCCACCTACCAATGCAGAAGACATAGGTTTGATCCCTAGAGTGGGAAGATCTCCTGGAGAAGAAGACAGCAACTCACTCTAGTATTCTTGTCTAAAAACCCCATGGACAGAGGAGCCTGGTGTGCTATAGTCCATAGGACTGCAAAGACACAACTTAGAGACTGAATAACAACAGTATACATGTACCACATCTTCTTTATCCATTCCTCTGTCAATGGACATTTAGGTTGTTTCCATGTCTTGGCTATTGTACACAGTGCTGCAATGAATGTTGAGGTGCAGGTATCTTTTTGAATTATGGTTTTCTCTAGGTATATGCCCAGAGTGGGATTGCTATCATATGATAGTTCTATTTTCAGTTGTTTAAAACTCAACATTGTTTTCATAGTGGCTGTATCAATTTATACTCTCACCAACAGTGCAAAGAAGATGTGGCAAAATTATATAGAGGGGACTATTACTCAGTCATGAAAGTACAAAAACTGGTCATTCGTAGAGACTTGGATGTACCTAGACAGTATCATACAGAATGGAGTAAACTGGAAAGAGAAAAACAAATGTCATATACTAACGTATATATATGCAATCTAGAAGAACGGAATAGATGATCTCATTTGCAAAGCAGAAATAGAGACACAGATGTAGAGAACAAATATATAGATATCAAGGGAGAAAGGGCATAGGGGTGGACTTGGGTGACTGGAGCCAAAGACACAAAAATTGAAAGGAAAGGATAACATAACTTGCAATTTTTCCCTTTTTGAGTCTAAATAGGAATGCCTTGTTATATTCTGGTCCATGGATGGGAGGACAGATGTCCAAACTGTTTGATAACAGGTCATTGGTAAACAAGTATTTACTGATTGCCAGTAAGTGCCAGTCGTTGTGTTAGAAAACAATAATTGATATGGAATAATATTTGAAAATTCATGGGTAAACAGACCATTAGAGGAACAACAGAGAGGAAAGAGTTGATCATTTTGGAAGACTTCTGCCCTGGGGAGCTAGGGAACGTTGCTAAGAAAAGAGGCTATTTGAGTTTGGTGTTCAAGAGGCAGGGCTTCCCTGATGACTCATTGTTAAAGAATCCACCTACCAATGCAGAAGACATAGGTTTGATCCCTAGAGTGGGAAGATCTCCTGGAGAAGAAGACAGCAACTCACTCTAGTATTCTTGTCTAAAAACCCCATGGACAGAGGAGCCTGGTGTGCTATAGTCCATAGGACTGCAAAGACACAACTTAGAGACTGAATAACAACAGTATACATGTACCACATCTTCTTTATCCATTCCTCTGTCAATGGACATTTAGGTTGTTTCCATGTCTTGGCTATTGTACACAGTGCTGCAATGAATGTTGAGGTGCAGGTATCTTTTTGAATTATGGTTTTCTCTAGGTATATGCCCAGAGTGGGATTGCTATCATATGATAGTTCTATTTTCAGTTGTTTAAAACTCAACATTGTTTTCATAGTGGCTGTATCAATTTATACTCTCACCAACAGTGCAAAGAAGATGTGGCAAAATTATATAGAGGGGACTATTACTCAGTCATGAAAGTACAAAAACTGGTCATTCGTAGAGACTTGGATGTACCTAGACAGTATCATACAGAATGGAGTAAACTGGAAAGAGAAAAACAAATGTCATATACTAACGTATATATATGCAATCTAGAAGAACGGAATAGATGATCTCATTTGCAAAGCAGAAATAGAGACACAGATGTAGAGAACAAATATATAGATATCAAGGGAGAAAGGGCATAGGGGTGGACTTGGGTGACTGGGATTGATTTCTATACACTATTGATACTATGTATAAGATAGATAGCTAATAAGAATCTACTGTATAGCACAAGGGACGCTACTTCATCCACTGTGGCGGTTTGAAAGGAAAGGAAGTCCAAGAGGGAGGGGACATATGTATATGTATGACTGAGTCATTTTGCTGTACAGTAGAAATTTATGCAATGTTATAAAGCAAACAAACTCAAAAAAAAAAAAAAAAAAAGTAAAAAAAAAAAAGAGAGAGAGAGAGAGAGCCAATAGGAACTTAGCAGTTTGAGAAGAGAGGATAATGCTGTAAGGCATGGGAGTGTGAAGAGCCTGGTGTGGGAATACCATGATGAGTTCACCATCTTCCTCAAGCATTCAGTGATAAAATCCTCAAATGGAGTAGACTTCATATTTAAACCAACACATTTAAAAAACCTGTACTGTAATAGATAAATTACGTCTACTATCCTGGATATTAATTATCCACTTTTCACAATTGCTAATAAAAAGCTAAATGAAGTAGCAATCCTTGAGTGTGAGCTATGTTTACTGATGAGCAACCTCCTTGTATTATAGGGGGGAGAGGAGAGAAAGTTAGTTTAAGTCAGCCCTGCTCAATAGAGATAAATATGGCTGGACCGTAACTATGGAAGTGATGCAAGCACCTGATTGATACGTCAATTCCCACTTGGATTCTGACCTTTCCTCTGAAACAACACTATCTAGTGACTTCCAGATGTGTATCCTTGACTATTAGTAAGCAGTCAAGATGGAAACTTTATTTCCCACAAGCTGTGAATAAACGGGTGACTTATAAGAACATCATCTCGTTATGACAAACAATAAGAGAAACTTGAAGAAATAATTTTTAAGCATTTTAATGAAGCTCTTGTTCTATTTCCCCACCCTGAAATGATATTTTGGAGTTAGCCTTTCTAACAGGAAAAAGAATAGCTTGGCAAAAGAAACCACAGCTGTATATCTACACTGGCAGCATATTCATATGGTGTGGTGTGATACATATGTTCACCACCCTTTACTGGTTAAACTGTATTTCATTATCGTCTCCTTATTTCCACTTCTAATTCTAGCAGAACTACTTCCTATAAACAGGTCAACTCCCTAGAAGCTTTGAATTTACAGATTCTTTTTAAATACCTTATCCCAACTTTATTAAGTGGTGCTTTTCTCTCATTCTTAATTGTAGCCCCTCAGGCTCATACTTAGATCTATTGCCATAAATGGGGAAAAAAAATAATTTATCACAGTTCTAACTGCATTATGTATATGGCTATTTATGCTACCTGTGGGTTTAAAAACACAACTGCTTAGATTAGGAATATCTATTTGATATCATTATAGCACAATGAATCTATAGATTGGATCATTAGAATATTATATGGTACTACTGAATGCAAGAATACTCCCATGTAATCAAATCAAACTTTTAAATTCAATTCATTTTATTAAAAGGTCGCTATACTTTGTTTAATTTGAATAACAGATGTTTTCCATATTTTGGATTTTGGGGTGTTGTTTTTATTTCTCGTGTCTTGTTGTTTCAATTTAACTTTTGTGGAATGTAAAATTCTCTATTATTGGTTCAAGCTCACTGAGGCTCTTTGTAGGTATGGTAATGTTTCAACATGCTGAATCATAGGATGTGGATACTGAATAATTTTAGATAATGGCTACCAGTGAAAATCCCATTAATCAGGAAACCATATCCAGATGCCTTACACAATGTCCAAGGTCAGAGATAAAGCACCACATTGTTACTGACGTTTTCCTTCTCCTTTCATCCCCCCTCTGCCTCCTCTCTTCTCCCCTCTCCACCCTCTACTCCCCTCTTTCCTCTCCTACTCTTTCCTCCTCTTTCACCTCCACTTTCTACCCCAGCTCCTCCTTCTCTGCTTTTTATCCTCCTTCTTTAACATGGACTAAAAGTATACCATCTACTCTATTCTGGATTCTTTTTCATCTGAAAACTTCAGCCAGAAAAAAAGTAGAGTTGGGGTTCCTTTACATGGTGAGGAAGATCCCAGGTAGTAAGTTTTTGAGAAAACCATACATATGCTTTGTGCTTACTAAACCAGCAACATAACAGGACCTGGTTAAGACCTACCACCAAATTAAACTAAAAGTTCTATGTTCTCAAATTTAAAAACTAATCTGACAGGAAATAGCCGGTGGGGGAGGGACGTGGGGGTATGTGACGGGGCATTAGGAATCCATGCCTAAAGAATTCCCTCACATTCAAAGAATCAAAGATATAAATGTGACTGAAACAAACATTTGAGTCATAAGAGCACCCAAGACCTGAAGCTTATTAAATAAATAAAACTTTGATCTTGCAATCAAGTAGCTTCCTTATGATATATCTTCAGAGATAATTCACTACAGAACTTCCAGAGGATGAGATTAAGTGTAAGGTCTGGATCTGACCTTAAATTGTCTGCAGCTACTACCTCCTTGCTATTCTAATGAATGTATGGAATCAAATAGTACAGTGCTTAATTTCTCTCAGAGATGGTTTCCCTGGAAAATGTCATCCCACTTTTTTATAAATGAAGGGTAATATGCTGATTTTGCATTTTCTTCCACCCAGTGTCTTTAAATTCATTAGGAAAAAAAATCACCTGGTACCCTACCATAATGCTTTTTACAATAAAGAAGAATTTGTTTTAGTTATTACAAAAAAAAAAAAGAGAGAGAGAGAGAGAAAGAATTCTCTTACATTCTGATGGGACTACTATTTAGCTTAACTAACTTGTTTGTATAAAATGTTGATACATTTGTTTTTAAAATAATTCTTTTTCTATTCTCCTTCCCAAAAAAGGTATAAAAATTATATTCAATTTTCTTTTAAAGAGAAAATATCTGGAGCACTCAGATAGACTAAGGCTGTTACAGGTGCTGAAGAATCAATGTTTTGAGGAAAGAGTGACTTTAAGTTCAAGGGCAAAGCCATTTCCCAGCTTAACTCACCCCAAGAAAGAAGTCCTAAGAGGTGTAATACCCCAGCTCCTCACAGTAGTTTGACTCCATGACTACATCTAGGCCAAGCAACGGTTCTTGCTCTTTTCCTGTCAGGACACCCAGGCTCAGGGTGGCGCAGAGTCCCTGTCTGGGTAGCATAAGCATCCTCCCATGTGCTGGCAGTCTCTCCTTCCATTCCTCTCACCTAAGGCTCTTCTTTTCCCTGGAACACAAGTGAGTGAATGTGAGAATTTTGTTTCTGTAACTTATACGTTTAAAAAAAGATTGTCAAACTATAATATTCAATTCTGGTAGGTAACAAGTGTCCTACCAGTGGTTCATAATTAATCAAAACCCATCAAGATACCTAACCATAGTGATTAAGAACTGCAGCTCGGTAGTCAAAACTCTCTGGTTTCAAGCAGGATGTGGCATTCTAGAATGTTAGTGCTACCAAAATCTTGATGCATACATTCTTTTTCCACCCCTCAACAATCTGAAGAACTTTTCCATTAAGCTTTCTTTACTCCTGAGGTAGGCTGGGATATTTTCTTTTCTGGGTCACAGAACTTCAAGAGCTGTTTTGAGCTTTCCTTGAGGATGAAGACTTCCCAAACTGAATAGAGGTTCTCACCATATATTAGCTAGGGTTCTCCAGAGAAACAAACCAATAGGATGTGCATATGTGTGTGTATCTATTTACTTCTGTTCATATATATAATATAAAAACTTTCTGTATAAATGTATACAAATATATATAGTTTATTGGGCTTCTCAGGTGGCACAGTGGTAAAGAACCCAACTGCTAATGCAGGTAGATGTAAGAGACACAGGTTCAATCCCTGGGTTGGGAAGATCCCTTGGAGGAGAGCATGACAACCACCCCAATATTCTTTCCTGGAGAATCCCATGGACAGAGGATCTTGACAAGCTTCAGTCTATAGGGTTCCAAAAGTCAGACAAGACTGAAGCAGCTTAGCATGCATGCACACGTATAGTTTATTTTAAGAAACTGGCTCATGCATTTTATGGAGGATACCAAGTCCCAAGATTGACAGAGTGACTCAGCAACTTAGGGTCCCAGGAGAACCAGTGATGTAGTTCCAGTCTGAAGGCTGGCAAGCTCAAGACCCAAGATGAGCCACTTTTCAGTTTGAAGGCCATCAGGCATGAGGAAACCTCTTGTACTCTACAGAGTGCTATTATTGCTTCACTGGGGCTTCCCAAGTGGTACTAGTCATAAAGAATCCACCTGCCAATGTGGAAGATGCAAGGGATATGGGTTCAATCCTTGGGAAGGGAAAATTGCCTGGACAAGAAAATGGCAACCCACTCCAGTATTCTTGCCTGAGAAAACCCATGGACAAAGGAGCCTGACAGGCTGTAGCCTATGGGATTAGAGAGTCAGACATGACTCAGCAACTGAGAATATGTATATATGTCAGGTCTTCAACTGTTGGGATGAAGTCCAGCCAAATTAGGCAGGCAATCTGTCTTACTTAGCCTACCCATTTAAATACTAACCTCAACTAAAAACGTTTGCACAGAAATACCCAAAAGAATGCTTGACTAAATATCTGAGCACCCAGTAGCCAGTCAGATTGACATAAAATGAATCATTAGACCATAAAACATGGAGAAAAGTGCATGGATTTTAGAGAAAGACATATATGGATTTGAAGCTAATAATGGTCTCTAGCTTTTGTGCAACTTTTTAACCTCCTTGAGCCTTAGTATCTTTATCCGTAAATTAGTGAAAATATCTACTTCCTAGGTTGATAGTGTGAGGGTCAGAGTAAATAACCTATGTATGTTCTCAAAAGATTGAAACAAACCAATAGGATGTGCATATGTGTGTGTATCTATTTACTTCTGTTCATATATATAATATAAAACTTTCTGTATAAATGTATACAAATATATATAGTTTATTGGGCTTCTCAGGTGGCACAGTGGTAAAGAACCCAACTGCTAATGCAGGTAGATGTAAGAGACACAGGTTCAATCCCTGGGTTGGGAAGATCCCTTGGAGGAGAGCATGACAACCACCCCAATATTCTTTCCTGGAGAATCCCATGGACAGAGGATCTTGACAAGCTTCAGTCTATAGGGTTCCAAAAGTCAGACAAGACTGAAGCAGCTTAGCATGCATGCACACGTATAGTTTATTTTAAGAAACTGGCTCATGCATTTTATGGAGGATACCAAGTCCCAAGATTGACAGAGTGACTCAGCAACTTAGGGTCCCAGGAGAACCAGTGATGTAGTTCCAGTCTGAAGGCTGGCAAGCTCAAGACCCAAGATGAGCCACTTTTCAGTTTGAAGGCCATCAGGCATGAGGAAACCTCTTGTACTCTACAGAGTGCTATTATTGCTTCACTGGGGCTTCCCAAGTGGTACTAGTCATAAAGAATCCACCTGCCAATGTGGAAGATGCAAGGGATATGGGTTCAATCCTTGGGAAGGGAAAATTGCCTGGACAAGAAAATGGCAACCCACTCCAGTATTCTTGCCTGAGAAAACCCATGGACAAAGGAGCCTGACAGGCTGTAGCCTATGGGATTAGAGAGTCAGACATGACTCAGCAACTGAGAATATGTATATATGTCAGGTCTTCAACTGTTGGGATGAAGTCCAGCCAAATTAGGCAGGCAATCTGTCTTACTTAGCCTACCCATTTAAATACTAACCTCAACTAAAAACGTTTGCACAGAAATACCCAAAAGAATGCTTGACTAAATATCTGAGCACCCAGTAGCCAGTCAGATTGACATAAAATGAATCATTAGACCATAAAACATGGAGAAAAGTGCATGGATTTTAGAGAAAGACATATATGGATTTGAAGCTAATAATGGTCTCTAGCTTTTGTGCAACTTTTTAACCTCCTTGAGCCTTAGTATCTTTATCCGTAAATTAGTGAAAATATCTACTTCCTAGGTTGATAGTGTGAGGGTCAGAGTAAATAACCTATGTATGTTATAGGTATGCAATAAATAAATAGGGATTCTGTGCCCCTGTATTGGGATCTAAGGATTTCACAAACAAGATCACATGTCATGTGCAACTTTTTCGTGATCTCAGGAACTGTAGCCACCCCAAACTCCTCTGTCCATGGGATTTCCCAGGAAAGAATACTGGAGTGGGTTGCCATTTCCTTCTCTAGGGCATCTACTGACCAAGGGATGGAACCCACCTCTCCTGCACTGGAGAGCAGATTCTTTACCACTGAGCCACCAGGGTTTCCCTGGAAAAGATATAATCCTCCTTAACTCCTAGTAGATGAACTGTGATTGGTCCAAGCCAATCACTGCGTGTGGTAATTTTGTTCACCTGATGTCAGAGGTATGAAATGAGCAAGTGATCCTGGCTAGCCAATAAGAGAAAAAGGGAAGTATGCTAACGAAAGCGGAAAATGTGTGAAAAAGAAATCCTTTTCTGCCTCTTTTTTCCTACCTTTGAAATGGGCTCTAGGAAGACAAGATGTTTGGATGTGAAGCATCCATCTGGTGACAATGAGACACTTGGGAAGTAAAAACCAAAGATGCCAAGAGCCTGGGTCCTTGATGACACTGTTTGTGTACCATGCTTCCTGCAGACCTGCTGTCATATCACCTCATCTAGTCTTACTCTTTAAGTTGCTCTTAGTTGGTTATTCTGTTACTTGCCACTAAAAGCATCCTAAATGACACAGAAGCCTTAAGCCAGTTTTGAACTAAACATTTCAAAACAGAAGTTTTTAAACCATTGAGAAAAGCACTGTAGCCATGGGATTAGAGAGTCAGACATGACTCAGCAACTGAGAATATGTATATATGTCAGGTCTTCAACTGTTGGGATGAAGTCCAGCCAAATTAGGCAGGCAATCTGTCTTACTTAGCCTACCCATTTAAATACTAACCTCAACTAAAAACGTTTGCACAGAAATACCCAAAAGAATGCTTGACTAAATATCTGAGCACCCAGTAGCCAGTCAGATTGACATAAAATGAATCATTAGACCATAAAACATGGAGAAAAGTGCATGGATTTTAGAGAAAGACATATATGGATTTGAAGCTAATAATGGTCTCTAGCTTTTGTGCAACTTTTTAACCTCCTTGAGCCTTAGTATCTTTATCCGTAAATTAGTGAAAATATCTACTTCCTAGGTTGATAGTGTGAGGGTCAGAGTAAATAACCTATGTATGTTATAGGTATGCAATAAATAAATAGGGATTCTGTGCCCCTGTATTGGGATCTAAGGATTTCACAAACAAGATCACATGTCATGTGCAACTTTTTCGTGATCTCAGGAACTGTAGCCACCCCAAACTCCTCTGTCCATGGGATTTCCCAGGAAAGAATACTGGAGTGGGTTGCCATTTCCTTCTCTAGGGCATCTACTGACCAAGGGATGGAACCCACCTCTCCTGCACTGGAGAGCAGATTCTTTACCACTGAGCCACCAGGGTTTCCCTGGAAAAGATATAATCCTCCTTAACTCCTAGTAGATGAACTGTGATTGGTCCAAGCCAATCACTGCGTGTGGTAATTTTGTTCACCTGATGTCAGAGGTATGAAATGAGCAAGTGATCCTGGCTAGCCAATAAGAGAAAAAGGGAAGTATGCTAACGAAAGCGGAAAATGTGTGAAAAAGAAATCCTTTTCTGCCTCTTTTTTCCTACCTTTGAAATGGGCTCTAGGAAGACAAGATGTTTGGATGTGAAGCATCCATCTGGTGACAATGAGACACTTGGGAAGTAAAAACCAAAGATGCCAAGAGCCTGGGTCCTTGATGACACTGTTTGTGTACCATGCTTCCTGCAGACCTGCTGTCATATCACCTCATCTAGTCTTACTCTTTAAGTTGCTCTTAGTTGGTTATTCTGTTACTTGCCACTAAAAGCATCCTAAATGACACAGAAGCCTTAAGCCAGTTTTGAACTAAACATTTCAAAACAGAAGTTTTTAAACCATTGAGACATGGTCTCTGCCTTTTTGTCATTGGAAAAATAATAGAACTCTATGCCTCTATCCTCTGCATTTATTCACATGTGTATTTCAATAGGCATTTATTGAAGGCCTCCAATGTGCAAGATACTGGGAAAAGCCACGTGGGAAGAGAGAGAGGAGGCTGCAAAGATGAATGAGACCTGGATCCTGGCCTAAAGGAAACTTACAGCCTAGTTGGATAGATAAGAAACAATAAAACAAAAGCAAAATCCATAGTTCTGGCCTTAAAAGGAAGTTGGAATCCACCTCTGTAAATCACTAAAGCATTCACCTATCACATTTTACATTTTATTTTTATATGCCCAGAAACTTGAGCTAAAAGTAGAACAAAAATAAAAAAATAAAAAAGAATGAGGTAGTAGAATAAAATAGTAGATATTGAATAAGAGAGGCTGAATCACACTCTCACACTTTACAACTCAAGTTGGAATATAGGGGCAAATGTGATTGATGCCTTAGCTTGGGGCCTCTGGAAAAAAGACAATGAGAAAGGCAGCTTGCTTTACCTGGCTCCCTTTCAGCTCAGGAGTTGGAAAGCCAATACCGAACTGGATTTCTAGGTTTTCTGGCTCTTGTACAATACAATAAATAAGACTCTGGCAATTTGTGTTAGATTCTTGTACTGGGTCAGCAATTACTATGTGTGAGAGTGCCTCAAAATGACAATCCTCTATACTACACTCCAAATGGCTTTTCATATGTAGAAATATGATGTACTTGTGATCCTGGCTAGCCAATAAGAGAAAAAGGAAGTATGCTAAGCGGAAAATGTGTGAAAAGAAATCCTTTTCTGCCTCTTTTTCCTACCTTTGAAATGGGCTCTAGGAAGACAAGATGTTTGGATGTGAAGCATCCATCTGGTGACAATGAGACACTTGGGAAGTAAAACCAAAGATGCCAAGAGCCTGGGTCCTTGATGACACTGTTTGTGTACCATGCTTCCTGCAGACCTGCTGTCATATCACCTCATCTAGTCTTACTCTTTAAGTTGCTCTTAGTTGGTTATTCTGTTACTTGCCACTAAAAGCATCCTAAATGACACAGAAGCCTTAAGCCAGTTTTGAACTAAACATTTCAAAACAGAAGTTTTTAAACCATTGAGACATGGTCTCTGCCTTTTTGTCATTGGAAAAATAATAGAACTCTATGCCTCTATCCTCTGCATTTATTCACATGTGTATTTCAATAGGCATTTATTGAAGGCCTCCAATGTGCAAGATACTGGGAAAAGCCACGTGGGAAGAGAGAGAGGAGGCTGCAAAGATGAATGAGACCTGGATCCTGGCCTAAAGGAAACTTACAGCCTAGTTGGATAGATAAGAAACAATAAAACAAAAGCAAAATCCATAGTTCTGGCCTTAAAAGGAAGTTGGAATCCACCTCTGTAAATCACTAAAGCATTCACCTATCACATTTTACATTTTATTTTTATATGCCCAGAAACTTGAGCTAAAAGTAGAACAAAAATAAAAAAATAAAAAAGAATGAGGTAGTAGAATAAAATAGTAGATATTGAATAAGAGAGGCTGAATCACACTCTCACACTTTACAACTCAAGTTGGAATATAGGGGCAAATGTGATTGATGCCTTAGCTTGGGGCCTCTGGAAAAAAGACAATGAGAAAGGCAGCTTGCTTTACCTGGCTCCCTTTCAGCTCAGGAGTTGGAAAGCCAATACCGAACTGGATTTCTAGGTTTTCTGGCTCTTGTACAATACAATAAATAAGACTCTGGCAATTTGTGTTAGATTCTTGTACTGGGTCAGCAATTACTATGTGTGAGAGTGCCTCAAAATGACAATCCTCTATACTACACTCCAAATGGCTTTTCATATGTAGAAATATGATGTACTTTGTTCTTTGGTGTTTAAGGCTTAACTAGACAGAAATGACTCTTCATCATCTACAAAATAGCTTGAGTAAGCCCAAGACAATTCCCCAAAGTAGAATAAAATCCAGAATCAAAAGGCTGCATATTATAGTGGATAAAGATCACAGACTTGGGAGCCTGACAGATCTGAGTGCAAGTCATCCTTCCTGTTTTGTTCATGTGGCCCTGGCCAGTTATATTACTACTCTGAGCCTCAGTTTCCTCATTCAAAAATGAGATAACAGCACATCCTTCGGAGATTTACTGCAATAGAAATGAAGTGATACATGTGAACAGCAGCTGGCTTTAATGTGTACACTCAGTAAATGTTACTCCTCTTCTTTTTGTCTTGATTCTGATCTTGGACATACTTGAGATTTTTATTAGTATAGTCAACTCATAACTATACAGTAGCTGTAGCCCAGCTAACACAAAGTGGCAGATAATCCCAGACTTATTTATTATTTTATCTGTAATTATACTTCATGAGGGATACATTTTAGGAGAATTCATAAGACTTCAAAAATTTACATGAAATCTCTTCGAGATTAAGTAAAATCTCTTCATTTTTTCTTTTTTGCAGAATGATATTTGGTAACCATTGGAAAGTAAGTGTATGCATGCTCAGTCACTTCAATCATGTCCAACTCTTTGCAACCCATGAACTGTAGCATGCCAGGCTCCTCTGTCCATGGGATTGTCCAGACAAGAATACTGGAGTGGTTTACCATGCCCTCCTCCAGAGGATCTTCTTGACCCAAGGATTGAACCTACACCTCCTGGGTCTCCTGCATTGCAAGAGGATTCTTTACCACTGCATCGCTGGGGGGAGCCCACAAAGTGAATCTACTATGTATCTGATGTTGAAAAGGGAGGTGGGGTAAGGATTCCTTTTTAAAAGGTAAAAGATACCTTCATTCCCCTGAAAGAACTAATCAGACTTGAACTCTCTCTCTTTCTTCTTTGTATCTTTCTCTCTTCTTGCAGCTATGATTCTTGGGTCTGGAGAAGGACATGGCTATTTTTGCCCCTCAGATTCTTGTGGAACTGCACTCTGTGGATGAGTCAGTGAGTCAGTTAGTTGTATGATTGGAGTAAGGATGTTATTCAGCAGAATTTCTGCGGAAAGAAAGCATGAGAATTCTCATAGGGAAAAAGGCAGAACCAAAGACCACATATCCCTTTCCAGGGAACCAGACAGAGCAGGCCTACTTGGGGAGAGCAGCATATGAAGATGCAGTGTGGACAAGGGGCCAAAGCTACGTCAGCAAAACAGTGAGGGGACTACATTGGAGTGGAGAGGGCAGACACATGTAATGGGGGATTTTAGGGAGAAGCAGAGAAGTCTATGAGAACCAGGTTCAATCCTTGGGTTGGGAAGATCCCCTGGAGAAGGAAAATGGCAACCCACTCCATTTATTCTTGCCTGGATAATAAAATAGATAGAGGAGCCTGGCTGGCTATAGTTCATGGAGTTGCAAAAGTTGGACACAACCTAGCAACTAAACCACCAGAGAGGCCTAATGACGCTTCAGAAATTTTCTGTATGATACAGAGTGTAAAACCCATTCCACTTCTTTACTTATAGTAAATGTCTTTACTTCTGGGTCCTAAAGTTGGACTGGAGTTTCTCTGAATGTGACTCTGCACAGATTAAGTAAAATCTCTTCATTTTTTCTTTTTTGCAGAATGATATTTGGTAACCATTGGAAAGTAAGTGTATGCATGCTCAGTCACTTCAATCATGTCCAACTCTTTGCAACCCATGAACTGTAGCATGCCAGGCTCCTCTGTCCATGGGATTGTCCAGACAAGAATACTGGAGTGGTTTACCATGCCCTCCTCCAGAGGATCTTCTTGACCCAAGGATTGAACCTACACCTCCTGGGTCTCCTGCATTGCAAGAGGATTCTTTACCACTGCATCGCTGGGGGGAGCCCACAAAGTGAATCTACTATGTATCTGATGTTGAAAAGGGAGGTGGGGTAAGGATTCCTTTTTAAAAGGTAAAAGATACCTTCATTCCCCTGAAAGAACTAATCAGACTTGAACTCTCTCTCTTTCTTCTTTGTATCTTTCTCTCTTCTTGCAGCTATGATTCTTGGGTCTGGAGAAGGACATGGCTATTTTTGCCCCTCAGATTCTTGTGGAACTGCACTCTGTGGATGAGTCAGTGAGTCAGTTAGTTGTATGATTGGAGTAAGGATGTTATTCAGCAGAATTTCTGCGGAAAGAAAGCATGAGAATTCTCATAGGGAAAAAGGCAGAACCAAAGACCACATATCCCTTTCCAGGGAACCAGACAGAGCAGGCCTACTTGGGGAGAGCAGCATATGAAGATGCAGTGTGGACAAGGGGCCAAAGCTACGTCAGCAAAACAGTGAGGGGACTACATTGGAGTGGAGAGGGCAGACACATGTAATGGGGGATTTTAGGGAGAAGCAGAGAAGTCTATGAGAACCAGGTTCAATCCTTGGGTTGGGAAGATCCCCTGGAGAAGGAAAATGGCAACCCACTCCATTTATTCTTGCCTGGATAATAAAATAGATAGAGGAGCCTGGCTGGCTATAGTTCATGGAGTTGCAAAAGTTGGACACAACCTAGCAACTAAACCACCAGAGAGGCCTAATGACGCTTCAGAAATTTTCTGTATGATACAGAGTGTAAAACCCATTCCACTTCTTTACTTATAGTAAATGTCTTTACTTCTGGGTCCTAAAGTTGGACTGGAGTTTCTCTGAATGTGACTCTGCACAGCATCCAGTCTGGGGAGGAGAGGTTACCCATCATCAAGGAAGTTAGATAAATAGGGCACACAGCATTAGTAGACATGGCCCAATTCCCAGCACCATTGCTTCTTACCTGCTCTCTGTTTGAACCTTCATTATCGCTTCTAAGAGCATCATTGCGAAAAAATATAGAGCTTTCAGATAAATATTGGGTTTAGAAGTAGGCAAAATAAGAAATTTTGAAAAGGAAAGAATGTAAAGCAAAAATAGTAGTGGGGAGTTAGCTGGTGGCTAACAGTTCAGATGTCTTGATCTGCCCTTTGATGTTCCTGTTCTCAGAAATCTCACATTCCTATATTCTGGAAGAAAGGAAAGAAAGAAGGAAGGAAGGGAAGGAGGGAGAGTGGGAGGAAAGAAAGAAAGAAAGAAGAAAGGAAGAAAGAGAAAACAGAAAAAGGAGAGAGAGAGAGAAAGAAGCCTTTACAAAAATGACCTGACAGGGACTTCCCCTGGTGGTCCAGTGGGTAAGGACACCGCCTTGCAGTGCAAGGGGCGCCGGTTCAATCCCTGGCCTGGGAAGATCCCACGTGCCACAGAGCAGCTGGACTGATGTGTCCAATTACCGAGCCGGAGCGCTGGAGCTCTGGAGCACATGCGCCCAGAGCCGGCGCTCTGCAACGACAGACGCCACCGCGATGGGAGGCCCACAGGAGCCAAAGAGCAAAGACAGATGAAAATAGAGAAATGAAAGACCAATAGAAGTGGCCTGCCCACTCACCTCCCTCCCCAACCCGATCCCCGCCCAAAATAAATAATAAATAAATAAATCTAAAAAAAAAAAAAAATGACCTGACAAAATCAAGGTGAATTGGAATTGGATTGTGTACTTGTGAATTGGTTGACTCAGATGTTCTCCTTGAGGCCCAGAAGAGAGCAGTCATTACCTGATAATAGGGGGTTTGAGACTAGTGGCCACTGTTGCAACATGAAGCAGCTGAGTAGAGGTAGCTTAGGAGCCTAAAGCAAGAGGGAACTAGATGTTGAGAAGAGGAGACTAGGCAAGAGGCAAGAGAGTTAGAATTTTTAGGATGAAGGGTTGACTCCACAGATTATTCATCAACTCAAAATAACTTTTTTGTTTAAGATTAGGATGGGTGAGGCCCACTACCATGACTCAGTAACGAATCTTCCTGCAATGAAGGAGCCACTGGAGAGGCAGCTTTGATCCCTGGAGTAGGAAATGGCACTCCAGTATTCTTGCCTGGGGAATGCCATGGGTAGAGGAGCCTAGTGGGCCACAGTCCATGGAGTCTCAAAGAGTTGAACATGACTGAGTGACTATCACACATGACAGGTAAGGCAGAACACTGAAAGTTGATAAGAAGTGATACTCCCCACAATTCTGGGATCATAGCTAGCTTAAATAGGATACCCTGGAAATAGACTCTGAATCAATGAGAGGCAGGCAGAAAGTTCACTGGAAAGTGATCTCAAGGGAGAGGCCTGTATGGAAGAGAGGAAGGTGAGATTAGACAGAGGGAGGAGTTGGCCTGTACTCTGCTTGAAACTGAGTATTCAGCTAATCTGACAGAGGAGGCTGTGATGGGCATTAGGAATTTCACAGAATTAGTCAAAAGAGTTGAATCTTTGTAGCTCACCATTCTGACCTTAGCCTCTGGAGTCCTTGGAAAATGTGATATGTCACCTTGGGCAGTGCTCAGTAAGGGACACAATTGTGATCCCAGTGGCTGATGTTCTCAGTAGCTGAGGGATAGATACTGTATTAGTCATCTTTGGCTGTCATAACAAAATACCATGGACTGTCTGATTTAGAAGCAGGAATTTTGTTCTGGAGGCTGTACAATCCAAGATCAATGTGGTGGCCAGTTTTGTCCCTGAGTGAGGACCCTCTTCATAGCTTGCACACAGCTCCCTTTGCATTGTATTTCCATGGTAAAGAGTAAGACATCTGCTGCCTCTTCCTCTTCTTATAAGAAGGCATCCCATTGTGAAACCCCCACTCTCATGACCTCATCCAAACCTAATTAACTCCTGAAGTGGCACTTCTAGATACCACCATATTGGGAGTTAAGACTTCGGCATATAAATTTGGGCAGACTCAATGTAATTTGTAGCAGGAATATTAACCCAAAAGAGGGGATCTGGGTGAAGCACCAGAGTATCCAGTATAACAGTATAATTTGGGATACCATTTAGGGTAGAATTCACTAAGCCAGGGCTTTGTGGCAAGATGAGTAGGAAGTGGTAAGCAAAGACACGTTATGACCCTTGACAGTAAGTAGTTGGCTGAGACTCAGCATACTACCACTACCCCAGGGGAACTGACTGGCTTTGATTGGGCTTCTATTCCCAACATGAAACTGGAGACTGCCATAGAAATTGAAATGAAGCCTCTTCATAAAATATAGGAAATAGACTCTGAATCAATGAGAGGCAGGCAGAAAGTTCACTGGAAAGTGATCTCAAGGGAGAGGCCTGTATGGAAGAGAGGAAGGTGAGATTAGACAGAGGGAGGAGTTGGCCTGTACTCTGCTTGAAACTGAGTATTCAGCTAATCTGACAGAGGAGGCTGTGATGGGCATTAGGAATTTCACAGAATTAGTCAAAAGAGTTGAATCTTTGTAGCTCACCATTCTGACCTTAGCCTCTGGAGTCCTTGGAAAATGTGATATGTCACCTTGGGCAGTGCTCAGTAAGGGACACAATTGTGATCCCAGTGGCTGATGTTCTCAGTAGCTGAGGGATAGATACTGTATTAGTCATCTTTGGCTGTCATAACAAAATACCATGGACTGTCTGATTTAGAAGCAGGAATTTTGTTCTGGAGGCTGTACAATCCAAGATCAATGTGGTGGCCAGTTTTGTCCCTGAGTGAGGACCCTCTTCATAGCTTGCACACAGCTCCCTTTGCATTGTATTTCCATGGTAAAGAGTAAGACATCTGCTGCCTCTTCCTCTTCTTATAAGAAGGCATCCCATTGTGAAACCCCCACTCTCATGACCTCATCCAAACCTAATTAACTCCTGAAGTGGCACTTCTAGATACCACCATATTGGGAGTTAAGACTTCGGCATATAAATTTGGGCAGACTCAATGTAATTTGTAGCAGGAATATTAACCCAAAAGAGGGGATCTGGGTGAAGCACCAGAGTATCCAGTATAACAGTATAATTTGGGATACCATTTAGGGTAGAATTCACTAAGCCAGGGCTTTGTGGCAAGATGAGTAGGAAGTGGTAAGCAAAGACACGTTATGACCCTTGACAGTAAGTAGTTGGCTGAGACTCAGCATACTACCACTACCCCAGGGGAACTGACTGGCTTTGATTGGGCTTCTATTCCCAACATGAAACTGGAGACTGCCATAGAAATTGAAATGAAGCCTCTTCATAAAATATAGGAAATAGCATTGATGTAATCAATGGGAGAAGACAGCAATTCACTATCCATATGCATAAGCATGTACAAAAGGATTTTACATTATTCAAATACAAGTCTTATGCCTTGTAGTAGCGGAAGTAATTCCAGATCCATGGAGGGTCTGAGTCTTGGCCCTTTGTGTTGTTTGAAGCTATTGTGTTGTTTGTAGCCTGTTTCCTTGAAACAGAGCTGTTACAATAATTGTAAAGTTGTCATTCAATAGCTACAGTAGCTAAAAGTCCAAACATCATCAATGGTCTTTAATCGTATTACCTGCTATTATCCATGATAACAGGTATTTATGTATTCCATGTTCCAAAGGTGAAGATGTGTAAGTGCAACACCAATAACATCTATGGAATGCCTCTATATCATCATGCAAAGGAAGGTTTCACAGATCTTAAAGTTGTAACCTCTAAGACTGAGTGAATTCATCAGTTTCCCTTTCATGAATTAGAAAATCTGTCCACCTCCTGGTTCATTTTTCTAGATTCTGCAGTTAAAAGCTATAAATCCGTGCCCTAAAAAAAAAGAAAAAATCTGTCATCTGCTCTGTATTTTATGGTTTATAATGGAAAATAGCCCAAAATGCTTAGTTGCTATGTTTTGGAAGATTATATTAGTTCTTCACCATTTTCCCTCCAAACAATCTATGTTTTCCCTCTTGATTTTGAGCTTTTGTACTCTTACGTGTTACCTTTTCTTTCTCAGTGGATCTACCTCCACAATCCCCCCACCCCCACCCCAATTAGGTTCACTCAGGAACTTTCTGTGAATTTAGTAACATTTCAATTTTATAGTCAGAGCACAATGGTATACATCTTGGATATACAATTCATTCTTATAGTCCATGCCTGTCTGTCTTGAAAAAGTCATACTCATCAATGCCAGTCCCGAGTTATCACACCAAGAATTTGTAACACCAATTAACTCAAAATTTCCATTGTGTATAGAGATTTATGGTTACTCCAGTGACGTCTTGACTTACTGAAAAAACAAGCCCTGAGATTGCTAACATGAAGTGTGTCTTCAAGAATGAGAGCATAACTTCAGGAAAATGACATTAGCTCATCCTTTCCTATAGAGATTATTTGAAAAGAAACCTCCATATAAATAAAATTCAAATTCACTTCCCCTTGTGTCATTTATATAATACTTTTTATACCCTTATTCTTAACATAATTTATAAACAGACATTCAAAGTAATTCTGATGTACATTGGAAAGTTATTTTTCTGTCAGCATTTTTGTTGGCCATAAAAATAAGAAAATTACCTGGCTTAAGTAATAATAATAGTATCCTTTACAATGCAATGAAAAATTAAGCCCATTGTATATAATATAACAAACACAATAATCATACATATGGAAATGATCATCTAAACATTTATTTAAATTATATAATTTTAGTCTATGGCCACACCACTATGAATGTGCCTGATCTTTTCTGATCTCAAAAATTATATAATATTAAATTGCTAGAATATTGAATGATACATAGGCGCCTCCAATTTAATAATCTGCTGACTTTTTGCATGAAAAATGTGACAAATTACTGTCTAATTCAGAATATTTTGAGGTATGTTTACCTTGAACAAATTCTCCAAAAGACAAGGTGTTTTTGTGAAGGGATAAGTAATTGTTGCAAGAATATAATTGCATCCCCATGGCCAAGCTGAATTTTGCAACAATTCTGCAGAATTCAGCAGGAAAAAAAAAAAACCGGTATTTCCCTCTCACAAACGATTTTGTCATGATAAGTTTTGTTCTTCCCTACATGTATCCTCAGATGTTAATTTCTATATTAGGCAATGTTTCCTGCTTTATTCTCATCTAGGCCAAAATTCACATCCTGGTGAATGCGGAGGGAGGGAATTAATGTCTCACACCGCACTTTCCAGATAATTGCAACCTTACCCAGAGGAAAGTAATATTTGTTGTTGTTGTTGTTTGAAAGTAGTATTTGTTGAGCACTTACATTTATTGAGCCAGGTAGTGCCTGCTAAGGTTTCAGTGTGTCATTTATTCATTCATTCAGTAAGCAAATGTTTATAAATGTCTACTGTTTGCCAAGTATTAGGAATATAAAAAAAAAAAAATGTCAGATTCCATGTCTTTAAGAGCTGTAGTCTGGCTCTTTAATCCAGATCATTCAATCTCACAATAACTGAAAGAGAACAGTATTAGTATCCATTTTTATTTTGAAGATGAGGGAACTGAGTCTCAGAAAGTTTCAATGATTTGCCCAAAGTCAGAAGCAGTATTTAAGCTCAAGTCCATCAAATTCCAAGCCCCATTCTTACTCCATTTTCTCTTTGTTTCACTGGATAAAAACACTTCTGCACTCGACTTGGAATGTGATGGTGGGAACTAAAATGTCAGTCAAGTACTCAGCATCAAAATGTCATGATGTGTAGTCTGAAAGTTTTTTTTTTCTTTTACTCTTCACTTTCTGTATGTCTGTTGCTTATAGAAAATATACCTTACAGATGGCTCTTAACCTTCCCACAAATTAGAGAGAGACAAAACTGTATGAGACAAAACTGTATACAGCAACTTTATACAAGCAATCTAGTAGTTGTTTGTTCATGCAAGTTTTTCACCAGAACTCCAAATGAACAAGCAATAACCTGTAGACTCAAATTCAGTGAGAAATGATCATCTTCAACAGTACGCTAGCTGGGGTCCCTGAGTGTGACTCAGGCTCACTGTTTCACAGTTCATTTCTCCTGCCAGAGGCTTCTTAGTGCTAACTCCTCTTTTTCTATGCATAAATGTCATGCTAGACCAGAGCAAACATTTAGTTATTCTGTGGGGAGTACTTTGAATGAATGACCTGGGGCTTGGCCAGTGGCCAAGTTCATTGGAAACTCCCCTCTAAGCGGTGCATTTTAGGCTGTGGTCATCTTTGGGATTTCCCCAGAAAAACTTCTGCTTTATTCTCATCTAGGCCAAAATTCACATCCTGGTGAATGCGGAGGGAGGGAATTAATGTCTCACACCGCACTTTCCAGATAATTGCAACCTTACCCAGAGGAAAGTAATATTTGTTGTTGTTGTTGTTTGAAAGTAGTATTTGTTGAGCACTTACATTTATTGAGCCAGGTAGTGCCTGCTAAGGTTTCAGTGTGTCATTTATTCATTCATTCAGTAAGCAAATGTTTATAAATGTCTACTGTTTGCCAAGTATTAGGAATATAAAAAAAAAAAAATGTCAGATTCCATGTCTTTAAGAGCTGTAGTCTGGCTCTTTAATCCAGATCATTCAATCTCACAATAACTGAAAGAGAACAGTATTAGTATCCATTTTTATTTTGAAGATGAGGGAACTGAGTCTCAGAAAGTTTCAATGATTTGCCCAAAGTCAGAAGCAGTATTTAAGCTCAAGTCCATCAAATTCCAAGCCCCATTCTTACTCCATTTTCTCTTTGTTTCACTGGATAAAAACACTTCTGCACTCGACTTGGAATGTGATGGTGGGAACTAAAATGTCAGTCAAGTACTCAGCATCAAAATGTCATGATGTGTAGTCTGAAAGTTTTTTCTTTTACTCTTCACTTTCTGTATGTCTGTTGCTTATAGAAAATATACCTTACAGATGGCTCTTAACCTTCCCACAAATTAGAGAGAGACAAAACTGTATGAGACAAAACTGTATACAGCAACTTTATACAAGCAATCTAGTAGTTGTTTGTTCATGCAAGTTTTTCACCAGAACTCCAAATGAACAAGCAATAACCTGTAGACTCAAATTCAGTGAGAAATGATCATCTTCAACAGTACGCTAGCTGGGGTCCCTGAGTGTGACTCAGGCTCACTGTTTCACAGTTCATTTCTCCTGCCAGAGGCTTCTTAGTGCTAACTCCTCTTTTTCTATGCATAAATGTCATGCTAGACCAGAGCAAACATTTAGTTATTCTGTGGGGAGTACTTTGAATGAATGACCTGGGGCTTGGCCAGTGGCCAAGTTCATTGGAAACTCCCCTCTAAGCGGTGCATTTTTAGGCTGTGGTCATCTTTGGGATTTCCCCCCAGAAAAACTTCTCTGTCATGGCAGACATTTAACAACCCCATTTTCAAAACAGTATCCAAACCAGGATGTCAAAGTGAGTTGAAATAATTTGCCTTGCCTGTTGATTTCTCTCTTTTTAAATCCTTCCTCATTCTTAAATCTTATAAATTTGCATATTTTTTAACCTTTCTCTATTTGCATGTTGAAATCTTCTTGAAAAAGTCTCTGCTTTCCCCACAAAATGGTGCACTCAACATTTCCTGACAGTCTATGTCCCATAGAATTCTAGGTACTTTTGGTTTGTTACAACCAAGACTAAAGAGAAAGTTTCTAAATAGCCTTTGACAGGCTTCTAAAGTAATAAGTGTTACAGACTAAATGTTTTGTCGAATATAATGATATGATTCATGTTTTCTGCAAGCTGTTTCTTGTTTAAAAAGTTGGACTAAATTGCTATACATGTAGGCACAGAAACGACATATTCAGAAACAATAGGTCATGCATATATAAGACGTTGGTTAAAAGTACTAGATGACTGTGTTTTACTTATGGTTCAGTAAAATAAAATTTTGGCCTTCCAAATGGTTCCTAGAATAACAGACTGTTAGGAAGAAGATCCTCAGTGGTACAAAGGTATCAAACCATCTAAATTATTCAAATTATTGTATCTTCCAAATAGGTCCACTACTTCTCTATATGTTAGAAGACCAAAAGTATATTCAGACTGGTCAAAAACTATCTGTGACCCAGATACTGTTTGGATTTGCATGAGATATTTCCAAAGCAGTTCGGGAAAGCCCACAAATTCAAAGCAGCCTCTTTATCCTCACCCCATTTCTGCTGAGTCCAGGAACCTTATTTCATTTCCTGCATGGTAGGCATTTTTTAGGGACTAGGTAAGCCATGACATCTGCACTGCTTTCTGAGTCATTGTCGTGAAATGATACATGCTTGGGTGTAGTGCAGCTACTTGGTTCCCAGAGAAAACAAACAAACACAAGTCAGCTAGGAACTTGACTCGGCTAAAAACAAAGGCAATGTACAATTCAAAAATTTTAAATTTATTTTTTTAAAAACAGAGCCCATGACTTTTAAGTTTCCAAATGATATTTTCTAACGCTGGGAAAATATTTTATTTTATTTTATTTTTTTAAACCTTTATTTTACTTTTAACTTTTACAGAGTTTTGTTGTTTACAAATATGCATGTTCCCAGATTAGTCATATGTATATCCCCCCCTTCCCACCCTTCCCGACCATCACACAGCACCCCTGAAGGATCCCCTTTTCTCACAGAGCAATGACTATAGCTATTTTCTTCACTTATGATAGTACAGGTCTTCATGCTACTTCCTTTACGCCTCCCACCCTCTATTCCTTCTAACCCTGGGAAAATATTTTAAATGAGAGTCTTTGCATGCCTTATTCAGACACAGGCCATAATATGTGAAGGGAACTGCTGAGGCCTCTCCCAAGAAGGTCGTCCTCTGGAAGATTGAGACATAAAACTTGTATTGATAGATCAGTGGGACACATATTCATAGAAAAATCCCTGTGTTCAGATAGTCTTAAGGGTTTCCCAGGTGGCTCAGTGGGTAAAGAATCTGCCTGCATTGCAGGAGATGCTAGGGAGGCTGGTTCGTTCCCTGACTCAGGAAGATCCCCGGAGTAGGAAGTGGAATCCCACTCCAATATTCTTGCCTGAAAAACCCCTGGACAAAGGAGCCTGGTGGGCTACAGTCCATGGTGCTGCAAAGAGTCAGACATGACCTAAGCGACTGAGCACACACATACACACACACAAATAGCCTTAAAATAATTTCACCATTTTTACTTGCATAAAGGGTAAATATTTATTGATATACTAACTGTCATATATGGTAGTATCCTAGGTCCTCCACAGTTATCAAGAATAAAATATAGCTCCTGCTTTTACAAAGTATAACATACAAGTCTGAGGATGAGGCATGAACACAAAAACCCCTAGCCCTCTGTAGGCTACTGTGTATTATTAATCACTCAGTCATGTCCGACTCTTTGAGACCCCCATGGACTGCAGCCCACCAGGCTCCTCTGTCTGTGGGAATTTCCAGGCAAGAACACTGGAGTGGGTTACCATTCCTCCAAGGGAGTGTCTCAACCCAGGAATTGAGCCCAGGTCTCCTGCATCGCAGGCTGATACTTTACCAACTGAGCCACCAGGGAAGCCTAAGAATAGAATATATTTGGGAGTAGCAACCAGAGGTCTTAAATCTTTGAAGTGAAAAACAGCAGCTAAAAGTGTTCCTAGGAAATTCCAAGAACAACAGCAACAACCAAAAATTAACTCGATGAATTCTACCCTCCTCTTGGGTGAAAAATAAGAGTAGAAAACTATTATCTAGTGCTTATATTATGCCAGATTATAGGTGAGATATACTCTAAACAAAATAATCTCCTAATATCCTTTACTTCATATTTAAGATGAACTGGTGAGAAGAGAGATCAAATAACTTGTCCAAGGTCACACAGATAAATGGTGGCAGAGAAAGGATTCAAAGGAAAGTTCAGCCAGTTTTAACTAACTGGCCTTGAATAATTAAAGAGTGAGGAGAAGAGGAACAAAAAGGCATGCAGAACCATTTAAGGATTTAGCAAGCAATTTAGGCCTAGCAAGTTTAGCTGTTATACAGTGATGACAAACATCCGCCAAGTCTTGGTAGCTCATGGCACCAAACCTATTCCTGGTTCACATCACATAAGCTGAGGTCTGCTGGGGCTCTGCTGGGAGTTCTCTTCTCTCTGAGGCCCAGGATCACTATTTTAGGTATTTTGGTTTTTCTGCTCATAAGTGTCACATACCACATGTGCCCTTTTTTTATTGACTGTCATAAGTCACATGGGGCAAACCTGAGGTCTTTGAGAAGGCATGTGTAGTTTCCCCTGAGGGAAGAGCAGCAAATCCTGTGAACAAGAACACAATCTATCAACCCACAAGAATACAATATCACCTCGGGAACTCTATGAAATACTCTGTAATGGACTATATGGGAAACGAATCTAAAAGAGTGAATATATGTTATGCATAACTGATTCATTTTGCTGGACACCTGAAACTAACAAGATATTGTAAATCAACCATACTCCAATAAAAAAAATTTTTTTTAAGAATACTAGCTATCACCCCTGTTCCCTTGATGGCATAATACCATTCCCTCCTTTCTGCACCCTGTATTTACCCTGTCCCCAAAAGGAACAATCCCAAATTCCTATCTATTTAAGAGACTATTCCCAAAGTTCAGGACTTGGTGTGATACTCTCTACATCAGGTCTGGGTGGTGAGACCTATATATGAAATAATAATTTATTCTCCCCCTACACACTCAAAATACAGTGAAGAGACAAGAGCAGGCTTGTGGAAAGAGACATTTCCATATGGAAAGGGAAGATTAGCAGATGCATAACCGTTCATGAATTATCGAAGTCCTAAGAGGCCACTTGACAGCCATGGTAAGAAGCTCCTGACCTGGGACCAGGCCCCCAAGCTGGGTCACTCTAGATCTGGGGCAAACTTAATCTGTAGGATAGGTGATGTAATGTGAGTTGGAAGCAAAAGCAAAGGTTTGATTTGACGTGAACTGGACTTGAGAGAGTCAGTCTGGGAAGGTTGTGTGATCAAACTGAGGATGTTCTAAGGTAGAAGGAAGGGAAATTCAGTATAAAGTTGCTGAAAACAGTTCCTTGAGGAACTGCAAAATGATTACATGTTTCTAACTCACTGAGTTCAGACTTTTAGTAAAACTAGAATTAGCAGATAGAAGGACACACAAAAAAAAATAAAAGATGACTACATTTTTCCATCCTTGATAGCTGGGAAAAAGATGATACTATACATAGGCATTGGAATATAGAGAAGAAAGCAGATTTTGAAAAAGGCTCATAAGTGTCACATACCACATGTGCCCTTTTTTTATTGACTGTCATAAGTCACATGGGGCAAACCTGAGGTCTTTGAGAAGGCATGTGTAGTTTCCCCTGAGGGAAGAGCAGCAAATCCTGTGAACAAGAACACAATCTATCAACCCATAAGAATACAATATCACCTCGAACTCTATGAAATACTCTGTAATGGACTATATGGGAAACGAATCTAAAAGAGTGAATATATGTTATGCATAACTGATTCATTTTGCTGGACACCTGAAACTAACAAGATATTGTAAATCAACCATACTCCAATAAAAAAAATTTTTTTTAAGAATACTAGCTATCACCCCTGTTCCCTTGATGGCATAATACCATTCCCTCCTTTCTGCACCCTGTATTTACCCTGTCCCCAAAAGGAACAATCCCAAATTCCTATCTATTTAAGAGACTATTCCCAAAGTTCAGGACTTGGTGTGATACTCTCTACATCAGGTCTGGGTGGTGAGACCTATATATGAAATAATAATTTATTCTCCCCCTACACACTCAAAATACAGTGAAGAGACAAGAGCAGGCTTGTGGAAAGAGACATTTCCATATGGAAAGGGAAGATTAGCAGATGCATAACCGTTCATGAATTATCGAAGTCCTAAGAGGCCACTTGACAGCCATGGTAAGAAGCTCCTGACCTGGGACCAGGCCCCCAAGCTGGGTCACTCTAGATCTGGGGCAAACTTAATCTGTAGGATAGGTGATGTAATGTGAGTTGGAAGCAAAAGCAAAGGTTTGATTTGACGTGAACTGGACTTGAGAGAGTCAGTCTGGGAAGGTTGTGTGATCAAACTGAGGATGTTCTAAGGTAGAAGGAAGGGAAATTCAGTATAAAGTTGCTGAAAACAGTTCCTTGAGGAACTGCAAAATGATTACATGTTTCTAACTCACTGAGTTCAGACTTTTAGTAAAACTAGAATTAGCAGATAGAAGGACACACAAAAAAAAAAAAATCAAAGATGACTACATTTTTCCATCCTTGATAGCTGGGAAAATGATGATACTATACATAGGCATTGGAATATAGAGAAGAAAGCAGATTTTAGAAAAGAGGCGATGGTTTTACTTTGGCTATTTTAGACCTGCTAAGTTTAACACTGAGTTAAATATTATGGTAAAGAGGAAGGGAAAGAGCAGAATTATAAGAAACGTGTTCAGGCTCAGGAAACTCATAGTGTTCTGAGAAAAGTAAGACTAATCAATAAGAAGCAAAGGTGGCAATATAATGTTTGGATTTGGTTGCTGACCTGCTTTTAATAAAAGTGGAAACTTAGGAAGTTAATCCCCTCCCTCTCCCTGCATGATGCTGTGGCTACGCTCTGTCTGTCTCAAGGCTGCATTTATGGCACCTAATAATGTTTCATCCAATGTCTTTGGCTGGAAAACCCAAACGTCAGAATTTCCAAGCGGTTCTTTCTCCATTACTCAACATACAACCTTCATCACTTAGGAACATCCTTGAATAGGCAATTCTCAAGGACAGAGAAAAAAAGGACAGTGTGAGTTTGGTGTAAGGTTGATAGCCTCAAAACCTAAGCCACAAAGATGTCTGGGTGGGTATACGTACGACTGAATCACAGGTTGTGGATAGGTATCCTTGCATCACTACCACAGGAGCCTATTCACCATCATACGATAAACCATTGTTTCACTTTACTCTTTCCCAAAGATAAGTTAAACTCAACAAGTTATCATCTATTCTGTAACAGTCACAGCTACATAATTATTTTTCAAAAATGTTTTACTTCTATCAATATGTAACTGGTTTTTTTCTTATTTTTAGTAAAATAATTTTAAAATGTTAATTTAAATAATAGATTTTTAACCTTAATATGAACGATAGCTATTGACATGGTTTTTTTTTAACTTTTATTTTTCTTTTAACTTTTACAGAGTTTTGTTGTTTACAGATATGTATGTTCTCAGATTAGTCAGATGTGTATCCCCCTCATCCCACACCTCCAGAACATTATACAGCACCCCTGAAGGATCTGCTTTTCTCACAGAGCAATGACTATAGCCATTTTCTTCACATATGATAGTCCAGGCCTTCATGCTGCTTCCTTTACGCCTCTCACCCACTGTTCCTTCCCCACAATGTTTATATGTCCACTGTCCATGTCTGTCTTTCTGTCGCTTCACTGCATGTGCCATCATCACCATCCTACTAGATTCCATATATATGTGTAAGTATATTGTACTTGTCCTTCTCTTTCTGAGTAACTTCACTTTTTTTGATAGGTTCTAGCTCCAGCCACCTCATTAGGGTTGATTCTTTTGCATTTCTTTTTACAGCTGTGTAGTATTCCACTATATATATGTATCAGAGCTTTCTTTTGCATATTCTTAGCAATGAGCAAGTGCTTTTGGGCTATTTAATAAAAGTGGAAACTTAGGAAGTTAATCCTCCCTCTCCCTGCATGATGCTGTGGCTACGCTCTGTCTGTCTCAAGGCTGCATTTATGGCACCTAATAATGTTTCATCCAATGTCTTTGGCTGGAAAACCCAAACGTCAGAATTTCCAAGCGGTTCTTTCTCCATTACTCAACATACAACCTTCATCACTTAGGAACATCCTTGAATAGGCAATTCTCAAGGACAGAGAAAAAAAGGACAGTGTGAGTTTGGTGTAAGGTTGATAGCCTCAAAACCTAAGCCACAAAGATGTCTGGGTGGGTATCGTCGACTGAATCACAGGTTGTGGATAGGTATCCTTGCATCACTACCACAGGAGCCTATTCACCATCATACGATAAACCATTGTTTCACTTTACTCTTTCCCAAAGATAAGTTAAACTCAACAAGTTATCATCTATTCTGTAACAGTCACAGCTACATAATTATTTTTCAAAAATGTTTTACTTCTATCAATATGTAACTGGTTTTTTTCTTATTTTTAGTAAAATAATTTTAAAATGTTAATTTAAATAATAGATTTTTAACCTTAATATGAACGATAGCTATTGACATGGTTTTTTTTTAACTTTTATTTTTCTTTTAACTTTTACAGAGTTTTGTTGTTTACAGATATGTATGTTCTCAGATTAGTCAGATGTGTATCCCCCTCATCCCACCCCTCCAGAACATTATACAGCACCCCTGAAGGATCTGCTTTTCTCACAGAGCAATGACTATAGCCATTTTCTTCACATATGATAGTCCAGGCCTTCATGCTGCTTCCTTTACGCCTCTCACCCACTGTTCCTTCCCCACAATGTTTATATGTCCACTGTCCATGTCTGTCTTTCTGTCGCTTCACTGCATGTGCCATCATCACCATCCTACTAGATTCCATATATATGTGTAAGTATATTGTACTTGTCCTTCTCTTTCTGAGTAACTTCACTTTTTTTGATAGGTTCTAGCTCCAGCCACCTCATTAGGGTTGATTCTTTTGCATTTCTTTTTACAGCTGTGTAGTATTCCACTATATATATGTATCAGAGCTTTTGTATCCATTCACTCATCGATGAGCATCTAGGTTGCTTCCATATCGACAGGCTATTTAAAATAATAAAATAAATATCTTAAATGGCTTTGTTTTAGATTTTAATATAATTGATAGCAATAACTATAACAGTGTTTAATTTCATTTTTATTGGGGTATAATTGACAAATAAAATTATAAGATGCTGAAAGTGTGGACTGTGATCATTTGATGCTTATACGTATTTGATACTTATGTGAAAGGATTCTTCCCACCTAGTTAAATAACATTTCCATCACCTCACATATTTATCCTTTTCTCTTTTTGGTGAGAACGTTTAAGTTCTATTCTCTTAACGTATTTCAGTTGTACAATACGATGTTATTGACTATAGTCTCTATGATTTACATCAGATCCTCAGACCTTATTCATTTTAAAGCTGAAAGTTTGGTCCATTCTTACCAACCACTCCCTGTCTCCTCTGTCCCCCCAGGCCGTAGCCACCGTTCTACTCTCTGTTTCTATGAGTTTGAATTTTATTCAGATTTCCACATATTTATTCCATGGGGTATTTGTCTTTCTTCGGCTTATTTCACTTATCATAATGCCCTCAAGGTCCATCTATAGTGTCTTAAACGGCAGAATTTCCCTTTCTCATTGTTAAGTAATATTCCACTTTGTGTGTGTGTGTGTGTGCGTGTGTGTGTGTGTGTGTCTATCTTCTTTATCCATTCTTCTAGTGATGGATATTCCTCGTATATCCTATTTTCATTTTCTTTGGATATATACTCAGAAGTGAAATTGCTGAATCATAGAGTAGGTTTGTTTTTAGTCTTGTGAGGAAACTCCATACCATTTTCCATAAGCTACAACAGTGTATATTCCCACTGACAGTGCATGTGTGTTTCTTTTTCACCAATTCCTCACTAATACTAGTTATCCTCTGTCTTCTTGTTGACTGCCATTCACACAGGCGTGATATCATGTCTCACTCTGGTTTCAGTTTGCATTCCCCTAATGGTTAGTGATGGTGAGCACCTTTTCATGTACCTGTTGGTCATTTGTATGTTTAGAAAAACATCTAGTCAGGACCTCTGCTCATTTTTTAATTAGATTGTTTAGGGTTTTGTTTGTTTGTTTGTTTGCTTTGTTTTTTTGTTATGGGGTTTCTGAGTCTTTTTTTTTTTTTTTTAATCTTTTGAGAGGTGGGGTGGGGAGGGGGACGGGCGGGCCACTTCTATTGGTCTTTCATTTCTCTATTTTCATCCGTCTTTGTTCTTTGGCTCCTGTGGGCCTCCCATCGCGGTGCTCTCTGTCATCGCAGAGCACCGGCTCTGGGCGCATGCGCTCCAGAGCTCCGGCTCGGTAATTGGACACATCAGTCCAGCCGCTCCACGGCACGTGGGATCTTCCCAGGCCAGGGATCGAACCGGCGTGCCTTGCACTGCAAGGCGGTGTCCTTACCCACTGGACCACCAGGGGAAGCCCTTTGTGAGTCTTTATATATTTTAGATATTAACCTCTTACCAAATACATGATTTTCAAATGTCTGTTCCCATTCCATAGGTTGCTTTTTCATTCTTTTGGTGGTTTCTTCTGCTGTGCAGAAATTTTTTAGTTTGATGTGGTCCTATTTGTTTATGTTTGCCTATGTTGCCAATAAAAAAAAAAAAAAAAAGAAAAGAAATCATTGCCAAGATTGATGTCAAAGAGTTAACCCCTTATGTTTTCTTGGAATTTTTACAGCTTCAGGTCTTAAGGTTTTAAATCCATTTTGGGTTAATTTTTGTGGGTGATATAAGATAGTGGTCCAGTTCAATTCTTTTGCAAGTGGTTTTCTAGTTTTCCAACTATAACCCATATTTTTAAAAGCTCGTTAGGATCCTTGATAGTTTTTAAGAGTATAAGAGGTTCCTGGAGTCAAAAGGTTTGAGAACATCTGAGTTACATAATTCACAATACTCTGTGCCCTGCAAATCAATTATTGCAGACATGGCCTATGCCTCATCCCGTTTCTACAAGGTATACCAACAATTTTGTCTGGGCCAGATACCAACACTTGAGTTTTAGAATGACAGGAGAGCCCTTTGGAATCAAAGCATTTTGAGATCAGGGATGGTATCATTTTCATCCTTTATCCTCAGTGCCTAGCCTCGAGCTTTGCACATGATAGTTGCTTAATAAAAATAAATACTTACATAAGTAAACAGAAGTAATAGCTTGATCTCTTGATATAAAATAGATTTCTTGGCTTGCTTCATTTTCAAAGGAGAATCTGGAATAACATTAATGACTCTAAAATGAGAAAAAGCTGAAGTGACGTACCACCAGTAGACCTAGATACCAAATATTTTAAAATATGACAACAATGAAATAGTAACCACTAAACATATTTGAGTGCTTCATGTGTCAAACACTGAGCACTTGTATCCATTACCTCATTTATGCCTGAAAAATCTCTCCAGGAGTTAGGTGTGATTGTTGTTGTTGTTGTTGTTTTGGTTGCTAGTTGTAACCACCTCTTTTGTGACCCCCATGTACTATAGCCCACCAGGCTCCTACGTCCATGGGACTTCCCAGGCAAGAATCGTGGAGTGGATTGCCATTGCCTTCTCCAGAGAATCTTCCTGACCCATGGATCAACCCACATTCTCCTACATTGGCAAGCAGATTTTTTTACCCTGAGCCATCCTTCTAATTTGCCAGTAAAAGATACAGATTACTGCAGAGGCAAAAGCATACAGCTTGCCTAAAGCCACACATTAGTGAAAGATAAAGCTTAGATTCTGACTCCATCATAATGTATTATCCCTCCTAAGATGGTCAGAAATGTTAACAGTCCCTGTTTCTTGTATCATTCTATTATTTTAGCAGCCCACATTAAGGTGAGAGCCTCAGGCAATATCCCTGCTTTATGAATGTGGAAACTTGAGCAGAGAAAAGTCCTGCAAATTACCTAAGGTCCCACATTGAGTGGTGGCAAAGTCCTACCTAGAGGCATCTCCTGCTTGGGTGTGGAGCCACTGTCACTCCATGGGCATTTCAATGGAATCAATGCACAATGTGTCTTTTACTGGCTGCCCCACTGCCCAAAAAGAAGACAGGCTATCCTTCATGGACTAAAATCCTGTTAGTACATACTTGGAGTACTCCTTCTTAATGAGTGCAGCTGGACACTTGAAAGAGAAAAGTTAGTGTGTAAAGGATAGGAAATGATTGAGAGAGGATACGTGATAGAGAGGGGAAATGCTGGAAATAGAGGCAAAAATGACTGACTGTTTCTGTAAATGATTCCTGTTCATAGTTATCTTGTCCTGAGGTGTGAAGAGAAGCAAAGAACAGATCAAGAGATTGGGTTGTGTGACCTAAGATAAGTCACAGTATTCCTCAATCTCAATGGAGATTCCTCAATCTCAAAAAATTCCTCTTTCTATCAATAAAATAGTATAGGCTGGATTGATAATTTTCTATTTCCTCCTAACACCACTCCTAGCCTCATTACCAAGAAATAAAAATTTTAATACCTTGCATCTTTCCAGAAATCAAGGGGCTTCCAAGGTGGCTCAGTGGTAAAGAATCCAGGTGAAATGCAGAAATAAGATTTAATGTATATACAAGCTAGGCATACCTATATACATGCATGTACATACACATATCTCTTTTTTTATACAAATAGGATTACTATAGCATGCATATTTTTTCTGCAATTTACATTTTCCACATAATTATAGCTCTTGGAGATCTTTCTCTAGCAATACATACAGATTTCTTTTTCCTTTAAAAGCAGCTATTTAGTATGCTATTGTATGAAGGTACCATGATTTACTTAGACCTCTATTGAAAGACATTTAGTTTGTTTCTAATTTTTTGTTATTACAAACATTGCCGTGGTGAACCTCCAGGAGCAATTTAAATCTTCAGTGTTTGGCAGAGAATACATCATTCTTTGTGAAACTCCTGAAGCATCGCCACAAAGCCCCAGGGTTCCAGGAAGCACAGTTTGAAAACCAGTAAACAAGATGATCTTAAATTTCCTTTTCTCTCAATTAAATGAGACTCTTTTAACCTTTAGCGTTTGTTTCACTAACACATTATTTTGCAGTATCTCCTAACAGTTTTGAGTGAGTAGATATGTTTTGTCTTTCAAACCAGGTTATAATTAGTTTGAGGCTACTGACTGTTTAGCATCTTTTTTGCATTCCTTAAAGCCTCTCATCCTACTGAGCAAGGCATAGGAGTGCTCAATAAATGTGTGTAAGGGTACTGGAAGATAATGGGGTTGGTAAGAAAGAATACTGAACTCTACTTCCTTGTTGACTGTCTGTACTTGTCAAATAGTCTGAGGACCCTTGAACTCAGTATGGAGAGCTTCAGTGGGTTAGATGCAGTTTCCCTATCACTCAGGGGAATAAAGGTGAACTGGGCCATCCCTCTACGTATGCTGTGCAGTTCTAGGTTTATCAGCCATATACAACTCTGGAGGCACCATTCAAGTTGCATTCTGTGTAAGTGGTACCTCCTAGAATTGTGCTCTGGTTGGCTCAATTCACATTCATTACTCGCAGGAAACAACACGAATTGTGTCCCTTTGAGATGTACAGGGCATTGATCAGATACCCTCTCCTCTGTTCTCAGGAAATCTGTTCCATCATCATTCTCTCTGTTACCTGAATCTCTAGTTCCTCCTTCTCCTCCTTCTTCTTTTCATATAAACATGCTTAAGACTTTCTTGCCATTATGCTGCTGCTGCTGCTTACTTGCTTCCGTCATGTCCAACTGTGCAACCGTATGGACTGTAGCCCACTGGGTGCCTGTGTCCATGGAATTTTCCAGGCAAGAATATTGGGGTGGGTTGCCATGCCCTCCCCCAGGGGATCTTCCCAGGGACTGAACTGGGTCTCCTGCAAGGCAGGCAGATTATTTACCACTGAGCCACTAGGGAAGCCATCATAGTGGTAGCCATAATAATGATGGTGATAATGAGACATCCCTTTCCTGTATCACTTCTCTTTCACAGGTGAAGCTTTTTGAAAGAACAGTCTACACTCCTGTTCTTAAGTTTACAACCATCCCACTGAGTACTTTTCTGTCATTATCTGACTTGACCTGTTATGTCATGATCCGCTATTCACCACCTCATCTTTCAAGAAACTCACTCCTTTCTTCCCTTTTGTGATGGCACTTTTCCTGGACATTCTTCCTGGTTCTTTGCTCACCTCTCAGCCTCTTTCGGGAGCTCATCTCTCTCTTCTCAGTCCTCACATCTTATCTTCTGAGCTCTATCTTCTGACTCTGTTATTCCGGAGCTTAGTCACTTTTCGATTCATTGGCCTTAAGGTAAATTCCTTCTTCTAAAACTTGTTCCTCCTCCTCCTAGGTTTCATATAATTTGAACTCTATTTTTAAAATTCCATTTTAACTTGATGAATGTACTGCCATCTACCCAGATACCCAACTCAGTATGGAGAGCTTCAGTGGGTTAGATGCAGTTTCCTATCACTCAGGGGAATAAAGGTGAACTGGGCCATCCCTCTACGTATGCTGTGCAGTTCTAGGTTTATCAGCCATATACAACTCTGGAGGCACCATTCAAGTTGCATTCTGTGTAAGTGGTACCTCCTAGAATTGTGCTCTGGTTGGCTCAATTCACATTCATTACTCGCAGGAAACAACACGAATTGTGTCCCTTTGAGATGTACAGGGCATTGATCAGATACCCTCTCCTCTGTTCTCAGGAAATCTGTTCCATCATCATTCTCTCTGTTACCTGAATCTCTAGTTCCTCCTTCTCCTCCTTCTTCTTTTCATATAAACATGCTTAAGACTTTCTTGCCATTATGCTGCTGCTGCTGCTTACTTGCTTCCGTCATGTCCAACTGTGCAACCGTATGGACTGTAGCCCACTGGGTGCCTGTGTCCATGGAATTTTCCAGGCAAGAATATTGGGGTGGGTTGCCATGCCCTCCCCCAGGGGATCTTCCCAGGGACTGAACTGGGTCTCCTGCAAGGCAGGCAGATTATTTACCACTGAGCCACTAGGGAAGCCATCATAGTGGTAGCCATAATAATGATGGTGATAATGAGACATCCCTTTCCTGTATCACTTCTCTTTCACAGGTGAAGCTTTTTGAAAGAACAGTCTACACTCCTGTTCTTAAGTTTACAACCATCCCACTGAGTACTTTTCTGTCATTATCTGACTTGACCTGTTATGTCATGATCCGCTATTCACCACCTCATCTTTCAAGAAACTCACTCCTTTCTTCCCTTTTGTGATGGCACTTTTCCTGGACATTCTTCCTGGTTCTTTGCTCACCTCTCAGCCTCTTTCGGGAGCTCATCTCTCTCTTCTCAGTCCTCACATCTTATCTTCTGAGCTCTATCTTCTGACTCTGTTATTCCGGAGCTTAGTCACTTTTCGATTCATTGGCCTTAAGGTAAATTCCTTCTTCTAAAACTTGTTCCTCCTCCTCCTAGGTTTCATATAATTTGAACTCTATTTTTAAAATTCCATTTTAACTTGATGAATGTACTGCCATCTACCCAGATACCCAGACCTGAAAACTTGAACCCCTCCACCACTCCTAGACAAAACTCTCCATGTATCTTGTCTATTCAGAAATGATATTTAATGTATGTACAAGCTTATATACATTATAAAGTCATGTCATGCTTGACTTCCTGTTCTTTTTCATTCTTAACGTTCAATCAGTCACCAAGTTTATCAGTCCCAATTCTTAAATACATTCAAGTCTGTTTATGTCTCTATCTCTATAGTAATTCTCTAAGCAAACAACTATCCTCCTGAATTATTGCAGCAACCTCCTAACTGGATTCCTTCCCTCTAGTCTAGTCCTTTTCAATTCACTGTGCTTCAGATGAACTCTTTAAAACATACACCTGATCAGATCAGTCAGATGTTTAATGTTCTCAATAGTCTTTCACACCTTTCTAGTCTTATCCTGTTTATCTCTTAGCTTTATCTCCGACCACCTCCGTTTAATTCTCCCTATGTTCACACACTCAATTTGTTCTTGGAGTACCATGTCTCATCTTCCTTTACTTTCCCCCTTTCTTTATTCTTTCTCTGTGATACCAATTTTCATCACTCTTATAAATCTTCCTGAAGTGTCATCTCGAGGAAATAATCTCAAGTACTGATTCTCATTCGTCATCCTCCTTCAGTCTGTTGCTCATGCAAGTGTTGAATATAACTTTCTCTCTTCCCCACCCCCTCCTCTATGTGCTAAATTGCTTCAGTCTTGTCCCACTCCTTGCAACCCCATGGACTGTAGCCCACCAGGCCCCTCTGTCCATGGAATTCTCCAGGCAAGAATACTGAAATGGGTAGCCATTTTCTTCTCCAAGGAATCTTCCTGACCCAGGGGTTGAATCTGGATCTCTTGCATTGGAGGCAGTTTCTTTACCATCTGAACTATAGGGAAGTCCCTCTTTCTCTTCCTACTAAATTATGGATCTCTTGATGTCTTTTTCTACTTTGTATTTCCAATTCTTAGAACAAAGAGCAAATATTAGTTGGATGATTGAAGGAATCAACTGTATTCTTGATGGGGTTATTATTATTATGTTGTTGTTAATTTTGGCCTCTTTTATTAGTTTATTTATTCATTTATTTTCATCCATCTTTATTCTCTGGCCTGTGTGGGCCTACCATCGCAGTGGCCTCTCTCATTGCAGAGCACTGGCTCTGGGCACATGTGCTCCAGAGGGCTTGCTCCTAATTGGACACACTGGCCCAGCCGCTCCTTGGCATGTGGGATCTTCCCTGGCCAGGGATCGAATCTGTGCCCCTTGTACTGTAAGGTGGACTCTTTACCCACTGGATCAACATGGAAGCCCTTGACAGGGTTATCTTGAGAAAAAAAAATGCCTATTTTTTTTAAATATGTATATTTGAATCTTGAAAATTTAATACATGATCCTTAGTATTTTTTCTTGATTATGAAACTCTGAATGCAATTATAATTGATTTCATAATAATTGGTCCCACTTTCATGAAAATATAAATTAAATTTTAACTTAAACCAACTCCATTATATTATTCTAACAAACATAGTTAACAAACTATTTTGCTCTGGAGAAACAACGAAGCTGGTGTTGGTATTTGTTGACATTTTACAACATTGCTAAATAGGAGTCAATAAAAAAGTGCTCAAGAGAAAGTTGAAGAGAGCAGATCTTATAATACCTTTTGAAAAAATGAAGTGAGAATATTTTCTTTTTCAGTATTTACTCTGGTTATCCATACATCCTTTCATTCTTGTTTTTCTCTATTCATGTTTCTCCCTTGAACTTCTTATCTCTCTGATCCCTTCTCCTGAATGCTCTTATTTTATCTCTCAGTCCGCAGTTTTCCTCCAGGTCATCTGCTTCTATCTCCTCCCCAGGTCAGGTTCCCCAGGCTTTTCTTGGCCCCCTGACCCCTCCTTCCTCTCCTAGAACTGTGTTTCCCCTGCCTCTCATTTGCCTCCCAGCAACCTAAGCAGAACAATACTGGAAGTGGAACTGGCACTCTGACATAAAGGAGAGCAACTGGAAAGAAAAGTTTACTCATCGAGAGATAGGCAAATATCTGAAAAGTATCTGTGGGAAGGTGTTTGCTAAATCATCTGCTTCTTCAGATGTGGAACTTTCTGCTCTGGTGGAGGTGCACAAGAAGTGCCTTCTGAGGCTGGACGACTGGGCAGATATGAGGAATTACAGGCCTCAGGAACTCAGCTTTGAATCAAATTCAAGACTTTCCCCCCTTTATTCATGTTCTTTCTTTTCTTTCTGAAAACCCAGTTGAAGGAATTCAAAGGGCCAATTTCTGCCCTCAGCTGTGAGTCATGACTCCCACTAAAGCCGGGAGCTCATATGTATGTATTCAGAGGAAGTATTGGGCCTTGGGGACTCAGATTCAACAACAATGGTTCCGTTATTTGTTTGCTTATTTGCTTAGACCTTTATAAAAGGAGCACATGGCCCGCTGTACCTGAAAGCCTTTTTATAACTATTTTTAAAATACTCAGTAGAATTTAAATTCCCACAGTAGATCTCCTGCACTGTAGCACAAATAATAACAGTCTATCCTACCCTATGCCCCTTGTCTAGGAGAGAGTCATAGGGAAAGAAATAGGAATGAATTTGTAACATGCCAGTCTTTCACTGAGAAAGTTCTGTTTGTGTCCACAGGGAACTCAACACTAGGGACTCAAATTCAGTGTTTCTTGTAAATGGCATGAAATACCTAAAGAGCTTTTATTTTTCAGTGCTAGATAGTTGAAAGTAAGAAGGCCACACCACAGGCTTTAGGAAAAACAAAGGTACCACAAACTGGATTTCCATGCTCTCTTTATAGTTCATGAATCTTTTTTTCTTCATCTTATAGATTCTCTTCCCATAGAAAAACAAACAAACAACAAAAAAACAAATTAAAAAAACCCAGAATTATGTCCAATATTAGTTCTCTTTGCCATCCTTCTCTCAGAGTAATTTTCTTTCTTCCACTACTGCAGAATCAATGTGATTTATTTAATCAAGATAACAACGATACTGAGACTTCCCTAGTGGTCCAGTGATTAAGACTCTGTATTGCCAATGCAAAGGACACAGGTTGAATGCCTAGTCTGGAAACTAAGATTTCTGCATGCCAAGTGAACAGTGTGTTGAGGTCTGTGCGTGGGTTGGAAAAGAATTTCCAGACACGAGGCAGAGTGAGAGGAAAGTAAAGTTTATTAGAGTGGAGAAAGGGAGAGTCACTGCCAGTACAGCGGGCCGGCTTAAGGGAGAAAGTGGGAGACACTGTGAGAACAGCGGGCCAGCTCAAGGGCCGACATTGTTAAAGTAGAAGACGCTGCTAGAACAGCAGGCTCAAAGGAGAACCGATGTTGAGCAGGTGTCTTTGATTTCTAGGGTCTAAGGAGTGGCATGGGGGTCTTAAGGGTCATTGCTGATTGGACAGTGTCCTGAGTGAGGTGGAGAGATGACTACAGTCTGAGGGGAAGATAGTAGGATACAAGGAGTGACAAAGTGGTCTTAAGGCTGTGTACTATATAGTCTGGGGAAGGGAATGACAATAAGGGTATGGTTTATCTCTTCTTGCATTCCAAGACCCTCCTTGTTTGCATTGTTCTTCTTGTCCTTGGGGCACCACACAGTGCAGGTAAAAAAAAAAAAAAAAAGTAAGAACTATATAGGATATTTGGAGGATGAAATGGCTACCCACTCCAGTATTCTTGCCTGGATAATCCCATGGGCACAGGAACCTCACAGGTTACACAGTCCATGGGGTCACAAAGGGTCAGATACGACTGAGCTACTAAATATGAGCATGATGTTGGATATTAAAAGAAATAAGATTATTTCTCTGACTTCTAATATATTTAAAACCTTTTACTCTGTCATTGGCATTATAGTGTATTTTTTAAAATTTATTTTTATTTTACTTTTACAGTTTTGTTGTTGACAGCTATACATAAACCCAAATCAGTCACAGGCATTCCCTTGACCCCTCCCACCTGAACCCCTCCCACATCCTCCACATTCCACCCTTCTCTCAGAGTAATTTTCTTTCTTCCACTACTGCAGAATCAATGTGATTTATTTAATCAAGATAACAACGATACTGAGACTTCCCTAGTGGTCCAGTGATTAAGACTCTGTATTGCCAATGCAAAGGACACAGGTTGAATGCCTAGTCTGGAAACTAAGATTTCTGCATGCCAAGTGAACAGTGTGTTGAGGTCTGTGCGTGGGTTGGAAAAGAATTTCCAGACACGAGGCAGAGTGAGAGGAAAGTAAAGTTTATTAGAGTGGAGAAAGGGAGAGTCACTGCCAGTACAGCGGGCCGGCTTAAGGGAGAAAGTGGGAGACACTGTGAGAACAGCGGGCCAGCTCAAGGGCCGACATTGTTAAAGTAGAAGACGCTGCTAGAACAGCAGGCTCAAAGGAGAACCGATGTTGAGCAGGTGTCTTTGATTTCTAGGGTCTAAGGAGTGGCATGGGGGTCTTAAGGGTCATTGCTGATTGGACAGTGTCCTGAGTGAGGTGGAGAGATGACTACAGTCTGAGGGGAAGATAGTAGGATACAAGGAGTGACAAAGTGGTCTTAAGGCTGTGTACTATATAGTCTGGGGAAGGGAATGACAATAAGGGTATGGTTTATCTCTTCTTGCATTCCAAGACCCTCCTTGTTTGCATTGTTCTTCTTGTCCTTGGGGCACCACACAGTGCAGGTAAAAAAAAAAAAAAAAGTAAGAACTATATAGGATATTTGGAGGATGAAATGGCTACCCACTCCAGTATTCTTGCCTGGATAATCCCATGGGCACAGGAACCTCACAGGTTACACAGTCCATGGGGTCACAAAGGGTCAGATACGACTGAGCTACTAAATATGAGCATGATGTTGGATATTAAAAGAAATAAGATTATTTCTCTGACTTCTAATATATTTAAAACCTTTTACTCTGTCATTGGCATTATAGTGTATTTTTTAAAATTTATTTTTATTTTACTTTTACAGTTTTGTTGTTGACAGCTATACATAAACCCAAATCAGTCACAGGCATTCCCTTGACCCCTCCCACCTGAACCCCCCTCCCACATCCTCCACATTCCACCCTTCTAGGTTGTTGCGTAGCTCCCAGGTAAGTTCCCTTGTCTTACAGCACATTCACAATGGTTGTCTCTTTTGCATATGGTAGTGTAGGTTTTCATGATACTCTTTCCATACCTCTTACCCACACCTCCCTCCCAACAATGTCCACAAGTCTGTTGTCTATGTCTGTTTCTCCATTGTTGCTCTGCATATGCATTTGTCAGTACCATCTTTCTAGATTCCATATATATATATATATATATATATATATATATATATATGTTAGTATACTATATTTGCCTTTCTCTTTCTGACTTACTTCACTTTGTATAATAGGTTCTAGATTCATCCACCTCATTAGGACTGTTCAAATATAATGTATTTTTATTTTAAAAATTCACTTCCTTTTGATTGGTTTGGAATATTTTATGTGGCAACCATCACAAAATAAAAATACAGAAATAAAGCAGACCTGAAAGTTCGCCTTCCACTGTCAACACTTCCCCAAACATTTATATTTAAATTTTTAAAATGTAAACTGAAATATTGAAGGAGTTGGCCAGATAGCATATACTGTTGTCTCTCTTCCAAATGCTTCTTAGTTCCCCAGTCCCAGGAGAGGTTTTGAGAAGCAGACCCCTCTTACTTTTTAAATATCAGCCCTGGAATGTGGCACCTTTTCTGCCCAAGTACAGATCTACCTGTTGGCAAATTTATTCCCTGCAGATTGTTCTACCCTTAATTTTACCACCTGAATACTAGTGGAAATATTTTTCCACACTTCTTAACAGCAACTACTCCCAAAATGCTTAGATGCCAGGATGCAGAGCTCATTCTCACTGTGCCCAGTCTCTATTCTTCGTCCCTCACCCCCACCCCATTGGCCTGAAACTTGACATTTTGGTTTGTATGATTAAATTAGGTCTGTGTCTGTTTCTGTGTATGAAGAAGGTTAGACTGAACTAACATTAAGCAAACAAACAACAAAACTTTGAAAGATAGAGATAGCTTATAGATAGTAGAGAATTAAAGGAAAAAAAAACAAAACAAAGTAAAACTTAACAGGATTATGTCTTAGAAATACCAGTGGCATCATTTACTAACCATACTGATTGACTACATTGTCAGCTTAAAAAAATGCACAGTGTGAACATTGCAAGTTAACTTTTATGTAGGGCAAAATGAGGACTGCAACCCAGGAAACAGCACTGCAGACAGCTTCTGAAAAACTGTCCCAAGGAAACAGGTGGAAAAGCCAGCATATATGTGATTTTGATGAAGAGAGAATACATGTAATCAAGCACATATTTTTCCAGAAGCTTTCTGCTAGTCATGAGGAACACTGTCACTCTAAAGAATTTTGGTGCTCTTCTAGATATGAGGAGATACAAGAATTGGGCTCATAAAATTAGCTCCTGAAAATAGCTAACTATCTGAAGACCTGTTCAGCCAGTGTTTCCAGAGCACAGAGTGCCTCATCGCTGTGCTCTACTCAAGCTTCTTTCAGGGTGTGTTGAAGATCAGTAGCTGCAGCAGCACATGAGGGCAATCCACTCCAGTATTCTTGCCTGGAGAATCCTTATGGACAGAGGAGCCTGGCGGGCTACGGTTCATGGGGTCGCAAAGAGCTGGACACCAGTGAAGTGACTGAGCACAGCACAGGTAGATGCAAGTGCCTATGGTAAGTGCTAATTTGTAGTTGACAACATCATTTAATATATGCTACCATTCATTCATCTAATAAACAAATATTTATTTCCTAATGAATTTTAATTTTGTTGTGAATATAGTTTTTTTACTTGTATTAGATACTATTTTATAGGTTAAATGTCTCCTAGACACATCGTCTTCATTCTTTGGAATGATTATTGCTTCAAATGTAGTCTTTTTTTTTTTAAGATTTATTTTATTTATTTATTTTTGGGCGGGGGTCGGGTTGGGGAGGGAGGGGAGCAGGCGGGCCACTTCTATTGGCCTTTCATTTCGCCATTTTCACTACCATTGGCCTGAACTGATTTGGTTTGTATGATTAAATTAGGTCTGTGTCTGTTTCTGTGTATGAAGAAGGTTAGACTGAACTAACATTAAGCAAACAAACAACAAAACTTTGAAAGATAGAGATAGCTTATAGATAGTAGAGAATTAAAGGAAAAAAAAACAAAACAAAGTAAAACTTAACAGGATTATGTCTTAGAAATACCAGTGGCATCATTTACTAACCATACTGATTGACTACATTGTCAGCTTAAAAAAATGCACAGTGTGAACATTGCAAGTTAACTTTTATGTAGGGCAAAATGAGGACTGCAACCCAGGAAACAGCACTGCAGACAGCTTCTGAAAAACTGTCCCAAGGAAACAGGTGGAAAAGCCAGCATATATGTGATTTTGATGAAGAGAGAATACATGTAATCAAGCACATATTTTTCCAGAAGCTTTCTGCTAGTCATGAGGAACACTGTCACTCTAAAGAATTTTGGTGCTCTTCTAGATATGAGGAGATACAAGAATTGGGCTCATAAAATTAGCTCCTGAAAATAGCTAACTATCTGAAGACCTGTTCAGCCAGTGTTTCCAGAGCACAGAGTGCCTCATCGCTGTGCTCTACTCAAGCTTCTTTCAGGGTGTGTTGAAGATCAGTAGCTGCAGCAGCACATGAGGGCAATCCACTCCAGTATTCTTGCCTGGAGAATCCTTATGGACAGAGGAGCCTGGCGGGCTACGGTTCATGGGGTCGCAAAGAGCTGGACACCAGTGAAGTGACTGAGCACAGCACAGGTAGATGCAAGTGCCTATGGTAAGTGCTAATTTGTAGTTGACAACATCATTTAATATATGCTACCATTCATTCATCTAATAAACAAATATTTATTTCCTAATGAATTTTAATTTTGTTGTGAATATAGTTTTTTTACTTGTATTAGATACTATTTTATAGGTTAAATGTCTCCTAGACACATCGTCTTCATTCTTTGGAATGATTATTGCTTCAAATGTAGTCTTTTTTTTTTTAAGATTTATTTTATTTATTTATTTTTGGGCGGGGGTCGGGTTGGGGAGGGAGGGGAGCAGGCGGGCCACTTCTATTGGCCTTTCATTTCTCCATTTTCATCTGTCTTTGTTCTTTGGCTCCTGTGGGCCTCTCATCGCAGTGGCATCTGTCACTGCAGAGCGCCGGCTCTGGGCGCATGCGCTCCAGAGCTCCGACTCGGCAGTTGGACACATCGGTCTGGCCGCTCTGCGGCATGTGGGACCCTCCCAGGCCAGGGATCGAACCGGCGCCCCCTGCACTGCAAGGCGGTGTCCCCACCCACTGGACCACCAGGGGAAGCCCCAGATGTAGTCTCCAGGTTAATGGTCAGCATGAGCTGCCATATTTGATGTGACCCATGCGCTTGACAAATACTGATGGATCCAGTAATAGGCCTTAGACCCAATCCACACTAAAAAGATTTCCCTCTGGGGATTTTTTGAACGAGAATTAACAGCTGTTAACTGTGCAAATGAGATCTGAAACCCAGGAACTTCTGACTGCTTTGCTTCCCACATCAGGATCACTTTGGGAACCTTTACAAATGCCCTGGCACACCCCGCAAGAAATTCTAATCAACTTGCTCTGGGGTGGAACCCAGGTGTCAATACTTCTGGAAAGTTCCTCAGGTGATTTGAATGTACAGCTAGTGATGAGAACCACTGAACCAAGAAACGAAGTTTACAGTGAGGGAGAACACAGCCTGCAGCAATGCCTGAAGACATGCACGCACAAAGGCTTTCTTTCGCACACTTCTATTGACAAATTCTTTTTTCAATTACCTGAGATATTCCAGTGTCTTTCAATAAATCCCTTTATCCTAAGCTAATTTAAGTTGCATTTGTGTGATTTGCAAACAAAGAAGTCTGTACTAGACGGGGAGGGTAGAATTCCCACATGTTATCCTCAAGCAATTAGTTATTGTACATTTTCTTTATTAAAAAATATTTATGTTAATGTTTAATTTTGTTGTGAATATAGTTTTTACTTGTATTAGATACTATTTTATAGGTTAAATGTCTCCTAGACACAGTCTTCTTTTTGGAAGATATGCTCTGTGTTTTTTTAAAAGTTTTTTTTATTTTTTTTTTTGGGGGGGGGGTCGGGTGGGGGGGGGAGGGGAGCAGGCGGGCCACTTCTATTGGTCTTTCATTTCTCTATTTTCATCCGTCTTTGTTCTTTGGCTCCTGTGGGCCTCCCATCGCGGTGGCGTCTGTCACTGCAGAGCGCCGGCTCTGGGCGCATGCGCTCCAGAGCTCCGACTCGGCAGTTGGACACATCGGTCTGGCCGCTCTGCGGCATGTGGGACCCTCCCAGGCCAGGGATCAAACCCGGGCGCCCCTGCACTGCAAGGCGGTGTCCCCACCCACTGGACCACCAGGGGAAGCCCCAGATGTAGTCTCCAGGTTAATGGTCAGCATGAGCTGCCATATTTGATGTGACCCATGCGCTTGACAAATACTGATGGATCCAGTAATAGGCCTTAGACCCAATCCACACTAAAAAGATTTCCCTCTGGGGATTTTTTGAACGAGAATTAACAGCTGTTAACTGTGCAAATGAGATCTGAAACCCAGGAACTTCTGACTGCTTTGCTTCCCACATCAGGATCACTTTGGGAACCTTTACAAATGCCCTGGCACACCCCGCAAGAAATTCTAATCAACTTGCTCTGGGGTGGAACCCAGGTGTCAATACTTCTGGAAAGTTCCTCAGGTGATTTGAATGTACAGCTAGTGATGAGAACCACTGAACCAAGAAACGAAGTTTACAGTGAGGGAGAACACAGCCTGCAGCAATGCCTGAAGACATGCACGCACAAAGGCTTTCTTTCACACACTTCTATTGACAAATTCTTTTTTCAATTACCTGAGATATTCCAGTGTCTTTCCAATAAATCCCCCTTTTATCCTAAGCTAATTTAAGTTGCATTTGTGTGATTTGCAAACAAAGAAGTCTGTACTAGATCTCTGTTTTTGTGTGCTCAGGCTTAATAGATTTTTACACTTGTAGATGAGTTTCTCTCCATTCATGTCCTCATTCACTAAGCTATTAAGCAATAATTCCTACAATATTCCAAGTTCTGTGCTACTTACCAGGAATACTAAATTAAGTGAACTAGATGTGGGTGCAAAGTCATTTCATTTGTGTGCAACTTTTTGTGATCCCATGGGCTGTAGCCCACCAGGCTCCTCTGTCCATGGGATTCTCTGTGCAGGAATACTGGAATGGGTTGCCATACCCTTCTCCAGGAGATCTTCCCAAGCAAGTATCCAACCCTCATCTCTTAGTCTCCTGCATTGACAGGTGGGTTCTTTACCACTAGTGCCATCTGGGAAACCCAAATACAGTTCCTTTATTTGAGCAGCTTTCACTCCAGTGAGAGAAATGGGCATATCAGCAGAGAAAATAGCAATACATGATGTGTTATAATAGAAGTATTGACTGGCTACTGTGAGGGTACTGAGGAAACATGTAGTCTGGTGAAATCATGGAAGCCTTCACAGAGGAGCTGTTATAACTTTGATGTTGCCTCTGAAGGAGTGAATCAGTGTCACCTGGTAGACAATGAAAGACTGACAGGAAAAACTACAAAGCCGAGGACTCAGAATTAAGAAACAGTAAGGCCTGTCGGAGAATGAAAGTGTTTTTGTTATGACTGGGCTGAAAGGTCATGTATGCTAAGGGTGGGGATTGCAGCCCAGAGACCAAGAATAGACCTTCGATATTTGCATTTGTCATGCTAAATATTTGAGACTTTGTCCTGTGTCTACTGCAGAAATATTGGAATTGTTTAGTTAGAGCAGGGCTTTGACAGATTTGCATCCTAGAACGATTTCTTCGGAGAAGTGATTGGGCAGAGAGCAGACTATCTGGAAGGAAACAAGTCAGGAGGCCATTGCAACTGTTCAAGAGAGAAATAATGAGATCTTGAACTAAGACTGATGATGAGGGACTTCCCTGGTGGTCCAGGGGCTAGGACTCCATGTTCCCATGCAGGAGGCCTGGGTACATTCCCTGGTCAGGGAACCAGATCCCACATGCCACAACTAAGAGTTTGCATTCCTTGACTACAGATCCCATGTACCGCAACTAACATCCAGCCAACCAAGACGCAATGCAGATAAATACATGAAATTAAAATAAACATTAAGTAAAAAAGACTGATGATGAGAATCCAGTGAAAAAAGCTTTATCAGGTAGATTCCCCTGGATATGATAACCAATTGAGATCAATTAAAGAGGGTATGTTTGTTGGGGGCATGGTCAAAAAAGGCTTGTAATGAAACCCACCAGAAGACTTATGTATTTGAGAACATGGTAGAAGAAAAACTGCTTGCAGAGGGAACAGAAAAACTGCAGAACCCGGAAAACATGGTGTTGGAAAATTAATTATATCTCCAATGACTTCTGTATAGGGTTTCAGTAGATTGTAATTATCTCCTGTTCTTACTCTGTGACAGGGGATAGAACTGATGAAACACAGCCAAGAGTTGCTGTTTTTCTCTGAGCCTTCTCTCATGCCCAAGCTGCAGCAAGAGCAAGTTTATCCCCACTTTGGTACTTCAACAGGCCAGAGCACTGGAAAGAGGTGGAGAAGGAAGAGTGAGTGAAGTCTATAACTAGATGTTTAGTGTTGGCCCAGTTAGCTCTGAGGTGCTTGAGTGCATGCGTGTGTACCAAATTGCCTTCAGCTGTGTCCAACTCTTTGCAACCCTATGGATGGTAGCCTGCTAGGCTCCCCTGTCCATGAGATTCTCCAGGCAAGAATACTGGAGTGGGCTGCCATGCTCTCCTTCAGGTTAGCTCTGAGGACAGTTAGACAAAATCCATGTCAGCTCTGGGCTTGTTGGCAGGTGAGCAGGCTGGAAGGAGGATCTCCTGGAAGAAGCCCAGGGACTCGTTGGGGAGCAACTGGAAGAGAGGGGAATCAGCCTGCTTGAAGCTTGTTTGTTTTTTTTTAACTTTTTTTTTTTTTTTTGGCCACTTCTATTGGTATTCTATTTACTTATTTTCATCCATCTTTGTTCTGTGGCCTGTTTGGCCCTCCCAACGCAGTGGCCACTGTCACTGCAGAGCACTGGCTCTGGGCGCATGCGCTCCAGAGCTCCGGCTCGGTAGTTGGACACATAGGTCCAGTCACTCCGCGGCACGTGGGATCTTCCCAGGCCAGGGATTGAACTGGCGCCCCTTGCACTGCAAGGCGGTGTCCTTACCCACTGAACCACCAGGGAAGCCCCTCCTCGAAGCTCTTGTATGTAGTTGCTAGGTGGGACTGTGACATTCATCAGGTGAAACGACGTCCAAGTTCTCAGGTCGCATGTGAGATTTCCGGCTTTATCATCTTCTTTGTCTCTTTAGGCCCATTGGTTTAGCAAATGGTTCTTATTAAAATCAGTGGTACATTCTTACTTGGAAATTGAAATAACAAACAAACATTACTTCTTTTCTTACATGTGTTGGAAAATTATTTATATCTCCAATGACATCCGTATAGGGTTTCAGTAGATTGTAATTATCTCCTGTTCTTACTCTGTGACAGGGGATAGAACTGATGAAACACAGCCAAGAGTTGCTGTTTTTCTCTGAGCCTTCTCTCATGCCCAAGCTGCAGCAAGAGCAAGTTTATCCCCACTTTGGTACTTCAACAGGCCAGAGCACTGGAAAGAGGTGGAGAAGGAAGAGTGAGTGAAGTCTATAACTAGATGTTTAGTGTTGGCCCAGTTAGCTCTGAGGTGCTTGAGTGCATGCGTGTGTACCAAATTGCCTTCAGCTGTGTCCAACTCTTTGCAACCCTATGGATGGTAGCCTGCTAGGCTCCCCTGTCCATGAGATTCTCCAGGCAAGAATACTGGAGTGGGCTGCCATGCTCTCCTTCAGGTTAGCTCTGAGGACAGTTAGACAAAATCCATGTCAGCTCTGGGCTTGTTGGCAGGTGAGCAGGCTGGAAGGAGGATCTCCTGGAAGAAGCCCAGGGACTCGTTGGGGAGCAACTGGAAGAGAGGGGAATCAGCCTGCTTGAAGCTTGTTTGTTTTTTTTTAACATTTTTTCTGGCCACTTCTATTGGTATTCTATTTACTTATTTTCATCCATCTTTGTTCTGTGGCCTGTTTGGCCCTCCCAACGCAGTGGCCACTGTCACTGCAGAGCACTGGCTCTGGGCGCATGCGCTCCAGAGCTCCGGCTCGGTAGTTGGACACATAGGTCCAGTCACTCCGCGGCACGTGGGATCTTCCCAGGCCAGGGATTGAACTGGCGCCCCTTGCACTGCAAGGCGGTGTCCTTACCCACTGAACCACCAGGGAAGCCCCTCCTCGAAGCTCTTGTATGTAGTTGCTAGGTGGGACTGTGACATTCATCAGGTGAAACGACGTCCAAGTTCTCAGGTCGCATGTGAGATTTCCGGCTTTATCATCTTCTTTGTCTCTTTAGGCCCATTGGTTTAGCAAATGGTTCTTATTAAAATCCGAGTGGATACATTCTTACTTGGAAATTGAAATAACAAACAAACAACTTTACTTCCCTTTATCTTAAACACTGACTAGAACATTTGACCCTAAAGGAAAAATACCAAATCCCTTAAACCAATAGTCTCTGAACTCATCCATTATACAGCAAACTTGTACAGTCCTAAATTTCTTACAGCCCACTTAAATTCCAATATTCGTTTATGCATGTGTGAGTGGGGTGTTCGTGTATAGAAGGGGATAGTTCCAGTGAAAAGAGCAGAGGGAATGATTCATGGTTTTAAATCAGTATTATTTAGCCTAATAGTGTACTGGAAGGAAAGGAAATAAATGAGCAAAATGTGAGCCAAAAAGGAAATGGAAAGTTAAATTAGACTTTTTTGGTCCAGCCTCACCAACCCTAGAAGAGAGTGCAGGATGGTATCAGGTGCTTAGAACTCATTGGTTCTGGCAGCTTGGATGTTGTAGATATTTGGAACACTGACTCCTGATGAATGGAACACAGGGAAAAGGGAGTTCCTGGTAGCAGCACATTGTTAGAGAAAAGAGAAGAAAGTCAGGGCTGATGACAACCTGGTTTTCAATGACCCATTAACAAGACATGAAAGAAGTAGAGTCATTATTGAGGAGAAGGGTTTCTATATTCTAATCCTGTCTCATTTGAATTTTCCTACTAGGCATTCTTTTTCTTTTCTGGTATGAACACCTGTATTTTCTTTAGGAAACCATCTCTGCCTCATTGTGTGTGGGTTGGTGGGACTGCCAGTTTTAAGGGATCCCTCTGTGCCCTAGCCAAGGAGTAATCACGTGGCATATATTAAGGCTCCGATCAGAGCAGAGTGATAGACAGTTGGAAAGCATGTGGGTCTGACTCATCAGAATGGCAGTGCTTTCAAGACACTGCCCACGAGATTCTGCTCCACAGAACTCTCTTCTCTCAGTATCTGATTCCTGTCCTTTTTCAGGCTAGCATTTAAACCTTCTCTTCTAGTCATTTGTCTTTTATTTTATAGTATTTGGGTTTTTTTGTTTTATTTGGCCAAAGTTGGTTTTCTATATTAGCAAACAAAGGATCCCAGGAAAAACATTCTAGACATTACCTAGCAGAGTACTTAATGAAGTCATAGCTAGATCATGGATTCATTTTATTTTTTTTTAACAAATTACAGTTTTTTATATGCTATAAAACTTTGGAATTTGAACAAAACTCTAATTTAATTTTCTCATAAAACTTTGGAATTCAGAAATAGTATAAGATTCTAAATAACATACCGTCCAAATTTCTTACAGCCCACTTAAATTCCAATATTCGTTTATGCATGTGTGAGTGGGGTGTTCGTGTATAGAAGGGGATAGTTCCAGTGAAAAGAGCAGAGGGAATGATTCATGGTTTTAAATCAGTATTATTTAGCCTAATAGTGTACTGGAAGGAAAGGAAATAAATGAGCAAAATGTGAGCCAAAAAGGAAATGGAAAGTTAAATTAGACTTTTTTGGTCCAGCCTCACCAACCCTAGAAGAGAGTGCAGGATGGTATCAGGTGCTTAGAACTCATTGGTTCTGGCAGCTTGGATGTTGTAGATATTTGGAACACTGACTCCTGATGAATGGAACACAGGGAAAAGGGAGTTCCTGGTAGCAGCACATTGTTAGAGAAAAGAGAAGAAAGTCAGGGCTGATGACAACCTGGTTTTCAATGACCCATTAACAAGACATGAAAGAAGTAGAGTCATTATTGAGGAGAAGGGTTTCTATATTCTAATCCTGTCTCATTTGAATTTTCCTACTAGGCATTCTTTTTCTTTTCTGGTATGAACACCTGTATTTTCTTTAGGAAACCATCTCTGCCTCATTGTGTGTGGGTTGGTGGGACTGCCAGTTTTAAGGGATCCCTCTGTGCCCTAGCCAAGGAGTAATCACGTGGCATATATTAAGGCTCCGATCAGAGCAGAGTGATAGACAGTTGGAAAGCATGTGGGTCTGACTCATCAGAATGGCAGTGCTTTCAAGACACTGCCCACGAGATTCTGCTCCACAGAACTCTCTTCTCTCAGTATCTGATTCCTGTCCTTTTTCAGGCTAGCATTTAAACCTTCTCTTCTAGTCATTTGTCTTTTATTTTATAGTATTTGGGTTTTTTTGTTTTATTTGGCCAAAGTTGGTTTTCTATATTAGCAAACAAAGGATCCCAGGAAAAACATTCTAGACATTACCTAGCAGAGTACTTAATGAAGTCATAGCTAGATCATGGATTCATTTTATTTTTTTTTAACAAATTACAGTTTTTTATATGCTATAAAACTTTGGAATTTGAACAAAACTCTAATTTAATTTTCTCATATCATGCCAACTGTATTGCAGAATTCAGAAATAGTATAAGATTCTAAATAACATACCATGCCAGAGAAAGGCATAGGCAGGGGCCCAGCGATATGCTAAAATTAACCTAATTCAAGTATGGGATTTCTTTTGCTAAATGAGGAGATGCCTATAAAGGAGAAAGTAAAGATAAAATAGTCAAATTTAAAAAATGCTAATAGTTAACATACAGTGACTTAAGGGATATGAGAATAGATATATTAAGCATACTTAGGTGTGATCACTGTGTTATGATTACATAAGAAGATACTCTTTTTATTTTTTGAAATATACCTTTTTTGTTTAGAGGTAAAATAGCATGATATCAGAGTTTTCTTTAAAAAAATATTCCAGCCATAAAAACACATCATAGAAATCATGAAATCAGGAAACAAGCATAGAAAACATGATGTTGGCTTCACGGGGGTATTGCTTATAGTTGTAACATTTTCTCCATTTTTGTGTATGTTTGGAAATTCCCAAAATAAAATCTTAAAAAAAATAAGGATTAAGATGTACAGACTTCCAGCTATAAAATAACTAAATCACCAGGATGTAATCTATAACATAGGGAATAGAGTCAATAATATTGTAATATTGTATGGTGACAGATGGCAACTAGTCTTATGTGATCATTTTGTAATGTATACAAAATATTGACTCACTATGTTGTTCACTTGAAACTAATATAGTATTGTATGTCAATTTTAATTCAATAAAAAATAGTAAAACACCTTTAAGAAATTAATCCATCTGTGTTTGTATTCTTACACTGACATTTAGATCCTTTCATCATTTTTTAAAGTGCCTTGGAAATTATGTTGTTCGGCTGTGGTTTTCACCCTATCTTTTGTAATTTACTCAGTCTCATGATTTATAAAAGATTTGCTTATTAGTGGTGACCTGCTGACAGTAAATTACTTTATTAAGCTCTTTCTCTGAAATATACTCCCTCCCCTAATACGCCCACCTACACCCAAAGGAAAGTCAAATGGTAAAAATGTAAAACCAAGAAAGCAAAAGTCTATGTTTACCTAACTTGATCTTTTTGTTCAACATTTTTAAATGCTAAAATAATATGCCACCAAATACATCTTACTAAGTGTCCTTTGGAAGAAGCAATAAGCAGGTGAGAGGGAAAGAAAAAAAAATGTCCTTTGGCAGGGGGGAACATTACTTTTCAAATATTTAGACGTATACTAAAGATGTAAATATATCAGATTACTAAACACTCATAGTCTCCTATACCCTTTGTGTTCAGGTATTTTTAAAAACCCACAGCTAGGCTGGTAAAATCCTATTTTGTTTTTATTGCTTTTACTTTTCTATAGCAGCCGATCTTGGAGAATAGGGGTCACAAAGAACAAAATGAGTCACTACCTAAACTATGAGAATGCTAGTATGAATAATTATTGTACATGAATTAGATCATAGTACTTCATTCTCCTACTTGGGTATGGCTAATACAGTCTATCCCCTTGATTTTCACAATGTTTACTACAATAATGAACAATTTGGTTAATCTGCCTGTAAAAATTGATTTTGTTTGTCCTCTAATATTTTGTACTAATAAGAATTTCTCTTTAAAACATAGCTGGTTCTGCCTCATCAACCTCAGACTTTCATTTTAGAGTGGATCTTCTAATTATAAAACCATCCGGCGACAGTCTGGACAAAAATGGCATTCTGGTTAAAACATAGCTGGTTCTGTTAACCTTAGATTTTATGTGATCATTTTGTAATGTATACAAAATATTGACTCACTATGTTGTTCACTTGAAACTAATATAGTATTGTATGTCAATTTTAATTCAATAAAAAATAGTAAAACACCTTTAAGAAATTAATCCATCTGTGTTTGTATTCTTACACTGACATTTAGATCCTTTCATCATTTTTTAAAGTGCCTTGGAAATTATGTTGTTCGGCTGTGGTTTTCACCCTATCTTTTGTAATTTACTCAGTCTCATGATTTATAAAAGATTTGCTTATTAGTGGTGACCTGCTGACAGTAAATTACTTTATTAAGCTCTTTCTCTGAAATATACTCCCTCCCCTAATACGCCCACCTACACCCAAAGGAAAGTAAAATGGAAAAAATGTAAAACCAAGAAAGCAAAAGTCTATGTTTACCTAACTTGATCTTTTTGTTCAACATTTTTAAATGCTAAAATAATATGCCACCAAATACATCTTACTAAGTGTCCTTTGGAAGAAGCAATAAGCAGGTGAGAGGGAAAGAAAAAAAAATGTCCTTTGGCAGGGGGGAACATTACTTTTCAAATATTTAGACGTATACTAAAGATGTAAATATATCAGATTACTAAACACTCATAGTCTCCTATACCCTTTGTGTTCAGGTATTTTTAAAAACCCACAGCTAGGCTGGTAAAATCCTATTTTGTTTTTATTGCTTTTACTTTTCTATAGCAGCCGATCTTGGAGAATAGGGGTCACAAAGAACAAAATGAGTCACTACCTAAACTATGAGAATGCTAGTATGAATAATTATTGTACATGAATTAGATCATAGTACTTCATTCTCCTACTTGGGTATGGCTAATACAGTCTATCCCCTTGATTTTCACAATGTTTACTACAATAATGAACAATTTGGTTAATCTGCCTGTAAAAATTGATTTTGTTTGTCCTCTAATATTTTGTACTAATAAGAATTTCTCTTTAAAACATAGCTGGTTCTGCCTCATCAACCTCAGACTTTCATTTTAGAGTGGATCTTCTAATTATAAAACCATCCGGCGACAGTCTGGACAAAAATGGCATTCTGGTTAATACTCACCACAAAAGAATATGGATGCCTGAGTTTATACCAGTACCTGTCCTCCAACTAAAAATGGGGGAACCTGTAGAAGTTAGTTACGGTATGATTTCATCTAAAACATTTGTTACAGTCTCATTATTTCAAAGAAAAATATAGGTGCTAAAGTATTCAGAGAGGAATATGACATTACTTGTTAAAAAAGGTCAGATAGTTTTATGTGAGTTCATTTTCAGAAGCAAACAGATCTTGAAGTGGTCTGATGATAGGCTACACCAATTGGCATTTTCTCAAACATTCTGCTAAAAGAAAAGAGGGAAGTTTGATAACATCAAGATCAGCTTCCCTTTTGCAAAGTTTTCGTAAATCATAACTTCTCTTCTATAGGAACAAAAGTAACATGACCCTATTTCAAAATGGAGACAAATAAATACTAAATAGAACTGAAAATGATTTCAATGAGTCCATTTCATATGGTTCTTTGGCATGACTGCATGAATGTCATGTGGATTTGTTTGGCATCATTGAAAGAGCGGCAAGAAAAGAAATACAGTACTTTCTTTTATCTTTTTTGTCTGTGAATGAAGGTTAAGGTGGTATGTTAAAACATAAGGCATTTTATTAACCACACTTATGGGAGGAGCAAACTGTAGCTAGCTTGTGTTTTATATCCCCCTTGTTTCAGAAAAAGATTTGAGGCAGGTATAAGATTTGAAACTAAGGGTGTAGTTACTGGCAAAAGAGTCTGCAGAGATGGAGAACTCATGAAAATGAAAGGGTTTTCTCTGCCCCTGTTTCATGTGCCTTTGTAGCTCTCAAACTACAATGATTTTGCATGGTTCAATCGTGAATCTGGCTTCTGCTGTCAGGGATAGCTCAGCAAATAGTGTAGATCAGTGATGTCTGCAAAGTATTTGATCTATATGAAAGTTGTTCCTCCATCATTCATTCCCTCCACCAAAGGTGTCTGATTCATCCTTCCCATAGTTGTCGGGCCCAGGCGTGTGCAGGCAGCACCCCAAACAGCACCTATGGGAGGGTGAATCAGACAGCTTCGGTGAGCTCTCCTAGGAGCAGATCTCTCTGTTTGAGCTTTACACACATCTGTGTGGTAATGAATTAGAAATACAAGGGACTAATGCCATAGAAATCTAGTTGATGCACTTAAGGAGTGAGTTTTTAGCAATAAACACGTGTAAGAAATCAATCCACTTCTGATGCTATTGGGTATTGGAACTCCATTCATCTGAGAGCCTAGAAGATGAACTGTTAATAATGCATAACCAAGTTTGAGGGGAAAAAAAAAGATATAGAAATGACAAAGACAAAGGTATTTTTCCTAGATACTATAGACTAAAGAGTTCACTAATTCTTTAATATCGGGTGTGGGGGATTGAAAAGCAGCACTAGAGTAGAACTCAATAAAAAGCTTTTTTTTTTTAACCATGCAACATACTGTCTGTGATCTTTGTATATATCCATTTGTTCTTAAATTATGTATCTAGTAAATTGTGCACCATTCAGTCTATTATTATTTTTTAAAGATTTTTTTGATATGGACCATTTAAAAAGTCTTCATTGAATTTATTACAATATTGTTTTATGTTTTGGTTTTCTGGTCACGAGGTATGTGGGATCTTAGCTCCCTGACCAGGGACTGAACCTCACCTCCTGCATTGGAAGACAAAGTCTTAACTACCGGACCACTGAGGGAAATCCCACTATTATTCTTTCGCTGCCATTTTATGGTCCAAAATGTAAAAGCTGTTCTTGCAGTTATAAAAGAGAGATGGTTAAATCCAGTTGTGTTCTTCAGGATAGGCTACACAATGAGAGCATAGGTAACCACATCAGACCATTTGACTCTAGCTGTTAAAGGTTTACCTCTAGCTCATAAGAGATGTCTGAGGGTCTAGCTGTTCTCCAGACCAGCTTCCAAGGATCCAAGTGTGCTTTCTTCTTATAGCCATATTGACTAGAAAATGGGATTTCCAAGGCCATGGAAAGAAAAAATGCTCTTAAGAATTTTGCCTAGGAATAACAGATTTCACTTCTTTTCAAGGCCATTGATCAGCACTAATTGCATGGCCCCAACCCAACCACAGAAGAGAGTGGAAAAATATAAGCGAGCCACATAATGGTTCATGGGTACCCTTGTTCCTGCCATATCTGATTACCACAAGGAAATTGGTGCTAAGAATATCTAGGCAGAGTAAGTAATACCTCTCCTAGAAATGTTTCTCAAGGATTAGTAAATAGAAAGTCTTGGGAGTGATTGTTGAAAGGGGAAATTCCTAGGTCCATGTGTCAAATTTGGTTTAGTGGGGGTAAGCTAGAACTAGTGCCCTAATCAGGCTCACTCCACAAAGGTGAGGGCTTCCTTGGTGGCTCAGCTGGTAAAGAACCTGCCTGCAATGCAGAAGATGCAGGAGATATGGGTCTGATTCCTGGGTCAGGAAGATCCTCTGGAGGAGGAAATGGCAACCCACTCAAATGTTCTTGCCTGGAAAATCCCATGGACAGAGGAACCTGTCAGGTCCCAGTCCATGGTGCCGCAGAGTCGGACACAGCTGAGCACACACATGTGTGCACACTATGAAGGTATGTGAATTGCATGGTGTACATGGAAAGATTCTGCATCAAAGTGTAATGTAAAAAGTCTCTTCAGGGGACTAGAATCTAAATGAAGTGAAACTAAAATTCAAAAATAAGCTATATGGGACAGTCAGTGTTTTTCTGAGTCATCTCTTCCATACCACGAGGAGTCCCTTCTATGCTTTGATCCTGGGAAGTTGGACAAATATCCTATCAATGCCTTGTAAGTACAAATGCAGTACTACCCTAAATTGTCTGTGAATAATCATGTCAGATCAGGACCTTTGTCCGGGCTTCTTATTTTCTTAGATTTTCTTCTTCTCTTGCCAATTGCTCTTGTACCTGACTTGGAGAAAATGTGTTAAAAGGAAAACATGTTTGCTTCTCCTCCAAACTCTAAAATAGGGTCTTTGCATTCTTTCTTTTCTTCTCAGTTTGTTACTTGAGGTTACATGCTCATCAGTTGTTATTCTTTGGAGCAAAAACTAGAGGAAAAAAAAATTAGGTGGTAATATGGGTAATTTTAAGTGTAGGCATGTACGAAAACTTCTTGAAAATCAGGTTGTGGTATGCATTCTTATTTTAGATTTGCCCTTGTTAACATCTTCTCAATAAGCAGGTGCATACACTTCCCCAATCTGTCACTGTTGTTTATTTAGCCTGTATACTTCAAAATCTACTGATGGATGATACCCAACCAGCTTGAAGCTTGACTTGCAAAAACCAGAGCCTTAAAGTTTTAATGTGACTTTCTTCATGTGTAGTCCAACAACTTTGTTAGAATAGGAGCACATCTCTCAAAGATACCGTAAGAGTATCACATTTGTATGTTAATTTTAGTTCAACAAATAGGGAAAAATGATTATGAGTAATAGCACTCAGCTTTCAGACAGTTCTTTTCATGTTTAAAGTGCTTGACAAACATTAATTAAATCACTGGCAGTCAAATTAGATAAATATGGTCCCTTACGTACATAACTATACCTTCCATGCACACAGTCTTCTAAATCCCATCACTTGCACATCTAAAAATTTTTTTGCCATCTGAACTTCATTGTCTGACACTAATTCCAAGCAACAGATAATTACTGGAAGGGCTAATCATGAACAGAGATTATGTAAGCTTTCTTTGTTTTTAAACAAAAACATGAATTTATCCTTGATAAAAGGTACAGGATGAGCCACCGCATAAAACGTTTCTGTCTCTGGGACAGAAGGTAACAATGATAAAGCAAATTCCTTTGTACTGCAGCACCGGAATAGCTAAACCCTAATTTAAAGAAATCATTTCCTCAACAGACAGTACATTTTATGCTTCCTGGGCTAACTGATGTTTTTGGCCTCTTTAGCACCAAAAAATGAGAAGGCTTTTCAGGTTAAATATGGTGTTAATTTCAGCAAGATGGCAATTGCTTGCTGATGCTAGGAATCCTTGGTCACTACTGACTCGAGAAACATTTCAGGCAGCAAATTAAGCATAGTATATATCATGATGAGTTTTAGAATAACTTATACGTATTTTTCCTTTATTGAATTTAACAAAGCTTTCCAGATCATCCTAAGAGATTAACTGCTCCCAACTGGACCCCCTTAAATACATCCCAATTACACTCAACAACACCTAATAAATTAATAGTCTACCCATCCACATGAGGCAATTGAGAGAAGGCATGCACATCCACGCATAGCCAACCCTGAGCCAGAGTCAGGCTTGGCTTTCTCAGATGCTAAAGCTGCAGAGCTACAAATGGAGGTGACTTCATGTGCCTCATTTCATGCTCCTCTTTTACTCTGTGTCTGCCAAAAACTAGTCCAGTCTGTTTCCAGGGAAGAAAGGTACTTGGTAATTGCCTTACAAGTTGCTGACAAAAGAACATCTAGTTCAACCAAATTGTCTTTATGGGAAGGCTTTGAGAAAGGGTCTGTTGGAAAGTATCTGTTGCATAGCTGTTCACATGGATTTCACTGAGTGGGATTTGTTTCTTATTGAGAGAAGTGCTAAAATATGAGAAATTTCTCTTCCTTACTAATGAAAACCTGGAGTTCAGAGAGGTTATGTGATGTGTTCCAAACAACACCCACAGGCCCATGGTTTAGATCTGACAGGTGGCAGCAACAGAACCATAACCAATGTGGTAATACATCTGCATTAGCTCTTCTACTGTTAGGCTCCTGCCACATCTCAGGAATTAAAAATGAACTTAAAAAAAAAATCAATTTATTTAAACTAAAAACAAAACCGAAACAGTTCTCCATTTTCTCTCATTCTCCACCCCTTGTTTTTGGCAACCACCAATTTGTTTTCTGTATCTATTAGCTTGTTAAAATTCATATATTTCTTTGGATAAGTATCTAGAAGTGTTTTTTTCTGGACCATATAATACTTTCAGTTTTTTTAGGAACATGCATACTGTTTTCCATGGAGGCTGCATCAATTTATATAGACTCACTGATAGTGTACAAGGATTCCTTTTTCTCCACATCCTCACCAACAGTTGTTATTTCTAGTCTTTCTGATAATACCTATTCTGACAGGTGCGAGGTGATAGCTCATTGCAATTTCAGTTAGTATTTCTCTGATGGTTGATGATGTGGAGCATCTTTTCATGTACTTGGTGGCTGTACGTTTTTGAAAAAATGTCTATTGAGATCTTCTGCCCATTTTTAAATCTAATTATTTTTTGCTACTGAGTTGTGTGAGACATTATTCACAAATATTTTCTTCCATTCAGTAGGTTGCTTTTCGTTCTGTCGATCATTTCCTTTGCTGTGGAGAATCTTTTTAGTTTGATGCAGTCCCACTTATTTAGTTTTTCTTTCGTTTCATTTGCTTTCAGTGTCAAATTCAAAATATCATCACCAAGACCTAAGTGAAAATTATTGCGTATGCTTTCTCTGAGGAGTTTCATGGTTTCAGGTCTTATATTCAAGTCTTTAATCCATTTGAATTAATTTTTGTATACTGTGCAAATAATGGTCCAGTTTTCATAACACTATTTATTGAAGAGTCTGTTCTTTCCCCATTGTATATTTGGCTCCTTTATCATAAATTAATTGACCATACATAGATGGGTTTATTTCTGGGCTCCCTCCTCTGTTCCACTGCTCTATGTATCTGTTTTTTATGTAAATACTACACTGTTTTAATTACTATAGCTTTGTAATACAGTTTGAAAACAGGGAGCAATAATTCCTCCAGCTTTATTATTTCTCGAGATTACTTGGCCTGTCCAGGATCTTTTACATTCTGTACAAATTTTAGGACTGTTTGTTCTATTTCTGTGAGAAATGGAGTTTTAAGTGAACTCGTAAAAAAATCAATTTATTTAAACTAAAACAAAACCGAAACAGTTCTCCATTTTCTCTCATTCTCCACCCCTTGTTTTTGGCAACCACCAATTTGTTTTCTGTATCTATTAGCTTGTTAAAATTCATATATTTCTTTGGATAAGTATCTAGAAGTGTTTTTTTCTGGACCATATAATACTTTCAGTTTTTTTAGGAACATGCATACTGTTTTCCATGGAGGCTGCATCAATTTATATAGACTCACTGATAGTGTACAAGGATTCCTTTTTCTCCACATCCTCACCAACAGTTGTTATTTCTAGTCTTTCTGATAATACCTATTCTGACAGGTGCGAGGTGATAGCTCATTGCAATTTCAGTTAGTATTTCTCTGATGGTTGATGATGTGGAGCATCTTTTCATGTACTTGGTGGCTGTACGTTTTTGAAAAAATGTCTATTGAGATCTTCTGCCCATTTTTAAATCTAATTATTTTTTGCTACTGAGTTGTGTGAGACATTATTCACAAATATTTTCTTCCATTCAGTAGGTTGCTTTTCGTTCTGTCGATCATTTCCTTTGCTGTGGAGAATCTTTTTAGTTTGATGCAGTCCCACTTATTTAGTTTTTCTTTCGTTCCATTTGCTTTCAGTGTCAAATTCAAAATATCATCACCAAGACCTAAGTGAAAATTATTGCGTATGCTTTCTCTGAGGAGTTTCATGGTTTCAGGTCTTATATTCAAGTCTTTAATCCATTTGAATTAATTTTTGTATACTGTGCAAATAATGGTCCAGTTTTCATAACACTATTTATTGAAGAGTCTGTTCTTTCCCCATTGTATATTTGGCTCCTTTATCATAAATTAATTGACCATACATAGATGGGTTTATTTCTGGGCTCCCTCCTCTGTTCCACTGCTCTATGTATCTGTTTTTTATGTAAATACTACACTGTTTTAATTACTATAGCTTTGTAATACAGTTTGAAAACAGGGAGCAATAATTCCTCCAGCTTTATTATTTCTCGAGATTACTTGGCCTGTCCAGGATCTTTTACATTCTGTACAAATTTTAGGACTGTTTGTTCTATTTCTGTGAGAAATGGAGTTTTAAGTGAACTCTAATTATGTTGAGAACAAAGATTAATTGAGGTGACTAATTTTGGGCCCAGAAAAACATATGAGATATGTCTCTATGGTGTAAGTTTGTTCTCTCTTCAGTTAAGAGATAAAAATTAAACCTTACTGGGAACATTTACATGAATTTAAAATTTTAATACTATCCCAAATGTAGATGGCCTAAAAGGTAAATTGCAAAACTGAGTTATACTGATTCTTACAGTCAAAGTTTACAGTCTCAATTTCCTCATTTCTCAGCACCCCACCCTATGGGAACTCTTCTCTTGGAGATTACACATGACATTTTTCTTGTTACCTCTACTAGCTCTTACTTAATGCTTACTCTCCTTGACCTTTTTGCTGCACTTGACACTGTGGACTCTCCCCGCCCAACATCTCATACCACCCCTCATAAATACTTGATCTCCTTGACATTTTGTCTTCCTTGCTAACCTTGCCACCAACCTTGTCTACCTCACATCACCTTCTGCCTGGATTATCACACAGGCTTCCATCTGGTTTTACAGATTCTAATCTTCCCTCTTCTAATCCTAGAGTGACTAATCTTCCAAATATCTGTACTTTAACCTGACCTCAAAAATCCCTTCTTACCTATAAGAACTTGCTTACCTTTCCTTTCTGATCTACTTCACTTTCCACCTGGTTCTTTAAACTCCAGAAACATTTTTTTTTTTTGAAGTCTGAGGGACACTAGTTTTGACCCCTGCTTAGGGCTTTGCAGTGGTTGTCTACCTGAACTGCCCTTCCCCATATCATCCCAGGATTGCTTGTTTCTTTCATTCAAGACACTGTTTAACTGTTTCTCAGAAACATTTTGTCTACTTTCCATACACTCATTTTGACATCCTCACATTTTATTTTCTTTGGGACAATTATTACTATTTGATGGTTGTGTATTTATTTGTTTCTCTCTGTCTCTTCTAAATGGAATGTAAGCTCTGTGAGTGGAGGAACTTTGTATTTTGCTGCTTTACCTCCAGAACTTAGCACATGCTTAAAGTTTAATGAAAATTTGTTAAATGATGAACAGTATCCATGTTATTTCCAATTCATTCAATTCTGTTTCCCACTCTTTCTGTATAAGCACACATCCAGGTTACTCTCACCATCCATGGAGTGCATTCTCTATTGCGTCAGGTATGTTGACCTTTTTCTTCAACCAGATTATAAGCTTAGGAAAGGCATAGGTCCTTTTTATAGTTTTCCAGCCCTCCAGGTTAGCAGAGAGCTGAACAGCATTTGGTATGTATTTTACAAACAGTTATTGATTTATTTCCAACTGTACATTATATACTGCACTACTAAGCAGTTTTTATATCAGTGGGGCTGAAATGGAAACAAAAATAGGTTTACCATAAAATAGCAAAAGACCAACGAAAGTGTGAGTTTTTTTCCGGTAATTTTATAATTTGATTTAAGTAGGAAACTAAAGTATTCTGGAATGAGGACGTGATGAATAGGAGGTGTGCCTTTTTCTTACTTCTTTAGCTATTGAGAGCGTGACTTTACCACCTGCCGTTTCTTTAACCCCCCTCCTAAGCCTGGATTATCACACAGGCTTCCATCTGGTTTTACAGATTCTAATCTTCCCTCTTCTAATCCTAGAGTGACTAATCTTCCAAATATCTGTACTTTAACCTGACCTCAAAAATCCCTTCTTACCTATAAGAACTTGCTTACCTTTCCTTTCTGATCTACTTCACTTTCCACCTGGTTCTTTAAACTCCAGAAACATTTTTTTTTGAAGTCTGAGGGACACTAGTTTTGACCCCTGCTTAGGGCTTTGCAGTGGTTGTCTACCTGAACTGCCCTTCCCCATATCATCCCAGGATTGCTTGTTTCTTTCATTCAAGACACTGTTTAACTGTTTCTCAGAAACATTTTGTCTACTTTCCATACACTCATTTTGACATCCTCACATTTTATTTTCTTTGGGACAATTATTACTATTTGATGGTTGTGTATTTATTTGTTTCTCTCTGTCTCTTCTAAATGGAATGTAAGCTCTGTGAGTGGAGGAACTTTGTATTTTGCTGCTTTACCTCCAGAACTTAGCACATGCTTAAAGTTTAATGAAAATTTGTTAAATGATGAACAGTATCCATGTTATTTCCAATTCATTCAATTCTGTTTCCCACTCTTTCTGTATAAGCACACATCCAGGTTACTCTCACCATCCATGGAGTGCATTCTCTATTGCGTCAGGTATGTTGACCTTTTTTTCTTCAACCAGATTATAAGCTTAGGAAAGGCATAGGTCCTTTTTATAGTTTTCCAGCCCTCCAGGTTAGCAGAGAGCTGAACAGCATTTGGTATGTATTTTACAAACAGTTATTGATTTATTTCCAACTGTACATTATATACTGCACTACTAAGCAGTTTTTATATCAGTGGGGCTGAAATGGAAACAAAAATAGGTTTACCATAAAATAGCAAAAGACCAACGAAAGTGTGAGTTTTTTTCCGGTAATTTTATAATTTGATTTAAGTAGGAAACTAAAGTATTCTGGAATGAGGACGTGATGAATAGGAGGGTGTGCCTTTTTTCTTACTTCTTTAGCTATTGAGAGCGTGACTTTACCACCTGAGGGCTGATTATCTTCCAATTCTAAGGGGCTAAGGTCTATGCATACTGTTATTGACTCTCCACAACCCCGAAGTCATCTTGAACTTCTTACCGATCTTCGATTCCTGATACACAATCACAAAACCGAAGTCTTTTCCTTATGGCATTTATGTGCACCATTGTTCTTCAAATCCCACCTACTACTTCAGAATCTAACAAGGTTATGATCTCCTATTTCATTTTCACCCCTCTTCCTCTGCCATATTCAAAATGATACTCCATTAGATCAAATCTAAACTTCTCAGGCTCAAATTCAGCTCCTCTATGAATGGTTCTACCCCATCATTTAACCTTTGCTTTCTCTAAAATGAAACTCTTGTTTTAATTCATCTGATCTTCTAACTTTTCCCCATTGTTAGCTTGCTTATTTTTTCCCCAGTGCCTTTGTTCAAGCAGTTTCCTTTACCTTTTTCCTATAAACCAAATCCAAATTTTACATTTCCTTTGTTGTCTTTTAAGAAGGTTTCCCTTAATCTACATAGTTAATTTTCAAGTTAAGTTTGAACTTTATAATTGAATTCTCTGTTATTAATTGCAAATTATTTATTAGTGTATGTTTCACATTTTATTTCTCTAGTAATGCTGCAATTTTCTTGGCAATAGCGACTTTATAAAACTTAGTCATGCACTGCTCTTGGCACCTTCAACGATGAATGTGTTTGACTGGGACATGACTCCAGTGTCCTGGCCAGAATTGCTTGGAATTAAGATGAACCGTCACCAAGTGAGAGGGAGCTTGCGCAAAAGAAATTCTTGAAACCAGTGGGATAAAATGACCTCTAATAGCAATACCTTCCTAGTTAATACCATGTATAATTTCATACATCACTCAGGGCATGTAAGCAAAACTGCAGAGTCAAAGACCTCTGATGTTTAATAGCTTTTTTTCGGGGGTGGGGTGGGGTGGGGAGGGAGGGGGACGGGCGGGCCACTTCTATTGGTCTTTCATTTCTCTATTTTCATCCATCTTTGTTCTTTGGCTCCTGTGGGCCTCCCATCGCAGTGGCCACTGTCATCGCAGAGCGCCGGCTCTGGGCACATGCGCCCCAGAGCTCTGGCTCAGAAATTGGACACATCAGTCCAGCCGCTCCGCAGCACGTGGGATCTTCCCAGGCCAGGGATTGAACCGGTGCCCCTTGCACTGCAAGGCGGTGTCCTTACCCACTGGACCACCAGGGGAAGCCCCGTTTAATAGCTTTTTATGTGACTGGTAACTATAAGTCAGATACTGGCAGATGTGTGAGCCAGAAGATCTGAGTTTGAATTTTGGCTTTGTTTCCAAATAATCTGGGTAATACTGAGTAGGCAATTTACCCTTTCTGGGGGTGTCAGTTCTTCAACTGTAAAATGAAAAGATTAGACTCCAGATGATATTATATATGACTAGAAAAGTTAATTATAGCATTGTATGACTCTATTTCCACAGCAATGAAACGGTTGCCATAGCCTTTGGAGTTCTTAGACTTGTTTCATGGGATAGGATTTACTAGTTTTATACGTTGTTAGAACACTCATTTCCAGCTTCTGGCATTTAGACTTTTCTGTTTCCCAATTTGTGTTAAAACGGATGGGCAGATGGTTGACTAGGCTTTCTAATGCTTGTAATGCTGTTGTTCAACTCAACAATGATCTTAGACTTTGAAGGTCTACATAGAGCCTGGCTTTTGCTCAAAATGGAAATAGTTTTCACTCTTCAATTTAAAGATAATAATGTTTACTCACATAATTTAAAGCAACTTGTGGAGGTAACTCCAAAGGCCTAGTCAGTTTTCCTCGTTTTGATACATTTCTTAACTAGTTTCCACACCACAGCCTAACTCTTCCAAGCTGCAGTTTTAAAAATGAAGTTAGTGCAGTTGTAGTTACACTACAGGGTGTTTTGCCCTCCTCTAACTCATTTAACCCACTAGCTCCTTCCAAACACAACACTGTGATTGATTCAGAATCACAGAAATGGAAATGTGGAAGAAACAAATTCTTTTACAGGTAAGAAATGCTTCTTCTTCTATGAATTTTTAATATAAAAGAGTTAACATGAGGTTAGGCTCCAGGAAAAAAACAGGCAAAATCTCCAAATGTAGTTCCCAACAGACATTGTGTCATTTAATGTATTTACGCAGAGAAGGACTGGACGGGAACGATGCAAGTTACAGATGGTCGCTACCGCTATTGCTCAGCTTTGGGATTTTTAAACTACTTCAGAGTCTTTACAGGTGAGTAGGTTCCCGCGCACGTATTTGTTTAATTTAGCATCTAAACTATTTGGGGATTAGCAAGAATAGAAAAGACGCCCAAAACGTAGGTAAAGGAAGGAGCGAGCCTTTTCAGAGGGTTCCGAGGTGATCAGACGGAGGGAAGTTAAGAACGGGTGGGCAGAGTAGGCGCCGAGGCGCGAGCTGCAAAGCAGGTAGCGGTCGCAGGGAAGAAGCTAGGTGCATGTGGAGACCCTGAGGCTCCAGCCGGCCCGGGAGGGGAAGCGGGATCGGGAGAGAAGGGACTGGAAAAAAACTGCAAACTGAGGCTGACCTAGTGAGTAATGAAGACCTGGAAAGAAAAGGAGTCAGTGCGAGTTTACAACTACACTAGAGACTGAAGAGTCCAAAAGAGCTTAAGGAGAAGACAGGGGGTGCGGACCAGAGACGGGAAAGGTGCGGAGGTGGGCGGCAAAGAGAGGTCCTCGGGCGGTGGGGAGGTAAGGACAGGTGCGGAGGTCGAGAGCCCTCAGGGGTAAGCTCAGAGAGGGTGGGAGCAGCCGCAGAGTCAGGGACCCGTGCCGCTCGGCCGCGCGGGGGGCGGAGTCCCGAGCGCGTGGGCGGATCGGGGGGCGGAGCCTGCGCCTGACGCGCCCCGAGGCCGCTGCGGCCGCGGGCCGGGCGGGGCGGCGGCGGCGGCCGCGGGGGAGGGGCACGGCGTCAGCGCGTCGCCGGCTGGGCCGCGCCGGTGGCCAGGAGGGAGAGACTAGGAGGAGGAGGAGGAGGAGGAGGTGAGTAGGCTCCGGGCTGGGGAGCCGCGCGGGCCGGCGTGGAGGCGGGGAGCGCGGCCCCTCCCCTCCCCTCCTCGGCGCCCGCCTCGCGGGGCCGCGCGGCTCGGAGTTCCCAGAGGGGCCGCGGCGGCGACGGCGCCGGGAGCCGGGGGGCGGAGCTGAGGGCCGCGCGGGCGGCGTGCTTCCCGGGCGCACGCGCTGCGCCGGCGGTGCCGCCGTCTGCCCCGCGCGCCGAGCCGGGCACCCGGGCCGCGGCGTCCCCGTCCAGCTGCGTCCTGGCCCTCTTCTGACTTCTTTTTCTTGGTTTCTGCGTGTTCTGCGGGCCGGCTTTGCGTGTTCGGAGCGCCGCTGCCGCCTCTTCGCTCTGCCGGCGAGGGTGGGTGGGGGGCTCGTCGCCTTGTGGCGGGGCGGACGGGGCCCAGGTTCTCGGGCTCGGCCGGAGCGGCCGCCTCGCAGTTCGCGAGGGTCGCTGGCCATTCGCGCCCGCAGGCCTGCCTGCAGGACCCTTTGCGCCTGGCCCCCTTATCGCCCTCACTTTCCTGACCTCGGCGGTCCCTTCCTCAGTCAGCAGAGACTTAACGACCTCACTTCCCAGCGCCACCCGTCCCCTTCCCTTCTGTGAGGATCCAGCTTGTACTAGTTTTAATCGGGATGCAGTCTGTCTGTACGGGTGAAAATGTCTCCTGGATGAATCCTGTAAATCCAGGCAACGTACCCAACAGCGAAGTTTCAGTCCTAGGTGAATTTAACCTTTAGTCTCGGACTAATTTCTTTCTTTCTTTCTTTTTTTGGTCTCCTCTCTCTGGTAAAAGCAACTTTAGAGTCTTCTGAGAACTGTACAGCATTAGATGATCTTCGAGATATTCTTAAGTTAGCGCCTGGAGGCAGTGTGATGGGAGGTTCAAAGAGAAGGCTTTACACTTTTTCCTTCACCTGTATCACGGTTTGAAATGGAAAACGCGCTTTGACGATGATTTTCCACCTGAGGTGGGTTGCAGAGTGCAGCCCCCGTGAGCCGTGGCTCGCCTTCGTTCTTGGGTGCTACCCCTGAAGTTGATTCAGTAGAGCCATTTTATTGGATTCTGTTAACCCGTTTAACCTTAAGCTAAAGCATAGCAGGAGTTTCATGTAGGAACCCACAGACCAAGTGCAGTACTGAATTTTAGTGCGTTCCAGATTTGATGTGGAAGAGGTTCTCCCCAGCTCACGCTGCCTTTCATTATGTGTTTTCCTTATGCTTAGGATCTATATTTAAAGAAACAGTATAGAGGGCGGGAGAAGAACCCTTTGAATCACGAAACTTTCTTTGACGAACTTGAAAACAGGGTGGGTAAAATCTGAACCATGATACTGAGATACGGTAGGAAACTGAAGTTTATAGCGTTACCGGTTTGGGAAGTTAAGGCTTCCTTGTTCCTGTTTTGAAACCATGTTGACATCTTAATCTTAGAGAATGTAGAAGGACGGAATTTTTTATTTGTGAGGAACTTGCAGTTGATTATTAGCTATTATTATTTACTAGTCCAGCACCATAATTTTGTAGAGAGAAAGTATTCTAGGTTTTTTGAAGAGATTTAACATGAACTGAAGAGAACTAGTTGACTTAACACTTCTGTAGATAATTTAGACATCCCCAGTGTATATTTTTGTACCCAAATTTGTTTTGATTTTGATGACTTAAAAAAAAATAAGTAACTTTAGTTTTTTCCCCCATGTTTTGAGTACATGCCTTAGTTTGTGATTTGGACTCCTTAAGATACAAATGAATTATATCTAGGGAATGTTTGCATTTTATCAGTTGAAACAGTAATTTTCAGTTTGTGTGAATGTAGTGACTGTTTTCATTTCAAGAATGTTTATTCATGTTCTTGATTCAGGTAGTCTGTGTCAGTTCCAGGAGATTAGCATTTTAAGAGTCCCAGAGTTGTGGCCTATGTTACCTTGATATTAATGATGAAGAAAGGTCCTATACACATGTAGTCATCAAATTCCAGAAGCCTCAGCATCCCTTTTCTTTGTGGTCCTCAACGCAGAAATCCCAAGTTCTTGCTGGTGTGGGGTGCATTCTTTGCATCTCCCATGCCGGTGTTCACTGCAGGCATATAGTAGAGACTTGACTTGTGTGCACTTTCCCTGGTGGGGGCTTCATGAAGATGGACAGTGGTTTATTCATCTGTGTATGCTTCATGTCAAGTGTAGTGGGTACTTTGTAAATGCTTGTGGTTTTGTTGGGTTTAATCAAACTTAAGAAGGTAGCAGAGTGTGTGTAAGTCATGAATCATGATATTATAAACCTGAAATACCTCATTTCCATCTTTGTGTTGAATCAGATACTCTTAGGCTCATTTCCAATATTGAGAGAGGTAGCTGGTATCTATTGATATTTTGGAAAATTGGAGAAAAGAGCTTAGCATTGAGAATTTTATTCTTTAACATATGTTGCTGACTGTGAAATTGAAAACGGACACTTTTATTTAGACTTTTTGGTAGAACATCTCAGAAATGTTTTCTGCTGGAGCAAAGTTTGAGAAATGTTAATGGAATGATCCTTGTTGTTACTACAGGCCACATTTTAAGGTCTTCATTTCACTTTTTTTTTTTTTATATATATATATAATATATTTATTCGGCTGTGCCATGGCTTAGTTGTGGCATTGGGGTCTTCAGTCTTCATGTGGAATGCAGGATTTTTAGTTCTGGCATGTGGGATTTAGTCCTCTGACCAGGGATCAAACCCACTCTCCCCTGCACTGGGAGCATTGGAGTCTTAGCCACTGTACCACCAGGGAAGTCCCAGGCCTTGGTTTCACTTTATAAAGATGTATTTTTCAGTATATAGATCTCTGAAAGTTATGTGACTTCAGAGTTCAGACTACCTTGACAAGCCATCCTTAAATGATACTTTAAACAGTTTTTGGCTGATGTGTTGTGCTTCATGATATTGAAAAAACAAAAACCCCAACAACAACAACAACAACAAATCCCATTGTATTTTCCTGTTTTTTTCTTAGACTTAACATTTTCTTTCTTTAATAGATTATTATAATTTTTTTTTAAACTGAGGAAATTTTTCAAGCATCTTTTGGAAAGTACTACTAAACCGCCATTTGAATAACCTTGGCAAATAATGTTGGGCAAATTCAAGGCTGTTTCCATGGCGTGATTCCTATTTGAGTATATTGATCTCCTCTCTCTGGTAAAAGATGATGTCTCTCCGAGATGGTGCATACTTTATAGAGAGCAAATAATTTCCTATCTATTATTTATCTATTATTTCTGGTTCCTGTGTCAGTTTCAGGCCCCTGGGCCCACACACTGTGTGTTCTGTCTTTTCTACCTTGTTTTTGAGTTGATTTTTAAGACTGAGAATACCCTTAAGCTCCTTCAGGAAGTGGGATCTGGAATTATTCTGGTGCCCTGAGGATCCATTGCTCACTGAGATATGATGTCGTATATCCTTTGCACATGCTCAGTTTGACTATGATGTTCTGATTTTGAAAAATGCTTTTACTCATCAAGAGTTTTGAAATGTATGCTTAGGGAAGCATATGTAAAGCATCTAGAATATATTAATGTAGATTTAGGTGGAGTTAGGTTATAGAATCAGACAGCTGATAAGAATTAGAATGTTTAGTCCATTTTTCCGACACTTGAAGGTCACATTTAAGTCATTTAAATTTGAGAATATAATTTTTTGAGTATTTATTTTAAAAAGTAAGGCAATTCTGTAGTCTTTCCTTGGTATTAAATAGTCCATAGAGTTGATATATTTCTTGTATTATTCTTTTGAGTATTTCGTATTCCTTGTGGACCTGAACCTTGTCTTGAGCCTGCTCAAGATCTCTTCTGCTTGATCTTCATCTCCTTGCCGTCCTTTCTTCCCTTAAGGACCTGGGACCTGGGACCTGGTCTTGTCAGTGGTGGGTGGTTGGGGTCCTATTTCAACCATGGCAGAACTAACAAAGTCAGGTATATTTTGCTTTTGCTTCTTAGGCTCACACTCACTGGACTGACTTGTTAGATACAGAGCACTGGACAGCGAAGTGCTGGGTTCTTTGCCTGTTATAATTTCAGCTTTTTTTTTTTTTTTGGCTGCTTCTATTGGTCTTTCATTTATCTGTTTTCATCTGTCTTTTATTCATTGGCATGTGTGGACCTCCCATGGCCGTGGCCTCACTCGCTGCAGAGCACCGGCTCTGGGCACATGCGATCCAGAGTACTGGCTCATAATTGGACACACCAGTCCAGCTGCTCCGCAGCACCTGATATCTTCCCAGGCCAGGAATCGAACCGGTGTCCCTTGCACTGCAAGGCGGACTCTCTACCCACTGGACCACCAGGGAAGCCCCTTCTCTCAGTTTTGAGCTTTCATTTGACCAGTATCGATTATTGCACCAAGTTTCCCATAGCACATTTCTTCATTATCTTTCTTTCCTCCTAGACTGTATTCCCTGAGTGTTGGGACTGAATTTGTGCTGTTCTGGCAGTGTCTACTTACTATAGCACCTGGCACATAGCAGGTGATAAACAGTAAACAAATATCGGTTGGGTGTAATCAACAGTAAGTCTTATCAGTGTGGGAAACGAGTGTTCATATAAAATTGAAAATTCATGAAGAAATTGCCATCATTAGTACCAGAGAGTCTGTATATTTTAAATTATAAGCATATCCACATACAGAATTAGTTATTAGTCATCTGACAGGGCATTTATTTAAGAAGAAAAGGTATATAATTTATACCATGTTTTGTTAGGTGTTGCACATTTCTATTTTTCTTGAGTTTGACTAAATGTATATTATTTTATATTTCTTACAAATAGAAGTTTTATGGAACTATAAGGAAGTGAATTTAATGGTCCTATTTTTGCTCATTAGTAATTATATACTAAAGAGTAAATTCTCATTAAAAGGTCCTTAAATGCCTGCTCATAAAAAAGAGAGACCTCTTTGATTTTGTTCTCCATACAAACCCAGTTATTGTATTGAGGCAAGTCATCAAACTCTTTAGTAGTCTAAACCTTTAATTTGGTTTCAGAATAGTAGTCATGCATTGACTACCCAAATTACCATGTCTTTAACAAGTAATGCAAACACTTATTAAAAAGGTAATGACCATAACTCTTCGTGTAGAATTTCTTGTGCTAATTTTTTAAAGAGGACTTTTGGACTAAATTTCCCATAAAGGCCCAAATCTCATACTTTTAATGATGGTGGAGTATATGTGCAGTTTAGAGAGGAGGGGGTGGTAATTTTTGTAGTGGTACTTTTAAGTGGACAGTTTACTAATTATGTTGAGGTAAACACTTTATAATTCTAAGAGGAAAAACTCCAATTCCAATTATCTGAATGAAATGAGGTACAAGAAATTAATGCCGCAGGAATCTGGAAAACCCGGCTGTCCCCTTTGCACCTCCCCAAGGCGGACTCTCTACCCACTGGACCACCAGGGAAGCCCCTTCTCTCAGTTTTGAGCTTTCATTTGACCAGTATCGATTATTGCACCAAGTTTCCCATAGCACATTTCTTCATTATCTTTCTTTCCTCCTAGACTGTATTCCCTGAGTGTTGGGACTGAATTTGTGCTGTTCTGGCAGTGTCTACTTACTATAGCACCTGGCACATAGCAGGTGATAAACAGTAAACAAATATCGGTTGGGTGTAATCAACAGTAAGTCTTATCAGTGTGGGAAACGAGTGTTCATATAAAATTGAAAATTCATGAAGAAATTGCCATCATTAGTACCAGAGAGTCTGTATATTTTAAATTATAAGCATATCCACATACAGAATTAGTTATTAGTCATCTGACAGGGCATTTATTTAAGAAGAAAAGGTATATAATTTATACCATGTTTTGTTAGGTGTTGCACATTTCTATTTTTCTTGAGTTTGACTAAATGTATATTATTTTATATTTCTTACAAATAGAAGTTTTATGGAACTATAAGGAAGTGAATTTAATGGTCCTATTTTTGCTCATTAGTAATTATATACTAAAGAGTAAATTCTCATTAAAAGGTCCTTAAATGCCTGCTCATAAAAAAGAGAGACCTCTTTGATTTTGTTCTCCATACAAACCCAGTTATTGTATTGAGGCAAGTCATCAAACTCTTTAGTAGTCTAAACCTTTAATTTGGTTTCAGAATAGTAGTCATGCATTGACTACCCAAATTACCATGTCTTTAACAAGTAATGCAAACACTTATTAAAAAGGTAATGACCATAACTCTTCGTGTAGAATTTCTTGTGCTAATTTTTTAAAGAGGACTTTTGGACTAAATTTCCCATAAAGGCCCAAATCTCATACTTTTAATGATGGTGGAGTATATGTGCAGTTTAGAGAGGAGGGGGTGGTAATTTTTGTAGTGGTACTTTTAAGTGGACAGTTTACTAATTATGTTGAGGTAAACACTTTATAATTCTAAGAGGAAAAACTCCAATTCCAATTATCTGAATGAAATGAGGTACAAGAAATTAATTCAGATAAGTGAGGGAATCCTTAGTGTAAATGACGCATGTCAAGGGATGTGACCTCAATCTTGATTTTTTTTTTTTCCCCCTATATATCTGTCAGCTGGTTTTACATTACTAGATTCTGATTCTGTTTGGTCATGCTGGGAATCATTGATGGAGGAGGTAAGGTTTGCTCTGTAATTTTTTTTTTTTGCTTTGCCACAGAGGGAATCCAGAATATGGTATTCTGTGACAAGTGTAATTGCTCATCTCTTGCCTGTAATGCCCGCCCTTTTAGGTGGTACACCACAGCCTTCCATTTTGTCACCTTCCTGTCAAATGTCAAATATGTGTGGAGACTCCTAGAGAATACAATTGGTTTGAAATTAAAGCCACATTCTTCTGTCAACTCTCAAGATGTAACAACTTCCTGCAGGTTGTTACAAGTTGTGAAGGTGAATTGAGCTGGATGAATCTTGATTCTTTTCTGTCTTGGGGTTTAATATTAAGCAGAAGTTTGCACTGTAAGCCCTTGAAATAGAAACAAGCATTGGGGCGTAACCCTTGACTTTTGGAAATTCTAACCTAAAATTTTTCTCATCAGTTAGAGTTTAGAGTGTCTCAGGGAAATATTTTGTGCCGCCATTGACTAAGGTTTGCAGCATTCCTGGGTTCCTGGGGTCTCAAAGTTATTGATGGAATCTGTAGCTAGCTTGTGGCTATCCTTTAAACTTTTTTTTTTTTTTTGATTTGTTTTTAAACAGAGGTAAGCTTATGTTAGCCACAGAGATGTGTGCTGACACCTCTGTAACTGAATTTTACTTCTTTCTTCAACATTACCTATAGATGCTTTACTTAAAGCACTTGAGAACATGGTCTTTATTTTCAGCATGCACCAGCAGCCTTTTCATCTCTTGATCTTTGAGATACAAGATGATTCATATGTTGATTGCCTTGGGCAGAGTGGATATGAAATCAGTAAGTTCTGTATACAGACCTTGTGAGCAACTCCTAGGTCATTGCTGGAGACCTTAAATATATGCAGGCTGTGTAATTGTATTGAAGAGTTTAGACTTTAAGGTCAGTCCAAACTGATATTGACTGTACCTCTTATGAACAACATGTCTTTGGGAAAAGTTAGTTACTTCTCTGGATTTCAGTTTCCTCATCTGTACTACAGGAATGATATCAGCTGAGTCTTTTGAGTATTTTTTTTTTTGAAGAGTAGTCTTGACTGTGTTGATTGTCATAGGCACCTAAGTGTTTAACAATGTGAATTAATGAAATGTTTATCTAGATCTTATAGTATTTTAAAAGGAAGTGGATTTTGTTGCATTTGGTGACAGAAATAGTAAAATTAGCAAGAATTACTACAAACAGAGGCCTTACTCAGTTGTCTTTAAAACTGTGTAAGATTTTTGTAACCATCAATGTATTTATATGCAAAGGATCTGCTGACATGTGGGATGGGGAAGCAGAATGTGTAGTGTACTCGGAGTAAGACAGACTTGGATTTAAATATAGATGATCTGGGCTTCCCCTGGTGGTCCAGTGGGTAAGGACACCGCCTTGCAGTGGAAGGGGCACCAGTTCGATCCCTTGCCTGGGAAGATCCCATGTGCCATGGAGCGGCTGGACCGATGTGTCCAATTGCTGAGCCTGAGCTCTGGGGTGCATGTGCCTGGAGCCAGTGCTCTGCGACAACAGAGGCCACCGTGATGGGAGGCCCACAGGAGCCAAAGAACAAAGATGGATGAAAATAGAGAAATGGAAGACCAATAGAAGTGGCCCGCCCGCTCCTCTTCCTCCCCAACCCGACCCCCGCCCAAAATAAATAAATAAAATCTTTAAAAAAAAAAATATATAGGTGATCTAACAGTTGGGTCACCTTGGGTAGGGTACTTTTTTGATTTGAAGTTTCATCTGTAAAATGGGTATTAAAGTATAAAGAGTTACAAAGGCATAATAAAAATGTTGAGACTAAGATGAAGTATTTAAAATACTTATAGTAAAGCCAGAATCCATAAATATTGGTAATTGTTATTGTGACTTTGGAAAAGTGGCTATACTTCTCTGTGCATCAGGTTTCCTCATCTGTAACATGAATATGTCAGAGCTGATAGAATTATGAGGATTAAATTTGATAATACATGTCAGAGCTCATTAAATGTTAATTGCTGCTGTTATTTTTTTTTAAAAAATTTATTTTCCTTTTTACTTTTATAGAGTTTTGTTGTTTACAGATACATATGATCCCAGATTAGTCATATGTATATCACTGCCATCCCAACCCTCCAGGCCGTCGCGCCTCCTGCAGGATCCCTTTTTCTCATATGCTGCTGTTATTTCCATCATTATTAATTCATTTTCAGGACAGATTGGACCAATTTTGAGTTAAAATAATTCATACAGATAGTTAATGTATTCTTTATGTTGGGGGACAGTAACTATGGATTTGGGGATGGCAATTTATCATTATCATTCATTAGCTTTCAATGTTTCCTTAAGACAGCAGTAGTTCTCAAGGTGTGGTATACAGGCCTGTGGTATACTCCCTTTAGGGGATCCTTGGATTTAAATATAGATGATCTGGGCTTCCCCTGGTGGTCCAGTGGGTAAGGACACCGCCTTGCAGTGGAAGGGGCACCAGTTCGATCCCTTGCCTGGGAAGATCCCATGTGCCATGGAGCGGCTGGACCGATGTGTCCAATTGCTGAGCCTGAGCTCTGGGGTGCATGTGCCTGGAGCCAGTGCTCTGCGACAACAGAGGCCACCGTGATGGGAGGCCCACAGGAGCCAAAGAACAAAGATGGATGAAAATAGAGAAATGGAAGACCAATAGAAGTGGCCCGCCCGCTCCTCTTCCTCCCCAACCCGACCCCCGCCCAAAATAAATAAATAAAATCTTTAAAAAAAAAAATATATAGGTGATCTAACAGTTGGGTCACCTTGGGTAGGGTACTTTTTGATTTGAAGTTTCATCTGTAAAATGGGTATTAAAGTATAAAGAGTTACAAAGGCATAATAAAAATGTTGAGACTAAGATGAAGTATTTAAAATACTTATAGTAAAGCCAGAATCCATAAATATTGGTAATTGTTATTGTGACTTTGGAAAAGTGGCTATACTTCTCTGTGCATCAGGTTTCCTCATCTGTAACATGAATATGTCAGAGCTGATAGAATTATGAGGATTAAATTTGATAATACATGTCAGAGCTCATTAAATGTTAATTGCTGCTGTTATTTTTTTTTAAAAAATTTATTTTCCTTTTTACTTTTATAGAGTTTTGTTGTTTACAGATACATATGATCCCAGATTAGTCATATGTATATCACTGCCATCCCAACCCTCCAGGCCGTCGCACAGCGCCCCTGCAGGATCCCTTTTTCTCATATGCTGCTGTTATTTCCATCATTATTAATTCATTTTCAGGACAGATTGGACCAATTTTGAGTTAAAATAATTCATACAGATAGTTAATGTATTCTTTATGTTGGGGGACAGTAACTATGGATTTGGGGATGGCAATTTATCATTATCATTCATTAGCTTTCAATGTTTCCTTAAGACAGCAGTAGTTCTCAAGGTGTGGTATACAGGCCTGTGGTATACTCCCCTTTTAGGGGGATCCTTTAGGTTAAAACTATTTGAGTGGTATTATTAACTTTGTGCCTTTTCCACTGTTACCACATTTGCTCTGCTGATTACTAAAGTGATGGTGGGAAAAACTTTGGATATCTTAGTACATACGGAATGGCAGTGACACCGGGCTCTGCTAGTAATCATCATATACTTCACTGCCAGGCAATCATGGTGAAAAAAAAAAAAAACAAAAAAAACCCAAAAAGCAAAGACTCAAAAAAGCCCAAAGCCACATTTACTTGAGTGTCCTTGATGAGGCAGTAACAATTAACTAGTTTTATTAAATCTTGATCCTTGAATGCGTTGTTTTAATATTCTATATATGATGTTTGAATAGTCTATATATCTTTAATATTCCATGTATGATCTTTTCATATTCTCTCTATACATGAAAAATAGGAAATATGTGAAGGCACTCCTGCTGTATATCCAGAGTACCTTGTTGTCTCAAGGAAATTCCTTTTGAGTTGTGAGCTGAGCTACATCATTTGTCTCAAGGAAAACCCTTGCGTGTTCTTTTGACTTGTGAGCTGAGCTAACCGTATTTTACATGAAATAACATTTTGACTTGAAGGAATGAGTCTAGACAAACTATCATTATTAATAGTTAGATATTTGGCAGTCATTTTCTTGAAAATGAACAAAGCAATCCTGTCACTTCAGGGAAAAGCAACCAACAATATTTGTTGCTGATGATAAACTTTTAGCTTTCTAGTGAAAATTAGAATTTTGGAAATCTTACATCAGCTGCTGTGTTCTTGTCAGCTTCTCAGTACTTAAAGAGTTTTCTGGTGGGATGGGTGGTGATGCTATGAATGTGAGTTTTTGCTGTGTTATTAATTATGTCAAGATTTTCGATGTTTGTATAACTTAATCAACATTTTCAACAGGATCAATTTTGAGTTAAAATAATTCATACAGATAGTTAATGTATTCTTTATGTTGGGGGACAGTAACTATGGATTTGGGGATGGCAATTTATCATTATCATTCATTAGCTTTCAATGTTTCCTTAAGACAGCAGTAGTTCTCAAGGTGTGGTATACAGGCCTGTGGTATACTCCCCTTTTAGGGGGATCCTTTAGGTTAAAACTATTTGAGTGGTATTATTAACTTTGTGCCTTTTCCACTGTTACCACATTTGCTCTGCTGATTACTAAAGTGATGGTGGGAAAAACTTTGGATATCTTAGTACATACGGAATGGCAGTGACACCGGGCTCTGCTAGTAATCATCATATACTTCACTGCCAGGCAATCATGGTGAAAAAAAACAAAAACCCAAAAAGCAAAGACTCAAAAAAGCCCAAAGCCACATTTACTTGAGTGTCCTTGATGAGGCAGTAACAATTAACTAGTTTTATTAAATCTTGATCCTTGAATGCGTTGTTTTAATATTCTATATATGATGTTTGAATAGTCTATATATCTTTAATATTCCATGTATGATCTTTTCATATTCTCTCTATACATGAAAAATAGGAAATATGTGAAGGCACTCCTGCTGTATATCCAGAGTACCTTGTTGTCTCAAGGAAATTCCTTTTGAGTTGTGAGCTGAGCTACATCATTTGTCTCAAGGAAAACCCTTGCGTGTTCTTTTGACTTGTGAGCTGAGCTAACCGTATTTTACATGAAATAACATTTTGACTTGAAGGAATGAGTCTAGACAAACTATCATTATTAATAGTTAGATATTTGGCAGTCATTTTCTTGAAAATGAACAAAGCAATCCTGTCACTTCAGGGAAAAGCAACCAACAATATTTGTTGCTGATGATAAACTTTTAGCTTTCTAGTGAAAATTAGAATTTTGGAAATCTTACATCAGCTGCTGTGTTCTTGTCAGCTTCTCAGTACTTAAAGAGTTTTCTGGTGGGATGGGTGGTGATGCTATGAATGTGAGTTTTTGCTGTGTTATTAATTATGTCAAGATTTTCGATGTTTGTATAACTTAATCAACATTTTCAACAGGATCAATGTTTCAGAATTAACTTAAAGATCCTTATGAAAAGCCTGTGGCAGAATACAATGAGCTTATGTGATACTCAATTTCATATTATGACTAGCTTATAAACTCCTACTTGTCAAGTTTTGGTGTAGTAGCAAAGAAGAATGTTTACAGTTATCTGAAAATATTAATGTTAACATATACTTGTTTTTTTTCTCACTGCATACTTGTGTGAGGCTGTTGTGTTTTTTTTGCCATGTAGGTTAGTCAAAGCAATGTATCACCAGATTGTATGTAGAAGCAGGTAAGAGACTCCAGGTGTCCTCTATTAGGTTAGACATGAAAGAAATCTGTGAAAGTAGTAAAGCAGTATCATTTTTATCACTAAGGATTTTTTGTATAGTAATTTTTCATAAAATATATTCTCAAATTGCATGTCTTTAAAACTTTTAAGTGGATCATTCAGAGGAATGCAGAGCATGTTTTCTCCCAAACCCGAAACTTAATCGTTGCCTTGCATATTCTAGAAATGGAAAATAATTTTCATTCAGCAGATATTTGTAGAGTGGATATGAATAAGCATTTTCAACCCTGCAGGAGCTCACCCTTGATAGAGAGATGAGATAGATGTGACTACCTTTTCAGATACTAACAGTTCACTGAAGCAAGTGTTTTAATAAACATTTGTTCAGTGTTGCATATTTTTTTTCATAAAAAGAACACTCTAAATGCTATTTTATAATCTTATTTTCTTCCCATTAACAATATAGAGCAACCCTTTTTTCATGTTAGTATTTATAGATCTATGACTTCATGTTATAATAGTGAAAAGTTGGAAACTACCTAAGTGTCCATGGATGGGAAAATCAGTTCAGTTGTGTGGCATCTCAAATATCAAGTTTTAAATTATAAATCAAGCTTATAAAGCATTTAAGATGAATCAGTAGTTAAAATTTTCTCCTTTAATTCCTAATATGGTAAATATTGGTAATTATAACTGTTATCTACAAAACATCTTGGGAGTTATCAATTTTCAAAAACACAGGAGTCTTGATACTAAGAAGTTTGAAAACTATGCTAAGTCTTGATGCTAAGAAGTTTGGAAAAGAGGCTAGATTCATCAAGTGAAAGTTCTAAAGTTACGTTTTGTGTATTCCTTTGAAATGTGGACGGCAGACTAATAGTTTCTTTTTCCAGTTTAAAGAATATGTCATCGGTTGGAGTACTGTGTCATTCTCCAAGCAGGCAGAAGGTTGCTGTGTGTGTTTTTAAAGATTTTCATTTTTAAGATTGATGCTACCATATTGTCGCTACCCAGAATTGAGATAATGGTTAATGGTGATTCCATCAGTGTATTCATTCTTTGTTGCCACTCTTTTGGTGAGCTATTCATGCAGTTTTTTAAGAGTTGTTCACCATGGCAAACTACTTCAGGATTGTAGTGAAGTTCACTTTGCTGAAAATATACTGCCATTTTCTCTGAAGTCTTTACACTAGGCTAATCTGTCAGCTGTGAAGTCTTCCTAGCATATCATAGCTATTTTTTAGATAGTCAGTCCACAGCTTATGAATGTGTTTGGGAATTAGTCATTTGCAACAGTGTAATATGCATTACAGATGGGTTTATAGTTCCATTAATACTATGAGCATAGCCTTGTTGTGGATTATTGACATCTTTCTGTGTGAAATTATATTCTGACTCCTAAAGTCTAGCCAAAATCATTACTCTGTTGCAGTCCCAGTGGCAGGAAGTCCCCTTTTTCTGCTTGCAATAGAAATAGTGCTAAAGATTTTTTTTATATTTGGAGTACAATTGTTTTACAATGTTGTGGCTAAAGTTTAAGTAGAAGCAAGAGAGGTATTCTGAAGCAGTGCTAAAGAGAAGCAGGTATCCTTGGCACCCCAGATGGGTAGAAAGTGTGGTAAGTCTCTCATATGAAGCAGGTGTATAAATGAGTCTAGCCAACAATGATGGAGGGAAAAAGGAGAAGAGATGTTTTGGGTGCTGCTTGAGGGTGATGTTAATAGATTCCCTTTTGTGCCAGTTGCTGAAATAAGGGATGAGTAGTTCTAGTTGGGAGATCTGTCTGTATAGAGTTTTCTTATTTGTGCTCTTATGTTTGAATATTGTATGAACTGAGCGTAAGAGGTAGAATGACCAACCAACTGTGAAGGTTGAATCCATAGATTTATATATAGGCCAGATGTTTGAATGTAAAAGGAAATTGATGAACTCTGGGGGCATTCACGATCAGGAAGAAGAATGGAAGCCAGCAGGATGTTGAAATATGCAGGCTGTTCACAAGGTCCCCAAACAAATTCATGTTATGGGGTGGCTGCTGGGGCAGGGGTAGAACTGGTGTTGGGTTGGCAGTGTTTAATTAGAGTACTGTGACTCATACTGCTGCGTTAGAGTCTCTGGTTGGAGATACAGAGTTTGAAAAGGGATGTCCATATAGGAAGTTTATTATGGGAAATAGTGGAGATAGAGCAGAAATGGAGAACTAGAACATGGGGACACTGATAAGGCCAACCTTGGGAAGTGAAAATTTTACGTGAAGTTGAGCTTGTCTTCTTCCTGCCCAAGGGATTTGTTGACCCCTTGGTTTGAGGCAAGATTGGCCAAAGTGAGAAGTGGAGTGACCATAGTTTGCTCTCTGCACTGGAGTGACAGACCTGCTTAAAAAATACTTGTTAAACTGATGAATGGAAGCAAGGCGAAGACACTAGATGTTGTATTGCCTACCCACTAAATATCCTCGAAGCCACAGGTCCGTGAGCATATTTTCAAAGCACCAGGTGGTAAACATTTTGGGATTGTGGTTGATTATGGCCTCTGTTAAGTTGCCATTGTAGTGTGAGAGCAGCCATAAAAACATACATAAATGAATGAGTAGCTATGTTCCAAGGCAACTTTATGGAGACTGAAATTTGAATTTCATGTAATTTTCACATGTCACAAAATATTAGTCATTTTAAAAAACTTCAGTCATCAAGAAATATAAAATCCATTCCTAGATCGTGATTATGTAAGAACAGACAGTGGGCTGAATTTTGGGCCATGGGCTCTAGTTTGCTGACCCCTGTTTTAGGCAGACTGTCAGCTGTGGTACAGAAAGCTTACTTGCATTACTGAAATAGATGCTCTCTAGACAATGCTGTTGTGACACTATCTTGTTTTATAGGTGACACTGATGATAAAAGTTCGAGAATTTAGATGTGACATCTGCAGCAGGTTCAAATCTCTCTGCTATAAGACAGACTGGATACTTCATAAAGATTTTCGTCTATTACGCACAGAGAGCCAAAATCTGTTACTGAAATTGTCCGGGTGAACTGCCTGCCGGGTCCAGTGATGCACTAGTAGACAAAGAAGTTGAAAACGAAGGCTGGCGTATTCTTTGGATGACTGGCAGAATGTGACACCAGTATGGCATCAAGCCCTACTGTGATTCCAAGGACTTCATGACTAAATAAGATTTTTTCGGAGTGGGAATGGTTGAAGTAAATTTGATCTTGGGGAATGTGTAATACATTATCATTCCATTATGACCTGTGTAATTGCTTTGGTAATCAGACTTTAAGATAGATCCTATCTATCTACAGAAGTTAATGTGGTTATCACCTTTTAGTATTGGGCATTCTTTACACTAAGAGAAATAAGGAAAAATATCTCCAGGTTAACATCTCTTTTTGCCTAACCTGAAAAGCATCTTAAGCATCTCTTTTAGCTTAGCCTAAAAATGTTAAAATAAGGACTATGAATTCATGTGAAAGTTTTTGTTTGGGGGATTTTTGAAATTTTATTCTTCCCTAGTATGTGTAAAATATGCTTCTATTTGCTTCTGTACCCAGAATTTTCTTGGAAAATATCCTTACGTGTAGGCTGTTGAACTCAATAGTCAGTAGAAAATCATACTGTACAGTATTAAAAGTACATAGAATATAACATTATAAATTAATATGAATTAATAATAACTATTAATAAGTTAATGTCTTCAGACCTATTAACTAAATTCACTTAAAATGATTTAATGAGCAGATGTGAACTGGAAATAAACCTGTGTATTTTGTAAGAATCACAAGAAAATTGGAACATCAAAGTACTATGAGCAAAATCAATATTTTATTTGGTTAGAATCCCTGTTTTGGGGATATATCTGTTTATACCAGTTATAGAGGATTTGAAAGCAGAGCTGGGAAATGAAGTGGGTGGATTCTCAAGTTGAATCCCATTTTTTACCCTCAATCGAGTCTCAACGTTTTTTTTTTTTTTTTTTTTTTTTCATCTAGCATTCAACAAAAACCCTGGCAGCCTAGGATATAAAACATAGATTGTATTTCATATAGTGCATTCATTTCATCTATAGACAGAAAAAGATTTTCTCATGACTTACCTTGAAATCTTTATTTAAGGCCTATACGATTCAGTTTGTCAGTGTGCAACTGCTGCTACCACACATTTTTGCTTAAGAGTGCATTGCAACTAACATCGCCATTTCTTTGTCAAGTGGTGCCCAACTAGCTGCTACCACACATTTGCTTCATGACTAAATAAGATTTTTCGAGTGGGAATGGTTGAAGTAAATTTGATCTTGGGGAATGTGTAATACATTATCATTCCATTATGACCTGTGTAATTGCTTTGGTAATCAGACTTTAAGATAGATCCTATCTATCTACAGAAGTTAATGTGGTTATCACCTTTTAGTATTGGGCATTCTTTACACTAAGAGAAATAAGGAAAAATATCTCCAGGTTAACATCTCTTTTTGCCTAACCTGAAAAGCATCTTAAGCATCTCTTTTAGCTTAGCCTAAAAATGTTAAAATAAGGACTATGAATTCATGTGAAAGTTTTTGTTTGGGGGATTTTTGAAATTTTATTCTTCCCTAGTATGTGTAAAATATGCTTCTATTTGCTTCTGTACCCAGAATTTTCTTGGAAAATATCCTTACGTGTAGGCTGTTGAACTCAATAGTCAGTAGAAAATCATACTGTACAGTATTAAAAGTACATAGAATATAACATTATAAATTAATATGAATTAATAATAACTATTAATAAGTTAATGTCTTCAGACCTATTAACTAAATTCACTTAAAATGATTTAATGAGCAGATGTGAACTGGAAATAAACCTGTGTATTTTGTAAGAATCACAAGAAAATTGGAACATCAAAGTACTATGAGCAAAATCAATATTTTATTTGGTTAGAATCCCTGTTTTGGGGATATATCTGTTTATACCAGTTATAGAGGATTTGAAAGCAGAGCTGGGAAATGAAGTGGGTGGATTCTCAAGTTGAATCCCATTTTTTACCCTCAATCGAGTCTCAACTTTTTTTTTTTTTTTTTTTTCATCTAGCATTCAACAAAAACCCTGGCAGCCTAGGATATAAAACATAGATTGTATTTCATATAGTGCATTCATTTCATCTATAGACAGAAAAAGATTTTCTCATGACTTACCTTGAAATCTTTATTTAAGGCCTATACGATTCAGTTTGTCAGTGTGCAACTGCTGCTACCACACATTTTTGCTTAAGAGTGCATTGCAACTAACATCGCCATCTTGCTAGGAAAAGAATCCGTGGACTGCTGAATAGTGGAAGTTACAGACATCTAATTTACAAGTCAGATTAGCGATCAGAGTCATACGATAGCTTTATGCGGAGTTGATTTCATTTCATGGTTTTTAAGCCTTTTAAAGCAATGCCTATAACTCAGAGACAGGTGTGTTGTAGCATTTGAAAGCCTTAAACTCTTGACTCTGGAATGAAAGGGATGTTCTTATAGATATTCAGGTCCTAAAACTCAGGGATTTTGAAGTAAAATGCTCTGTCATTCATTTATTGTGTTGTAATTGAACTCCCCTGCAGACTTTATTTGGGTCATTCTGATTAATATTTGGAAAACTTTCCCATTTTCAAATATAATACAATTTAGGAAAGAGTGTGATTATGTATGTGTGTGTTTAAATAGAGCAGTAAAACCCTTACTTTGTAAATAAGGTACTCGAAATTTGTGAACTTAACATTGGTAGACCAAATCAGGAATTTTGTTGTCTTCTGGAAATCTTCCGTAATGAGGAGTGGACAATAAATAGATCCCTTTGCAGATAGCAGTTATTTTCTTTTCCTAACATAAACTTTTTTCAAAGTACACAGAAGAATTCACAGCTATAGCTTGATGTGTGTGTGTGTTGAGTAACTAAGTCATATTTGACTCTTTGCAGCCCCATAGTCTGTAGCCCGCTCCTCTGTCCATGGATTTTCCAGGCAGGACTAGTGGAGCGAGTTGCCATTTCCTTCTCCAGGGCATCTTCCCAGCCCAAGGATCTCTTGTGTCTCCTGCACTGGCAGGTGTATTCTTTACTATTGAGCCACCTGGAAAGCCCAGTATCTTGATTGGTTGCAGTCATTCTTATTTCACCCATGCTTATTGAACTAGACAAGACACCTCATAGAAGTGAGTATGAAAAGAGTGGTTCATTGCAGACAGGAAGTGATACTTATTGAACTTTGAGGTGATAATTGGCAGACAAACATCTGTGTTGCTTTTTTAGATGGTTCCTGGTCCAATAAATGCTTTGATCATAATCAGAAGAAGATAATCCAGGTATTTAACACTAGTTTCCTATCAGTGGTCAAAAGACTATTTGGAGCAACAAAGCCTATGCCCTACAACTGCTTGAAGCCTGTCTGCTCTAAATTCCTGAGCTCTGTAACAAGCCCCCATAATGAAAAACCTGCACACTGCAAGTAGAGTGGCCTCTGTTCCTGCTTGCAGCAACTGGAGAAAGCTCATGCATAGCAGTGAAGGCCCAGTGCAATCCATCCCCCTCACACCAAAGAAAGTGTTCTTCAGCTGAAGAATGAAGAATTGTTAATCTAGTGGATAGTTGGTTCTGTGACATTTCCCCGTTTTTTTTTTTTCCCCAAAAGGAGCTTTTATTCCCAGCCCAGGATTTAGGTATATCTTCCAGGAGGGTAAATTGGTATTTAATTTCTTGTCTGGGTGTTTAATCAACTACAGAATTATTATTATTTTTTATTGGCTATTGGGGAAGATGAGCGGGGAACGGTGGTGGAGGGACTTCAGTCCTTGGGGTCGTTTTCTTTGCCTTTGGTGTACTCAGATACGACGAGGAGAATGACAACTTCTAGATGCCTCCATTTTTCGCACTGGCTGCCAGTGTTCACAGCGCAGTTCTGCCTGGCCCTGCTGGAGGAGCTGGAGCACTTCGAGCAGTCAGACATGCACAATGGAAGACCCAGCACCATGAACAACTACGGGGTGGGTGAGGCGCCCCCTGGTGGGCGCGAGGAGGTGGGGACATCCGTCTGGGGAGACATTCCCAGCAGAGACCTTCTCTGAGCCTTGGTCTCCCCATCTGGTGGCTGAGGAGCGAGCACGGCCGTTCCCAGAATCATGTTTCTTGATACTGAATGTCACCTTCCAAAGAGTTCTTGAGACGATATGGCATAGGTTTCCTTGAGTTTGGGGCCTTTCTAAACTGACTTGTTTCTGGAGGGGAGGGGAGTGAATGGACCTTGTGAGATGGCATGTTGAATGAAAGGGCGGTAATGGGAAGAGTTGACATGTACATCTCACATACAGGTATGAGAAGACATTCTTTTTTTTGGTGGACCAAGTGGATGCCGTGGAAAATAACCTGGCTTGATTAATCTTGTATCTTTCGAAGGAGGGCTTCTTGCCCTTTAAGGGACTTCTGGCTGGGCTAGAAGGAGGTCAGCCTGAGTGCATCTCCCATACCAGAAAACTATTAAGGGTGGAGAGCATATTGTAATTTAAGGCCTTTCTGCTGTGAAGACCTGAAATGAACCGTCCAAGCTGGACTTTGAGAATGAGAGGAGATGGCTCAGTAATTACAGAATGATAACTGGAGAAAGCTCATGCATAGCAGTGAAGGCCCAGTGCAATCCATCCCCCTCACACCAAAGAAAGTGTTCTTCAGCTGAAGAATGAAGAATTGTTAATCTAGTGGATAGTTGGTTCTGTGACATTTCCCCGTTTTTTTTTTTTCCCCAAAAGGAGCTTTTATTCCCAGCCCAGGATTTAGGTATATCTTCCAGGAGGGTAAATTGGTATTTAATTTCTTGTCTGGGTGTTTAATCAACTACAGAATTATTATTATTTTTTATTGGCTATTGGGGAAGATGAGCGGGGAACGGTGGTGGAGGGACTTCAGTCCTTGGGGTCGTTTTCTTTGCCTTTGGTGTACTCAGATACGACGAGGAGAATGACAACTTCTAGATGCCTCCATTTTTCGCACTGGCTGCCAGTGTTCACAGCGCAGTTCTGCCTGGCCCTGCTGGAGGAGCTGGAGCACTTCGAGCAGTCAGACATGCACAATGGAAGACCCAGCACCATGAACAACTACGGGGTGGGTGAGGCGCCCCCTGGTGGGCGCGAGGAGGTGGGGACATCCGTCTGGGGAGACATTCCCAGCAGAGACCTTCTCTGAGCCTTGGTCTCCCCATCTGGTGGCTGAGGAGCGAGCACGGCCGTTCCCAGAATCATGTTTCTTGATACTGAATGTCACCTTCCAAAGAGTTCTTGAGACGATATGGCATAGGTTTCCTTGAGTTTGGGGCCTTTCTAAACTGACTTGTTTCTGGAGGGGAGGGGAGTGAATGGACCTTGTGAGATGGCATGTTGAATGAAAGGGCGGTAATGGGAAGAGTTGACATGTACATCTCACATACAGGTATGAGAAGACATTCTTTTTTTTTGGTGGACCAAGTGGATGCCGTGGAAAATAACCTGGCTTGATTAATCTTGTATCTTTCGAAGGAGGGCTTCTTGCCCTTTAAGGGACTTCTGGCTGGGCTAGAAGGAGGTCAGCCTGAGTGCATCTCCCATACCAGAAAACTATTAAGGGTGGAGAGCATATTGTAATTTAAGGCCTTTCTGCTGTGAAGACCTGAAATGAACCGTCCAAGCTGGACTTTGAGAATGAGAGGAGATGGCTCTCAGTAATTACAGAATGATAACAGACCACCCTGCTTCATGGCTATGGAGTAAACCCCCATGGAAGTAGGCACATGGGACACTTGTCCCTCTTCCTATCCTGGTCTGGTGGAACCAGGAAGTAAAAAAAAAAAGTAAAGTGACAGAACCCAGCAAGGGTTTTGAACTGGCTTCATTCTTCCTCTTGGCTGGCTTGACTGAGGTGGGATGTGTGGATGTTCTTTGAATAAGATAGGAAATTGAAGGTATAGATTGGACTAGAGTATGTTTTGCAATTCTTGAGGATGACTGAGAAGCAGTAGGTTTTATCTGGGATATTATACAGAGAAGGGGAAGTGATATCCAGAAGAGTGTATTTGAAGCGATGAAATTAGAGCACATATCCCATTGAGTTCAGTGTATTTGATCATTTTCTTAGTTTGATAGGATTTTATTTTAGTTGAGCAGACCTTTAGTAACTACGTACGGTCCTCAGTTAAGCATTTTAGGTAGATTTTCTGTCCCCAGGGGATTTCTGCTTTAGGTAAATTTAATCCACGTGTGCTCTAGACCTACGAGTGGCACTGCCATGGGAATGTGAAGCTGAAGGCCACTGGGCTCAGCGGCCACGTACAGGAGACTGAGTCTGGACGGGGCCTTGAAGGAAGAGGGTGGTAGCAGCTGGGAAGAAGGACATTCTAGCATGGCGGAATAGACAAAGGCATAGCATTGGGAATGAACAGATGATGGGGAGAAAATAATGCTTATCTACACTGAAAGTTTTACTATTTTAAGAAATGGCTTCAATCACCAGTTTGCCTGTGCTCCAATTCCAGTTGAGGTTTGGTTTTTTCACATGTCGTTAACAACACACAAAGTATCTTCCTTTTATAAGATACAGTGTAGAAACGTTATTCACTTTAGAACCTAGATGGTTATAAGCATCAAAATCAAACTTCTAAGTCTAATCACAAAGTCTATTACTTTCCCTGATTTAAAACAGTAAAATGTAGAGAAGATGATTTTCGCATATGATCTTAAGCATTTGGCAGTGCAGTTAGTTTCATAACAAGTGATTGTTTTTTAAAGCCTTCCTAGAATAAGAATGAGTATCTTGATGCTAGTGTCACTTTTAAATAGCTATAGCTCCAGGAATGTGTCTGTTCACGTTGTTATCTTAAATACACACCTTATCTATCCATATTGCTGTACTTCAGATGTGAAAGTAAAAATAAAGGTGTGAAGTGCTTAGCAGACTTGTATGGATTTATGTAAATCAGAAAACACAGGATCCATTAGTACTGAGGCCTAATGTATTAAATTCAAGCATGGATTCTCTCCTAAAGTTTTACACACACACACACACACACACATACGATGCCCAGTGATTAACTTTGCAAAAAAAAAAAATTATAAGGGATTCTTTTTCTCTGAACTCCAGACACATAATTAGCTGTTTTGTGAAACCTTTATATGGATATTTAAAGGTATTTAAATCTAAAATGCTCAAAACTGAATTGATTTTTTTACCTACACTTGTTTCATTGTTAGTCTTCCTCATCTAAGTAAACAACAGTCCTATTCATGCTACTCTGTGCAAACTTTGGAGTCGTCTCTGACTCTCTTCTCTCTTACACCTACGCCTCATCTGTCAATAGTTTTACATCTAGAATCTGAATCTGACCACCTCCCACCATGTCCACTAGTACCTGGACAAGCTATTATCATCTCTTACCTGGATTATTTTAATAGTCTCCTAACTGGTCTTCTAGCTTCCTCTTAAGAATCCTCCACTCAGTGTGTAACCCAGCACTTTGGTCTAGTCTCAGTGCACTCAGTAGCCAGAATAATCACAGTTAAAAGTGAAATCAAACCTTGTCTTTGTTCAGTTCACAAATGTGATTGTTTTCTTTCTTATTCACCTTAAAAACTGAAGTCTGTGCTAGCTTATAAGAGTCCACATGATCTTCCTCCACCAGCAGCCTCAGCTTTGACTGTGTTGACTACCTTGCATTCACACCTGACTTGTTCCTTGGCCCGTAAATTCAGAGAAGTTTTTGAACTTTTCTAAAGTCTAATCACAAAGTCTATTACTTTCCTGATTTAAAACAGTAAAATGTAGAGAAGATGATTTTCATATGATCTTAAGCATTTGGCAGTGCAGTTAGTTTCATAACAAGTGATTGTTTTTTAAAGCCTTCCTAGAATAAGAATGAGTATCTTGATGCTAGTGTCACTTTTAAATAGCTATAGCTCCAGGAATGTGTCTGTTCACGTTGTTATCTTAAATACACACCTTATCTATCCATATTGCTGTACTTCAGATGTGAAAGTAAAAATAAAGGTGTGAAGTGCTTAGCAGACTTGTATGGATTTATGTAAATCAGAAAACACAGGATCCATTAGTACTGAGGCCTAATGTATTAAATTCAAGCATGGATTCTCTCCTAAAGTTTTACACACACACACACACACACACACATACGATGCCCAGTGATTAACTTTGCAAAAAAAAAAAATTATAAGGGATTCTTTTTCTCTGAACTCCAGACACATAATTAGCTGTTTTGTGAAACCTTTATATGGATATTTAAAGGTATTTAAATCTAAAATGCTCAAAACTGAATTGATTTTTTTACCTACACTTGTTTCATTGTTAGTCTTCCTCATCTAAGTAAACAACAGTCCTATTCATGCTACTCTGTGCAAACTTTGGAGTCGTCTCTGACTCTCTTCTCTCTTACACCTACGCCTCATCTGTCAATAGTTTTACATCTAGAATCTGAATCTGACCACCTCCCACCATGTCCACTAGTACCTGGACAAGCTATTATCATCTCTTACCTGGATTATTTTAATAGTCTCCTAACTGGTCTTCTAGCTTCCTCTTAAGAATCCTCCACTCAGTGTGTAACCCAGCACTTTGGTCTAGTCTCAGTGCACTCAGTAGCCAGAATAATCACAGTTAAAAGTGAAATCAAACCTTGTCTTTGTTCAGTTCACAAATGTGATTGTTTTCTTTCTTATTCACCTTAAAAACTGAAGTCTGTGCTAGCTTATAAGAGTCCACATGATCTTCCTCCACCAGCAGCCTCAGCTTTGACTGTGTTGACTACCTTGCATTCACACCTGACTTGTTCCTGGAATGACTGGCCTCAGGGCCTTTGCCCTTACCCTTGCTCCTGCCTGGAATGCTCTTCCCCCTAGGTAACTGCTTAGCTTATTCCCTAACTTTTCTTGGGTCTTTACTGAAATGTTCCATTCCTAGTGCGACCTTCCGTGACCATTTGATGCATCCCCCTTTTCCCGGTTGCCTTGTTTCTGGTTAGCACTTTCCCAGGCTAATGATACATTACTTACAGTTTTTTTCTATTTAGAATGGAAGCTTGATGGGAGCAGGCGATTTTGTTTTGTTTACTACTGTATGATTCCACCTAGAGTCATTCTTGGCATATAGTTCGTACTTGAATATGTAATGTATTGAATGAATATAAAATGATAAATTATTATGTGGGGGTTAAATCTGTAGTAAAACCTAATGTGCCTTTATTGGCATCTTTGGGCAATGATGCTATTTCCAAATATCTGAATATTAACTTTTCTTTAAAATTTTTATATTAAATGTATTGGGGTATAATTTACATAGAAGGCACTTATTTTAAATGTACTGTTCAGTGAATTGTGACAGCCATATACACTTGTGTTAAGTGCTGTTAAAGTCAAGGTATAGATGATTTATGTCACCTCAGAAGGTTCTCTTGTCTCTCTTTGCAGTCACTTCTCCCTTTCTCCCTCATGTTCATTTCCAGACAACTATTAATCTGAGTTTTGTCACTAGTTTTTTGTGCTCTAGGATTTTCATATAAATAGAATCACATTATGCACTCTTTTCAGGATGATTTTTTTTGAAATTTTTATTTTACTTTTAAAAATTTTTTTATTTTACTTTTTACTGTTACAGAGTTTTGTTGTTTACAGATTTGTATGATCCCAGATTAGTCATATGTACATCACCCCCATCCCACCCCTCCGTCGCACAGCGCTCCTGCGTATGCTGTTTTGAAGCTTCTTATGTTACTGTGTATCTTAGTAATGAAGTACCTTTCACTGCAGAAGAGTGTCTATTATATAATTGTGCCACAATTTGCTTATCTACTCACTTGATTATGGACATATGGGGCATTTCTGTTTTACCTATAAGAAGTAATGTTCATGTTCAAGTCTTTCTGTCTTATGCTTTAACTTTTCTGGGTTAGTTTCTTAGAAGTAGAAATGTAGCAACGTATAGAGTGTGTCATTAACTTCGTAAGAAACTGTGACACTGTTTTCAAAGTGATTGTACCATATTTCTCCCAAATGTATGAAAGTTCTAGTTGCTCCACATTCTGGCCAGCACTTGGTGTTATCATCCCTTCAAGTTCTGACATTCTCGTGGAGGGCATGATGGTTAATTTGGTTTTAATTTGCACTTCCTTGTTTACCAATGACATTTATCTTTTCATGTACTTACTTTTTGTTTAATCTTTTGTGAAGTGTTTGTTTGAATCATTTGCCCATTAAAAAAATTGGTTTGTTTGTTTTCCTGTCATTTTGTTTTAAAATTTTTGTTAATCTCTGGATATAAGTCCTGTGTCAGACATTTTTTCCTGGTCTGTAGATTGCCCTTTTTCTTTCACTAATGGTGTCTTTTGAAGAGCAGAAGTTTTTTTTTTTTTCCCAGTTTATTTATTTATTTATATTTGGCTATTCCGGGTCTTCATTGCTGCCACAGGCTCTTCTCTAGTTGCAGGGAGTGGGGGGCTACTCTCTAGTTGAGGTGAGCAGGCTTCTTGTTACGGTGACTTTTCTTGTTGTGGAACTCGGACTTTAGAGCACACGGGCTTCAGTAGTTGCAGCACATGAGCTCAATAGTTGCGGCTCCAAGGCTCTAGAGCACAGGTTCAGTAGTTGTGGCTCATGGGCTTAGTTGCTTCACAGCCTGTGGGATCTTCTTGTGGTGACTTTCTATGTTATGGAACTCGGGCTCTAGGGCACACAGGCTTCATTAGTTGTGGCACATGGGATCAGTAGTTGCAGCTCCGAGGCTCTAGGGCATAGCTATGCTCAATAGTTGTGGCTCACAGTCTTAGTTGCTCTGCAGCATGTGGGATCTTCCCAGATCAGGGATCGAACTCGTGTGTCTTGCATTGGCAGAGGAACTCTTTACCACTAAGCTACCAGGGAAGCCTGAGCAGAAGTTTTTTTTTTTTTTTTTAAATTTTTTTATCTTTCCGTCATACCTATAAGAAGTAATGTTCATGTTCAAGTCTTTCTGTCTTATGCTTTAACTTTTCTGGGTTAGTTTCTTAGAAGTAGAAATGTAGCAACGTATAGAGTGTGTCATTAACTTCGTAAGAAACTGTGACACTGTTTTCAAAGTGATTGTACCATATTTCTCCCAAATGTATGAAAGTTCTAGTTGCTCCACATTCTGGCCAGCACTTGGTGTTATCATCCCTTCAAGTTCTGACATTCTCGTGGAGGGCATGATGGTTAATTTGGTTTTAATTTGCACTTCCTTGTTTACCAATGACATTTATCTTTTCATGTACTTACTTTTTGTTTAATCTTTTGTGAAGTGTTTGTTTGAATCATTTGCCCATTAAAAAAATTGGTTTGTTTGTTTTCCTGTCATTTTGTTTTAAAATTTTTGTTAATCTCTGGATATAAGTCCTGTGTCAGACATTTTTTCCTGGTCTGTAGATTGCCCTTTTTCTTTCACTAATGGTGTCTTTTGAAGAGCAGAAGTTTTTTTTTTTTTCCCAGTTTATTTATTTATTTATATTTGGCTATTCCGGGTCTTCATTGCTGCCACAGGCTCTTCTCTAGTTGCAGGGAGTGGGGGGCTACTCTCTAGTTGAGGTGAGCAGGCTTCTTGTTACGGTGACTTTTCTTGTTGTGGAACTCGGACTTTAGAGCACACGGGCTTCAGTAGTTGCAGCACATGAGCTCAATAGTTGCGGCTCCGAGGCTCTAGAGCACAGGTTCAGTAGTTGTGGCTCATGGGCTTAGTTGCTTCACAGCCTGTGGGATCTTCTTGTGGTGACTTTCTATGTTATGGAACTCGGGCTCTAGGGCACACAGGCTTCATTAGTTGTGGCACATGGGATCAGTAGTTGCAGCTCCGAGGCTCTAGGGCATAGCTATGCTCAATAGTTGTGGCTCACAGTCTTAGTTGCTCTGCAGCATGTGGGATCTTCCCAGATCAGGGATCGAACTCGTGTGTCTTGCATTGGCAGAGGAACTCTTTACCACTAAGCTACCAGGGAAGCCTGAGCAGAAGTTTCTTTTTTTCTTTTTTTTTTTAAATTTTTTTATCTTTCCCGTCATGCCTCTTTTATTTATATTTATTTTCATCCATCTTTTTTATTCTTTGGCATGTGTGGGCCTGCTATTGCAGTGGCCTGTCTCACTGCAGAGCACCAGCTCTGGGCGCATGTGCTCCAGAGCACTGGCTCGTAATTGGACACACTGCTCTAGCCGCTCTGTGGCATGTGGGATCTTCCTAGGCCAAGAATTGAACTGGTGCCCCTTGCACTGCATGGCAAACTCTTTACCCACTGGACCACCAGGGAAGCCCAGTTTTAATTTTCGAATACACCTATTTTGTCAGCCTTTCCTCCTCCTTGTGTTCCTTCCTTCCTTGTTTGGTTCTTTTAAAGAAATCTTTGATAAACTCTATGTTATAAAGATTTTATCCTATGATTTCTTCTAAAAGTTTTATGGGTTTGGCTTTTACATTCAATCTCTGATCCATTTTGAATTAATTTTTGTGTAGAGTTTGAGATAAGGGTCAAGGTCCATTCTTTTTAATATTTAGTTTTTCGAGGACCACTTGTGGAAAGAATATCTTTTCTCCCTTGAATTATCTTGAAACTTTGGTTATAAATCAACTAATCATATATTTGTGAATCTTTTCATAGATTCTATTATGTATTGATCTGTATTTCTATATGTAAACTCCACACTGTTTCATACTATCTTAAAATAAGTGATATAAGTTGTCTAGCTTGTTCTTTTTTGAAATTAAGTCCTCTTCATTATCATATGCTTGAAACTATGTTTTACTTAAAATTTGTTTAAATTGTTAAATATAATTTTTAAATAAAATTTTTTTGTTCTTGTTACTGACAAAAGGGAGTTTTAATATTTAACCTTGGCACTTAAGGCCCTGTCCAGTTAGGCTTTAGTCTGCTTATTCTACCTTTATTTTCTACTTTTTTAATACCTAACAAATGCTCGAGGGTCTTGATCAGTATTCCTGTATTTGCGTCTTTTTCTTTGGTAATACACTTTCTTCTGCTGAAAGCCCTTCTTCATCTACCCTTGTTAAAATCCTGATCATTCTTCAGAGTCTCATTTTAGACAAAATTTGTTTATTTATTTTTGGCTATTCTTGGTTTTCACTGGTGCCACAGGCTCTTCTCTAGTTGCAGGGAGTGGGGGCTACTCTCTATTTGAAGTGAGCAGGCTTCTTGTTGCAGTGACTTCCCTTGTCACTGTGGAACTCTGTGGGCACACAGACTTGAGTAGTTGCGGCACATGGGCTCAATAGTTGTGGCTCCGATGCTCTAGAGTACAGGCTCAACAGATGTGACTCATGGGCTTAGTTGCTCTGCAGCATGTGGGATCTTCCTGGATCATGTTTGATCTTCACGGATTGAACCCGTGTCTCCTGCATTGGCAGGCGAACTCTTTACCAGTGAGCTGCCAGGGAAGCCCAGAGTCTCATTTCTTTATGGTAGTGCTTTTCTTACAGAGATATTGCAGTCTTGTAAATATCTGTCAAATTTTTCTTATTAAATTGTAAGCTCATCGAATGCTTTATTCATCTTTGATTCTCCCTTAGTGCCTTACTAGCCCAGAGCGTGACGCATAGTGGATGTTCTGTAAGTATTTATTGAACATATACATAAATAATCTTGAGAATAGAAAGCCTTTAGGGCATTTAACCTATCAGCTCTCCAGTGTGGCTTGGTGAGTGAATATATGTACAAGTGTACTACTGCCAAACTCCTCTGTCTGTGGGATTTTTCAGGCAAGAATTCTGGAGTCCATAGCCATTTCCTTCTCCAGGGGCTCTTTCCAGGGTTGGAACCTGTCATGGATCCAGCCTCAATTCCTGTGTCTTCTGCATTGCAGGCGGATTCTTTTACTGCTGAGCCACTGAGGAAACACCTGTAGGCATCATGCTGCCCCCGTAAAGAGATCATTTTTCATGGCTTTTAGAGTAGGAAGCAGAAAGAAAGAAAGGAGTTATTATTTCATCTACATAGTGTTCACCCAGTGAAGTCAAGGGTGAGGGATTTGGGGGGTTTGCTGTCTGCAGTTCCTCATCCTCTTGTGTAATCCATATCTTTCTCTCTTAGTTTTTATGAGAGTCCTATAACTTAACCTGTATTGGTCAACATGATTTTTAGTTGAGGACAGGCACTATTTACGGTGGCAAGGGTGAACCAGCTAAGCCCTCAGTGACCTCTATATGAATGGTAGACACCTGGCTGTTTCCTGTGTGCTGTAAGTGTGAAGATGGGTATCTTGCACAGAGGAGGAGCACTTGGGTATTTCCCTTTCAGGTTCTCCTAGGCCTGTGTCTAGGTGTATAAATTAGGGAGGACCGACTGCTCTGCTTAGCCCGGTGTTCACTGACTGAGCAGTCTATTTTCAGATAGATCTTCAGATAGTGAAAGTCATCCGTTATTGCTTAATTTTATGTACTCTACCACTTATTTATACCTGCTGTCATTTGCTGAGATCATCTCTTCAAAAAACATTTTCCTGAGGACCCATGATGTGCTGGTTGCTAGCACTGTCATTGAAAACGTAAAAAAGATATGCATAAAAAGATAAACGTAAAAAAGAGTCAGACATAACTGAAGTAGAACTTTCATCTAGGGTATCAGTTTCAACACATGCTTCTGTATCCCAAGGAAATGCTATAAGATATACAGAATTGTGGTAAGCTAGTTTTGTGACCTTTGAACCGCTTCACTCACATAGAGGCTGTGAAAAGAGGGAGAGATTTCATTAGACAAATTTTTCTGGATGTCATTGATGTGCTGTGTGTTTTAGACCTGCCTCTTACAAATTAGGCTTCGGAATCTTTCATGAAGCCTAGAGAGAGGAGTTCAACTGTCATACGAAGTCTGTGGTTGAGGTTACAGGGGACTGATTCTTGACTCCTGCCTGAGAAAGTGTACGGGTCCTTTAGCAGTAGGGTTGAGTTTGAGAAATAATTTCAATGCTTTCTTCCTGATTGCTTAGATGGTAAAGCGTCTGCCTGCAGTGCAGGAGACCCAGGTTCGATTCCTGGATTGGGAAGATCCCCTGGGGAAGGGAATGGAAGCCCACTCTAGTATTCTTGCCTGGAGAATTCCATGGACAAGAGGAGCCTGGTGAACTACAGTCCATGGAGTTCTAAAGAATCAGACATAACTGAAGCAACGTAGCACACAGTTTTCTCCCAGCAGGTCAGAAGTGTATGTATGTATTCCAGAATATGAGTATCAACCTGGCATTATTTGAAAAGGAATCCTGCCCAAGAAAGTTTTCTGCCGGGGAACAAAGATCGCCGCGGTAAGGAGTTGGGTGTATAGTCAGAGATCAGAAAGTGAGGGGGCATTGGGAGGGAGCTGTTAGCTAAAGGAGAACACCGTCCCTGGCAGGAGTCTTGTACATGGAGAATCTTACTCATGGAAGAATGTATAGACACTTCTCAAGAGAAGAAATAGTCAGCATTGTTTAATGCTGCCATATTCATATAATGCTTGGTACAGTAGCAGTCAAATTAGAACTGTTCTATTATGCCTGACTTCTGCTCTGCTCCCTGACTTTGATCCTGGTGGGCTCAGAAAACTTGGAAGATGACAGAAGGGAAACTTCGTGGTGAGAAGAGAAGAACCTTGTTCCTTCTCTTCCTGAGAGTGACCAGCTCTCTGCAGGCTTTAGCTGAAAAGAGAACATAAGGTTTAATGTTACTGTACTTTGGAGTTTTGACTGTTACTTGGATTGTAGTCTTTAAATTTTCAAAAATTTTAAGTTTACAGAAATGTTGAAATGATTATCCAGTGAACAGCTCATAGCTTTTACCAGTCAATAACATTTGTTTACAAGTATATATTATATATACAGCATACTTTTTTTGCTCAGGGAGGTGGGCCTGAACCATTTGAAAATGGCACTTTACTCTTAAATACTTCAGTTTTTCTATTTTAAAAATTAAGGGGCTTCCTTGGTAGTCCAGTGGTACAGAGTCTGCTTGCCAGTGTAGGAGACTTAAGTTCGATCCCTAGTCTGGGAAGATCCCACCTGCTGTGAAGCAACTAAGCTTGTGAGCCACAACTATTGAGCCTGTGCTTTAGAGCCTTGGAGCCACAACTGTTGAGCCTATGTGCTGCAACTCCTGAAGCCGGTGAACCCCAAGAGCCTGAGTTCCACAACAAAAAGAAGTCACTGCAACAAGAAGCCTGCTCACCTCAACTAGGGAATAGCCCCCACTCCCTGCAACTAGAGAAGAGCCCGTGGCAGCAGTGAAAGCCCAGAATAGCCAAAAAAATTAATAAATAAAATTTAAAAAGAAGTGGTTAAATATAAGAAAATGTTAAAATACTCTCCTGCGCAATGCATAGTCACATCATACCCAAGAATTTACCATTGGTACAATAGCATTATATAATATATAGTATATATTCAAATTTCCCCAGTTGTCTGTCTGAGACTAGTTATTTTAAATGACTGAATTGAGACTTACTATTTCAAGTGATCATATGATTTTCTGTAACATTTTAGGTACCAGAAAGTCAAGAGAAATTACCTGAGATTTTTCTATAGGGCAGAGGTTGCTTTACTGCTGAATGAGTTTAATAGACCAGTAAGAGCCAAAAATAAAGGTTTTACATGAAACCCATCATTCTGTATGCTTAACATGTTAGGTACACTTTTAAAAGGCTATCTCAAGTGTGTACTTTTGAATGGTTCAAGAATAGATTTTGTATAGATAAAATTGTCAGAGTGCCAGTAATTGTTGACTAGGTGATATGGTTTATTAAACTTTCTCTATTTGTGTGTGTTTGCAAATTTTCATAATAAAAAATTAAAGGATTTTTGGAGTGTTTTCTAGTATGTAGACTTGGAACGTTATAAAATCATGTATTATGTTATTTTATACTATTCATATCCAAAAAATGTTTAAAATTTAAAGGGGGGCCTGAACCATTTGAAAATGGCACTTTACTCTTAAATACTTCAGTTTCTATTTTAAAAATTAAGGGGCTTCCTTGGTAGTCCAGTGGTACAGAGTCTGCTTGCCAGTGTAGGAGACTTAAGTTCGATCCCTAGTCTGGGAAGATCCCACCTGCTGTGAAGCAACTAAGCTTGTGAGCCACAACTATTGAGCCTGTGCTTTAGAGCCTTGGAGCCACAACTGTTGAGCCTATGTGCTGCAACTCCTGAAGCCGGTGAACCCCAAGAGCCTGAGTTCCACAACAAAAAGAAGTCACTGCAACAAGAAGCCTGCTCACCTCAACTAGGGAGTAGCCCCACTCCCTGCAACTAGAGAAGAGCCCGTGGCAGCAGTGAAAGCCCAGAATAGCCAAAAAAATTAATAAATAAAATTTAAAAAGAAGTGGTTAAATATAAGAAAATGTTAAAATACTCTCCTGCGCAATGCATAGTCACATCATACCCAAGAATTTACCATTGGTACAATAGCATTATATAATATATAGTATATATTCAAATTTCCCCAGTTGTCTGTCTGAGACTAGTTATTTTAAATGACTGAATTGAGACTTACTATTTCAAGTGATCATATGATTTTCTGTAACATTTTAGGTACCAGAAAGTCAAGAGAAATTACCTGAGATTTTTCTATAGGGCAGAGGTTGCTTTACTGCTGAATGAGTTTAATAGACCAGTAAGAGCCAAAAATAAAGGTTTTACATGAAACCCATCATTCTGTATGCTTAACATGTTAGGTACACTTTTAAAAGGCTATCTCAAGTGTGTACTTTTGAATGGTTCAAGAATAGATTTTGTATAGATAAAATTGTCAGAGTGCCAGTAATTGTTGACTAGGTGATATGGTTTATTAAACTTTCTCTATTTGTGTGTGTTTGCAAATTTTCATAATAAAAAATTAAAGGATTTTTGGAGTGTTTTCTAGTATGTAGACTTGGAACGTTATAAAATCATGTATTATGTTATTTTATACTATTCATATCCAAAAAAAATTGGTTTATAAAATTAAAGCCCAATGGTAATAATGGCTCCAATTTCTGAGTATTTAATAAATGTCAGGCATTAGGCTAAATATTTTACATATTCCACATTCACATTCCAGAATCTCCAAGGTAAATTTTATTCATTTCATTGGAAAGCAGTCATTCATATTCAGTTCGAATTTGTGTTTTCCTTAGATCGTTGTTTCTCTCTGAAGTGGAGGAGGAGCTGAGCCCAGGACTGGTGCTAATAATGGAGTGGATGACCTGGGTGAAAGTTCACAGAGGGTCCAGAATTGAAGCTCAAGGTTATTAGAGGCAAGGTTGAGTCTATGGGATTTCAACATAGTGCAGTGCTGGCTCTAATTCAAATTTATCAGGTAATACAGACTTCTGAATAAGATGGCAGTGGGTAATTTCTCCCAGCCAAGAATAAAATAGTCCCCAAACCTAGTGTTTTGCTTTGTTGGAATTTGGAATTTCAGATATTTTGTGTATTAGCCATAGAGATAGTTTTGGCTTGGATAGAGTTTTTTTTTGTACTTTTGCTAATTTAATAAATTTTGTTCTCACAATCTTAATACTAAACGTAGGATCTTGTAACTTTGTCTTAATAAACCCACTTTTGATGGAAGTCAGTAAAATACCACTCTGTCTCTTTATACTTTAAACGTATCAGTGATTTCTGAGTGTTAAACACAATTTCTGTCTTCCTTTTTGTTTAGTATATTTTGTAAAGCTTTTTAAGAAAGAATAATTAGAAGGACTTGCACTGATAAATGAGGTGATTGTTATTGAGCTTTGTAAGAAGGACAGTTTAGTCATCAACGTTCAGTGTTTCTTAGCAACAGAAAGTATTCCAGTGCTGGGCGTTTTCATATATTTCTTATAAACACAGATTTGGAAATCTTTTATGTGACCTGATGATTGTCCATCTGTCCTGAAGCTCTCACTTCTTCATTACCTAAATGTCCTCATTAAACTTCACATTCGTACAATATATTCTTTCAGTTTCATAATATGCAGTTTGACTTGAGAATCATTTGGCTTGTCAGAATCTTACAAGAGTTCTGGGAAATAATTTTTTAGTGTGTATCGGGAAACTAAAAGTTATTGAAAATGTGTTATATTTTCATAATAAAACAAGTATAATACATTCTCTCGGGAGCTGGCTATCTTCTTACTGTCCTTAGCCTCTAGGCAGGTAGTTTAATCACTTGTGATAAAGAAATAGCTTGGTTGTATTTTGGCAAGTTGACTTGTGTTCAGTTTAGATCATAATTTATGAAAATGCTAGGAAAGCAGTCATTCATATTCAGTTCGAATTTGTGTTTTCCTTAGATCGTTGTTTCTCTCTGAAGTGGAGGAGGAGCTGAGCCCAGGACTGGTGCTAATAATGGAGTGGATGACCTGGGTGAAAGTTCACAGAGGGTCCAGAATTGAAGCTCAAGGTTATTAGAGGCAAGGTTGAGTCTATGGGATTTCAACATAGTGCAGTGCTGGCTCTAATTCAAATTTATCAGGTAATACAGACTTCTGAATAAGATGGCAGTGGGTAATTTCTCCCAGCCAAGAATAAAATAGTCCCCAAACCTAGTGTTTTGCTTTGTTGGAATTTGGAATTTCAGATATTTTGTGTATTAGCCATAGAGATAGTTTTGGCTTGGATAGAGTTTTTTTTTGTACTTTTGCTAATTTAATAAATTTTGTTCTCACAATCTTAATACTAAACGTAGGATCTTGTAACTTTGTCTTAATAAACCCACTTTTGATGGAAGTCAGTAAAATACCACTCTGTCTCTTTATACGTTAAACGTATCAGTGATTTCTGAGTGTTAAACACAATTTCTGTCTTCCTTTTTGTTTAGTATATTTTGTAAAGCTTTTTAAGAAAGAATAATTAGAAGGACTTGCACTGATAAATGAGGTGATTGTTATTGAGCTTTGTAAGAAGGACAGTTTAGTCATCAACGTTCAGTGTTTCTTAGCAACAGAAAGTATTCCAGTGCTGGGCGTTTTCATATATTTCTTATAAACACAGATTTGGAAATCTTTTATGTGACCTGATGATTGTCCATCTGTCCTGAAGCTCTCACTTCTTCATTACCTAAATGTCCTCATTAAACTTCACATTCGTACAATATATTCTTTCAGTTTCATAATATGCAGTTTGACTTGAGAATCATTTGGCTTGTCAGAATCTTACAAGAGTTCTGGGAAATAATTTTTTAGTGTGTATCGGGAAACTAAAAGTTATTGAAAATGTGTTATATTTTCATAATAAAACAAGTATAATACATTCTCTCGGGAGCTGGCTATCTTCTTACTGTCCTTAGCCTCTAGGCAGGTAGTTTAATCACTTGTGATAAAGAAATAGCTTGGTTGTATTTTGGCAAGTTGACTTGTGTTCAGTTTAGATCATAATTTATGAAAATGCTAGGTTCATAGGCAATGTTGTGTTTGTTCATCCATTCAACACATATTTATTGAGCACTTACAACATACCAATCTCTGTGACAGGCCCTGGGGTCTCTGCTTTCTAGAAAAAATTGTCGTTGTCAGAGAGCATGATGTGGTCAGGTGGGAAAGGCTTCCCTGAGGAAGTGTGCCTTAGCTGCTATCTGAAGAGCATTCCAGTTGGAGCAGTGAGTGCAGCGGAGGCCACCAAGCACATTGAAGGCCTGTCAGAGGCTGGGGGAAATGGAGCCCGGAGGTGGATGTATGCTCACAAAGTGAGGCTTGAGGGAGATTCATTTTTTAAAAAAGGGTTTCATTCTTTTTTTAAGTTAGTTTATTTTTTAATTGAAGGATAATTACATTAAGGACTTCATTCTGTATAGATGTTTTATGAAAAAAACAGTTATTTTTATATTGACTTGCGTGAATCTGTTTTAGGATAATAGACTATATTTTCAGAGGCTCGCAGATTTGAACCCTAACCTTTAGAATTCATTTTTCTATTCATTTTCTATTAATTCATTTTTCTCTTGATCCATTCTGAATGTCCCAACTCCTGCTTGAATATACAGGCCTGTTTCTTTTTATTTGACTTCTCTTTATTGTGCTTCTCAGACACTGCTTTTTAACAAATTGAAGATTTGTGGCAACCCTGCAATGTCAGATGATAGTACTTTTAGCAAAGCATTTTATTTATTTATTTTTTTGGTTCTTTTTTCTCTTTTTGAACCTTTTATTTTGTATTGGGGTATAACTGATTTGTGGACACAGGTCTGTCCTGAAGCTCTCCCCAAAAATTATTCTTTCAAATTTTGTTTCATAATATGCAGTTGACTTGAGAATCATTTGGCTTGTCAGAATCTTACAAGAGTTCTGGGAAATAATTTTTTAGTGTGTATCGGGAAACTAAAAGTTATTGAAAATGTGTTATATTTTCATAATAAAACAAGTATAATACATTCTCTCGGGAGCTGGCTATCTTCTTACTGTCCTTAGCCTCTAGGCAGGTAGTTTAATCACTTGTGATAAAGAAATAGCTTGGTTGTATTTTGGCAAGTTGACTTGTGTTCAGTTTAGATCATAATTTATGAAAATGCTAGGTTCATAGGCAATGTTGTGTTTGTTCATCCATTCAACACATATTTATTGAGCACTTACAACATACCAATCTCTGTGACAGGCCCTGGGGTCTCTGCTTTCTAGAAAAAAATTGTCGTTGTCAGAGAGCATGATGTGGTCAGGTGGGAAAGGCTTCCCTGAGGAAGTGTGCCTTAGCTGCTATCTGAAGAGCATTCCAGTTGGAGCAGTGAGTGCAGCGGAGGCCACCAAGCACATTGAAGGCCTGTCAGAGGCTGGGGAAGTGGAGCCCGGAGAGTGGATGTATGCTCACAAAGTGAGGCTTGAGGGGAGATTCATTTTTAAAAAGGATTTCATTCTTTTTTTAAGTTAGTTTATTTTTTAATTGAAGGATAATTACATTAAGGACTTCATTCTGTATAGATGTTTTATGAAAAAAACAGTTATTTTTATATTGACTTGCGTGAATCTGTTTTAGGATAATAGACTATATTTTCAGAGGCTCGCAGATTTGAACCCTAACCTTTAGAATTCATTTTTCTATTCATTTTCTATTAATTCATTTTTCTCTTGATCCATTCTGAATGTCCCAACTCCTGCTTGAATATACAGGCCTGTTTCTTTTTATTTGACTTCTCTTTATTGTGCTTCGCAGACACTGCTTTTTAACAAATTGAAGATTTGTGGCAACCCTGCAATGTCAGATGATAGTACTTTTAGCAAAGCATTTTATTTATTTATTTTTTTGGTTCTTTTTTCTCTTTTTGAACCTTTTATTTTGTATTGGGGTATAACTGATTAACAGTGTTGTGACAAGTTCAGGTGAACAGCAAATGGACTCAGCCGTGTGTAAACATGTATCCATTCTCCTCCAAACCTCTCTCCCATCCAGGCTGCCATGTAACACTGAGCAGAGTAGCAAAACATTTTTAAATTAAGGTATGTACATTGTCTTCTTAGACATAACACTTGCATATGATGGACTACAGTATAGTGTAAATATACCTTTTTTATATTCTGGGAAACCAGGAAATTTGTTTGACTCACTTTATTGTCATATTTAATGTATCTTGATGGTCTGGAACTGAGCCTGCAGTATCTCCGAGATACGTGCGTACCTAGTCCAGTGCCAGCTTCATTTTCAGACACATTTAATTATTAGAGAGTTCTTTCTTATGTCAAGCCAGAATTTTGTTTTCTAATCATTGATTCTATTTCTCTGAGGCAAAATGAACAAGTTCAGTTTGTTTTTAGATGCATTCAAATATGTGAAGGTTATTCGTGTGTAACTGTAAGCCTTTTTTTTCTAGTTTCCCCCTGCCCCTTAATATTTGAAAAATTTTAAATATATATTAAAGGAGACAGACTAGTGGAATGAGACATTCTTCCTGCCCTGCTCTGCATGTACCCATTCCTCTTTTTCAACAATTATCAACTCATGGTTTTATTTGAAAGACAGATACTTAACTTTTTTTTCCATGGTGTGGTACCAGTTGCTGGAGTTTTGGAACAGGATCTGACACAGTTGCTGGCCTTAGGAAGGAACTCACATTCCAGTGGAGAAGAAAGTGAAAAAATCAGTCAAAATAGTATAGCATGATATGTACAGTCATCTAATTTGTAAGAGAAGAAAAAGTACAGGAAACCTATCCTATTAACAGGTAGGAACTGGAGGGTGCTGGGGTGGAGATTAGTATACAGATTTAAGCTCTGATCGTGAAGAAAGTGAGCAAGGTTAAGTCAAAGCTCACCAGACTTTAAGAAAGTCTAAAATAACCCTTCTCCCCATTGGTATGTAAAATCTTGTCTGTATGTTTTCAAGTAGGTATTTCTGTGGAGAGGGCCCTTAGTTTTCATCATACTTTAGTGATTTATCATACAAAATGGGGCCATTAAATAGTCCCTTATAAAAGAATTGGGTTTGGTAATAGTTGAGGATTTCATAATGGTCAGATTAAACCTTTATAAGTGTTGAAAAGTCAAAAGATTCAGTGACATATGTTGAGTCAAGTCAACTACATGTATTGTTTGTTATTTCAAGTAGGAAAGCAAGTATTTGTACTCTTCTGACAGCCTGGAAATCAGGAAATTTGTTTGACTCACTTTATTGTCATATTTAATGTATCTTGATGGTCTGGAACTGAGCCTGCAGTATCTCCGAGATACGTGCGTACCTAGTCCAGTGCCAGCTTCATTTTCAGACACATTTAATTATTAGAGAGTTCTTTCTTATGTCAAGCCAGAATTTTGTTTTCTAATCATTGATTCTATTTCTCTGAGGCAAAATGAACAAGTTCAGTTTGTTTTTAGATGCATTCAAATATGTGAAGGTTATTCGTGTGTAACTGTAAGCCTTTTTTTTCTAGTTTCCCCCTGCCCCTTAATATTTGAAAAATTTTAAATATATATTAAAGGAGACAGACTAGTGGAATGAGACATTCTTCCTGCCCTGCTCTGCATGTACCCATTCCTCTTTTTCAACAATTATCAACTCATGGTTTTATTTGAAAGACAGATACTTAACTTTTTTCCATGGTGTGGTACCAGTTGCTGGAGTTCTGAAACAGGATCTGACACAGTTGCTGGCCTTAGGAAGGAACTCACATTCCAGTGGAGAAGAAAGTGAAAAAATCAGTCAAAATAGTATAGCATGATATGTACAGTCATCTAATTTGTAAGAGAAGAAAAAGTACAGGAAACCTATCCTATTAACAGGTAGGAACTGGAGGGTGCTGGGGTGGAGATTAGTATACAGATTTAAGCTCTGATCGTGAAGAAAGTGAGCAAGGTTAAGTCAAAGCTCACCAGACTTTAAGAAAGTCTAAAATAACCCTTCTCCCCATTGGTATGTAAAATCTTGTCTGTATGTTTTCAAGTAGGTATTTCTGTGGAGAGGGCCCTTAGTTTTCATCATACTTTAGTGATTTATCATACAAAATGGGGCCATTAAATAGTCCCTTATAAAAGAATTGGGTTTGGTAATAGTTGAGGATTTCATAATGGTCAGATTAAACCTTTATAAGTGTTGAAAAGTCAAAAGATTCAGTGACATATGTTGAGTCAAGTCAACTACATGTATTGTTTGTTATTTCAAGTAGGAAAGCAAGTATTTGTACTCTTCTGACAGCCTGGAAATCAGGTATATAGGTAGACAGATAAGGATTATATATTTTAAAATAAGAAATAATTGGTTTAGTTGTTTTACCCAGAGGTCAGGGATTCAGAGCCTAGAGAGATGATATCATATTCAAAGTATCAAAATTGTTTCTTTCTCTAGATATTAGGGTCTTCATTTAGTGCAGTTTGAAAAGAAAACTGAACACAGGAAAGACTGAAGAATTTGTAGAGTCTTACCAAGGATGCATCATTAATGTTGATCTTGATACTTATATCCAGATTTGCTCTTGCTGAATTTTGCGGCCCATGTAATGTCTTCTAGTACAGCTACGTGAGCATTAAGCATATGTGTACATGCAGACACAGTGTAATGCGGTGGGACGATTTCCTCTTAGAGCTTTTCCATCCAAGGAAGCAGGCACTGTATATCTTAGACAGGTGAAAGCAGGTGCTTCCCACTCTCTCTAATCACTGCTTCTCTTTTTTCACCTTGTATTGATACTTGTTTGCATCTGTATACTATAGGCATCTCTGTGGTTTATCTTTTAGGTTCTGGAATAGACCTGTGACAAAAAACTGTAGCGTAGTCTCTTTATTTCATTCGTAATGTCACTTTGTGCTTGAATAGAGTAGTTGACTTATTTGATCACTCATTTTATGTATGATTTGCTTATTTTTTCCTGTTTAGTATTAATAATTATATATATACACTCAAATGATAAACTCAGATCAATTTTTGTAAAATATCTTGGCAGTTTTATTAACATAGCTTATGTTGTATTTTGTTCATTTATATGGTCATTTGTTATGTTTGAGTGTTTATGAAATGTAATTATTTGAGAATTTGTGTAAATTACTCTTAAAATGATATAAAATGACAAAGTTTATCCTTTTGAATTGATTGGATTTCACCATTATTAAAATCATATTATTCTCCATAAAGTAGGTTTACAAAAGTCTTGTTTCTTGTTTGTATTTAGTTACATAATCTAAATAAATCATATCTCCTTTAGTAATATCTCGGTTTATTGAATATTTTAATTGATTTCCATAGTGAGTATGTGGATAAGATAGTTTTAAAGCTCTTGACAGCCTGGAAAGTCAAGTATTTGTACTCTTCTGACAGCCTGGAAATCAGGTATATAGGTAGACAGATAAGGATTATATATTTTAAAATAAGAAATAATTGGTTTAGTTGTTTTACCCAGAGGTCAGGGATTCAGAGCCTAGAGAGATGATATCATATTCAAAGTATCAAAATTGTTTCTTTCTCTAGATATTAGGGTCTTCATTTAGTGCAGTTTGAAAAGAAAACTGAACACAGGAAAGACTGAAGAATTTGTAGAGTCTTACCAAGGATGCATCATTAATGTTGATCTTGATACTTATATCCAGATTTGCTCTTGCTGAATTTTGCGGCCCATGTAATGTCTTCTAGTACAGCTACGTGAGCATTAAGCATATGTGTACATGCAGACACAGTGTAATGCGGTGGGACGATTTCCTCTTAGAGCTTTTCCATCCAAGGAAGCAGGCACTGTATATCTTAGACAGGTGAAAGCAGGTGCTTCCCACTCTCTCTAATCACTGCTTCTCTTTTTTCACCTTGTATTGATACTTGTTTGCATCTGTATACTATAGGCATCTCTGTGGTTTATCTTTTAGGTTCTGGAATAGACCTGTGACAAAAAACTGTAGCGTAGTCTCTTTATTTCATTCGTAATGTCACTTTGTGCTTGAATAGAGTAGTTGACTTATTTGATCACTCATTTTATGTATGATTTGCTTATTTTTTCCTGTTTAGTATTAATAATTATATATATACACTCAAATGATAAACTCAGATCAATTTTTGTAAAATATCTTGGCAGTTTTATTAACATAGCTTATGTTGTATTTTGTTCATTTATATGGTCATTTGTTATGTTTGAGTGTTTATGAAATGTAATTATTTGAGAATTTGTGTAAATTACTCTTAAAATGATATAAAATGACAAAGTTTATCCTTTTGAATTGATTGGATTTCACCATTATTAAAATCATATTATTCTCCATAAAGTAGGTTTACAAAAGTCTTGTTTCTTGTTTGTATTTAGTTACATAATCTAAATAAATCATATCTCCTTTAGTAATATCTCGGTTTATTGAATATTTTAATTGATTTCCATAGTGAGTATGTGGATAAGATAGGTGGCTATGTAAATTATTTGGAGTAAATTTTATAAATAGTGTTGGAAGTGGATTTCAGAATTCTGTCACTATTTTTATTTAATGCTTCTGTTTGTAGAACAGGGTACTGAACAATGTACTGGTTAAAATATATAATTCTGACTCTCAAAGGGTTTCCATTCTAATAAGGAAGAAAAGCTAGTGTGTAAATAACTTAAATGGAATACATGGTGTAAGAGGGGCACAGATAAAATTCAGAGAAATAAAGATGACTTCATATTTGACATTTATTAAAAGATGCGATACTTGAGCTGTACCTTAACTAATTGATAGGAAATTGACTCGGGGAGATTTGGGGAAAAGGTATTTCAGGCTGGTCACATAACAGGAAAAAGACACACAGTGTACCATTGAAGGATCTCTAATGGTCCTACATTTGGAGCAGGCAAGGAACAGTTGACTGTTGAACTAGAAAAATTGGGTTTGACTGTCTTTTAAGCAGTCTTACTTGTCAGGCAGTGCACAACTCTTGAAGGTTGTAAAACATCTCTTATGTGTCAGACCTGAGCATATCCTCTGACTTAGAGCAGCCCTTGTTTAATAGATATTACAATGTTTATTTGAAAGTAGAGAAAAACAGAGGCACAGACGAGTTAAGTGACTTACCCAAGGTCTCATGTCAAGTATTTGTCAGAGCTAGGAATCAAACCAAATGTTCTTTTGAATCTTCATGCTTCCTCTCCTGAGTGGAAGGATGAGACAGGCTAAACTTTAGGAATGTTACAAAGAATGAGCTAGGCTAAACTTTAGGAATGTTACTAAAGCAGTTGGTTTTTTGGATGAGGGAGTAATATCAGAGAGGCATGGTGCCCAACTGGGAGGTAATTTTAGTATTTCTGACAAGTAGTAATATGAAAGTAGGATTTGGGGTGTTAACAATATCAGTGTCAGTTTGGTTGCTTAGTTGTGTCTGTGAAAAAAAGACATTGTATATAAGGTTAAGGTGGCAGAATTGTCAGGTCTGAGTAATTAAGAATGCATGCATTTAGGAGATACAGGGAAGCCTGTGAGAAATGAAAAGAAAACCAGAGAGCCAGAAGAGTGTACTATTATGGAAGTCAAAGTAAGAACGTTTCAAAGATGGGATAATGAACCCTGTGAAGTACTATGCAGATTGGAAGATTTATGAGTGAAATTGACCAGGACCCTTAGGGGCTCATGTGTACAAGTCCTTTCTGTGTCCCCTGTTTCTTGTTTGTAGAAATAGACCTCATTCAGCCCTTCCCTGAGTCTCAAAGGGTGGGTTCTAACTTGCTAATTAGGGAAGGAAGGGGATCCAGAGACAAGGAAGGAACAGCCAAGAAACTGCATTGCAGGGACTTCCCTTGTGGTCCAGTGGCTAAGACCCTGTGCTCTCAGTGCAGGAGATCCAGGTTCGATCCCTGATCAGGGAACTAGATTCCATGTGCTGCAAAAACAAGAGTGCCACCTTGGGGTAGAAGTCCTGGTTCTTCCTTCAAGGAATATACACATCAGTGTCTTTGCGTTCTGCAGAACTGAAGCCCACACCTAGGTGGAGGAGGATACATCTTCAGGCTGAGCACAGGATTCCTGGAACAATGCCCTGACACCTCACTGCCAACCAGTCAGAAGAAAGCCACACACCCTGCAGCCTTCACCCTACATTTTGCGTATAAAACCTTTTCCACCCAAACCATTGGGGAGTTCAGAGTGTTTGAGCACGAGCCGATTGTCCTTGCTTGGCCCTACAGTAAATCTTGGTTCCAGACTCCTACTTTATTTGGCCTTACACAAACTTTGTTCTATAATATGTGGACCAAGTGAAACTCATTTGGTGTTTAATGACCACTGGCAACTCTTGATGGCAACTTTAGCAGAGTAGTATGGTTAAAGAGTGAATTTGAAGATATAGAAATATGGTATGTCTCCACTGATTTGGAAACAGTGATACAGACTGCTTTGAAAGATTTAGTGGACAAAGTTGAAATGATAACTCAAAAGATTAAGGCAAGGAATTTTTAATAGTTGAGGCAAATGGATTAATTTGTCAAAAGGTTTTAAACGCGTTGTTGGTAAGAAAGGGAATAAAGATTTTAGAGAGGAAGTAATTGGTGGTTCATGGTCTTAAAGGATAGTAAGAGGGTTTGACACAGGTGTATGGGACAAACTTTAAGAGAAAAAGGTTTTCTTTTTATTATTATTTTAAATTTCTTTATGAATTGGTAGGGAAAGAATATGTGAAATTGAAATCATGCAACTCCATAGGACTTGAACACACTGGAACCCAAATCCAGCCTAAACCCGGGGCTCATGTGTACAAGTCCTTTCTGTGTCCCCTGTTTCTTGTTTGTAGAAATAGACCTCATTCAGCCCTTCCCTGAGTCTCAAAGGGTGGGTTCTAACTTGCTAATTAGGGAAGGAAGGGGATCCAGAGACAAGGAAGGAACAGCCAAGAAACTGCATTGCAGGGACTTCCCTTGTGGTCCAGTGGCTAAGACCCTGTGCTCTCAGTGCAGGAGATCCAGGTTCGATCCCTGATCAGGGAACTAGATTCCATGTGCTGCAAAAACAAGAGTGCCACCTTGGGGTAGAAGTCCTGGTTCTTCCTTCAAGGAATATACACATCAGTGTCTTTGCGTTCTGCAGAACTGAAGCCCACACCTAGGTGGAGGAGGATACATCTTCAGGCTGAGCACAGGATTCCTGGAACAATGCCCTGACACCTCACTGCCAACCAGTCAGAAGAAAGCCACACACCCTGCAGCCTTCACCCTACATTTTGCGTATAAAACCTTTTCCACCCAAACCATTGGGGAGTTCAGAGTGTTTGAGCACGAGCCGATTGTCCTTGCTTGGCCCTACAGTAAATCTTGGTTCCAGACTCCTACTTTATTTGGCCTTACACAAACTTTGTTCTATAATATGTGGACCAAGTGAAACTCATTTGGTGTTTAATGACCACTGGCAACTCTTGATGGCAACTTTAGCAGAGTAGTATGGTTAAAGAGTGAATTTGAAGATATAGAAATATGGTATGTCTCCACTGATTTGGAAACAGTGATACAGACTGCTTTGAAAGATTTAGTGGACAAAGTTGAAATGATAACTCAAAAGATTAAGGCAAGGAATTTTTAATAGTTGAGGCAAATGGATTAATTTGTCAAAAGGTTTTAAACGCGTTGTTGGTAAGAAAGGGAATAAAGATTTTAGAGAGGAAGTAATTGGTGGTTCATGGTCTTAAAGGATAGTAAGAGGGTTTGACACAGGTGTATGGGACAAACTTTAAGAGAAAAAGGTTTTCTTTTTATTATTATTTTAAATTTCTTTATGAATTGGTAGGGAAAGAATATGTGAAATTGAAATCATGCAACTCCATAGGACTTGAACACACTGGAACCCAAATCCAGCCTAAACCCAGATTAGGACTTGAATGTGGTCTTTTAATTGAGATTATACACCTGGTTTCAGGATTAAGTGCAGCTCAGATTTTTTTTTTTTCCAGCTAAAATCCTTGATTTCTTGTTGGAGAAAGATTTAGTGAGAGATAAAGTGATAGGTAAGAAGTGGATTTATTTAGAGAGAAACACACTCCATAGACAGAGCATGGGCCATCTCAGAAGGTAAGAGACCCCAGAATATAGGATGGTTAATTTTTATGGGCTGGGCAACTTTGTAGACTGACAAGTGGGAGGATTATTCCAGCTGTTTAGGGGAAGGGATGGGGATTTCCAAGGAATTAGACTACTGCTCACTTTTTGACCTTTTATAGTTGGCCTTAGAACTGTCATGCACTGTGGGTTGCAGTGAGAAACCCACCAATATAAAGAGCCTCCAGGTCTGCTGGAAGTCCAGTCTTGCATTATCTTGGACCTAGATGGCCATGGGTTAGTTTGTCTTTGACCAGTCGTCTTGCCTGGTCCATATTTGGTCTGACTGAAGGTCCATCTTGGTGTGTGCATCTCTCAGCCAAGGTGGATTTCAGCACAACTGTTTCTTGAAGGCTGGTAAGGACATGTGGACTGGCGTCTTCTCCCTCCCTTTGGCCCCTTCCTGAACTCTCCCGGTTAATTTTCAGCAGCAGCACTGTGTTCCTTACCAGGACCTCTAATATGAGACTGCTTATGCAAGTGGTTATCACTGTGCCTGACCTAGGGGCCTGGTTTTAGTCAATGGTTCCCTAACAAACTGATGAATATATACCATACGTTCAAAAGTTAATGAAGGAGAATAGAAGAATTCTATTTTTTCAGTGATAATGATAATATTTCCATAGTCTCTGACTGTAAATAAGATTTTCTTGGGAGGTCAGAGCTGTGAGACCCCTAGGTTTAACAGAAAGGGAAAGTTTGGTTTTCGTTTTACTAACGGAAGAGCTTTCTAGGTGGTGCAGTGGTAAAGAATCTGCCTGCTAATGGAGGAGACACAAGATACAGAGAAGATCACCTGGTGGAGGAAATGGCAACCTGCTTCAGTATTCTTGCCTGGAAAATACCATGAATAGAAAAGGCTGATGGGTTACAGTCCATGGGATTGCAAAGAGTCGACACGAGTAAGTGTGCGTATGTGTGTGTGTGCATGCAGACACACACACACACACACACACACACACACACACAATCAAAAAGGTCTTAAAAAAGAAAGGTCTTAGGCTAGTGAACACTATGCCTAAAGCACAAAGGCTTTTTTGGGGGCTTATCTTCATAGAATTTGTATTTAATTACCAGTTTGATGTATTTTATCATCAAAGAATTTTTTTTTTTTTGGTAATATAATTTGATCATTAGTCTCTACAAATAACAAACTTGGGTTAACTTTTTAATGCAATGCTTGCCATTATCATTCTACAATTCCTTCCTAAATCTTTGAAGTAAACTGGTCTCAGTGCTTCTGTCATATTTGCATTCAGTTGGTTTCATGGATACATCACTATTGAAAAGTTTTGTAGTTGGTAGAATTATGTTATATTTCCATGAAAAAGGAAATGTTTTTAATTTATTTCAGCTCATTTGATTAGAAATTGCATTTGAAGCTATATAAAAATATAAATTAAGGAAATCAACTCTGAATATTCATTGAAAAGACTGATGCTGAAGCCAAAACTCTTAATACTTTGGCCACCTGATGCAGAGCCAACTCATTGGAGGAGACCCTGTTGTTGGGAAAAATAGAAGACAGGAGGAAAAGGGGCAATAGAGGATGAGATGGTTGGATGGCCTCACCAACTCAGTGGACATGAATTTGATCAAACTCCAGGAGATAGTGAAGGACAGGAGAGCCTGGTGTGCTGCAGTCCATGGGGTTGCGAAGAGTCGGACACAACTTAGCGACTGAACAAGAAAGTAGTGAATAAACTATTCTCTGACCTAACCTGGTAGACAGATCTGCAGAGTACAGAGTGTATCAGAAGCGCAGTGTTTTATCATTCGTTTTTTCCTTGCCACTTAAATCTGTGTGTGTATGTGTTTCACTCCGCACAATTACCCCTAGGTTTAACAGAAAGGGAAAGTTTGGTTTTCGTTTACTAACGGAAGAGCTTTCTAGGTGGTGCAGTGGTAAAGAATCTGCCTGCTAATGGAGGAGACACAAGATACAGAGAAGATCACCTGGTGGAGGAAATGGCAACCTGCTTCAGTATTCTTGCCTGGAAAATACCATGAATAGAAAAGGCTGATGGGTTACAGTCCATGGGATTGCAAAGAGTCGACACGAGTAAGTGTGCGTATGTGTGTGTGTGCATGCAGACACACACACACACACACACACACACACACACACAATCAAAAGGTCTTAAAAAAGAAAGGTCTTAGGCTAGTGAACACTATGCCTAAAGCACAAAGGCTTTTTTGGGGGCTTATCTTCATAGAATTTGTATTTAATTACCAGTTTGATGTATTTTATCATCAAAGAATTTTTTTTTGGTAATATAATTTGATCATTAGTCTCTACAAATAACAAACTTGGGTTAACTTTTTAATGCAATGCTTGCCATTATCATTCTACAATTCCTTCCTAAATCTTTGAAGTAAACTGGTCTCAGTGCTTCTGTCATATTTGCATTCAGTTGGTTTCATGGATACATCACTATTGAAAAGTTTTGTAGTTGGTAGAATTATGTTATATTTCCATGAAAAAGGAAATGTTTTTAATTTATTTCAGCTCATTTGATTAGAAATTGCATTTGAAGCTATATAAAAATATAAATTAAGGAAATCAACTCTGAATATTCATTGAAAAGACTGATGCTGAAGCCAAAACTCTTAATACTTTGGCCACCTGATGCAGAGCCAACTCATTGGAGGAGACCCTGTTGTTGGGAAAAATAGAAGACAGGAGGAAAAGGGGCAATAGAGGATGAGATGGTTGGATGGCCTCACCAACTCAGTGGACATGAATTTGATCAAACTCCAGGAGATAGTGAAGGACAGGAGAGCCTGGTGTGCTGCAGTCCATGGGGTTGCGAAGAGTCGGACACAACTTAGCGACTGAACAAGAAAGTAGTGAATAAACTATTCTCTGACCTAACCTGGTAGACAGATCTGCAGAGTACAGAGTGTATCAGAAGCGCAGTGTTTTATCATTCGTTTTTTCCTTGCCACTTAAATCTGTGTGTGTATGTGTTTCACTCCGCACAATTTTACTCTGCATTCTCTGTATGCAAAATACTTTGGGAAATACTGTACTGTTGGGAGCACTGATAAGAGATGACAACTTTTTGCAAGTGTCTTTTTGGTATCAGCTAAAATGTGGGTGCCATGACTGTCTTCTAGAGGGAAGTTTATTGGCATCCTTGCTTAGAACTTCCCCCAAAAGGTTGTGGCACCACACTTTAAAGTGAAACTATTTCAGGGCAGTATATGGTTTGATTCTTAAAAGGAAAATCTAGCAACTTTGAAGGTTCAAGTTTCTAAAGACCAGTCTGAAGTCAAAGGAGCCATGGGTTACTATGGTTAAACTGCTTTAAAGAACATTATTGCTGAAAGTTATACAAGTTTGTATGGAATGAGCACAAAACTCTTTTAACTTGCTGTGAATACCAGCCCCAAACATCTGTTTTTTGACCATCTTTGGTGACAAACCACTGTAAAACTTAAAACCATTTATTTTCCTCTAGAGTCTGTGGAAGGATTCATGTGGCAGAGTTTGTCTTTGCTACCTTTTTGGTCAGCTGTGTGGCTCAAAGGGAAGGTCCACAGTCACTGGAAGGCTTGTTCAGGGACATGTTTGCTGAGTGATGCCAGCTGTCAGCTGAGATAACAGTGGGGAATCTAGGGTTAGGACACCTGTTTGTAGCCTTTCCATGTCACCTGAGTTCCTTACAGTATGGTGACTAGGTTGGAAGGGTGAGAGAGAGGGAAGAGGGGGACAAGGAAGGAATTATATATAGAGAGAGGAAAATGGGTGGGAGACAGGAGAGAGCAAGCCAGAGAGCGTGTCAGTGTTAGAGAGAGAAAGAACCTATCCCATTGTCCTTGATATCCTCCCAGGATACCAGCATCAGGGAATGTGCAAGTCTCGTGTGTAAAATGGTGTAGTATTCGCTTTCTCCTGTAAATTTTATTTTATTAATTTATTTTTTTAGAGTTTTTCTTTTTTTTTTTTTTTAACATTTATTTTACTTATTTATCTTTTTTGGGGGGAGTGGGGTGGGGTGGGTGGGGGATGGGCGAGCCACTTCTATTGGTCTTTCATTTCTCTATTTTCATCCGTCTTTGTTCTTTGGCTTCTGTGGGCCTCCCATCGTGGTGCCTCTGTCGTCGCAGAGCACCAGTTCAGTAATTGGACACATCAGTCCAGCCGCTCCGGGGCACGTGGGATCTTCCCAGGCCAGGGATTGAACCGGCACCCCTTGCACTGCAAGGTGGTGTCCTTACCCACTGGACCACCAGGGGAAACCCTCCTGTAAATTTTAAATCATCTCTAGATTACTTGTAATTATCAATTGTAATTAATACAATGCAGATGCTATGTGAATAGTTATGAGCACAATATAAATAACGTGTTAAATTCCGGTTTTGATCTTTGGAACTTTCTGGAATTTCTTCTTTTTCTTTTCCTCAGGTATTTTTGATTTGTGGTTGGTAGAATCTGAGAATGTGAAAGCTGCAGATACAGAGGAACATCTGTATTGCCTTTTCTGTGTTGCCTTTGGAAATCATACAATGTGACTTCTGAGTCATTTTGTTCCTTGATGCAAAGCCCTGTTCAAGTTAAGTTGAAGGGGAAATTGTTTGGACCCCAACCCCACCCCCTAGCTTAGGATGAGGGTGTGGCAAGCCCCTGAAAGGGCTTGTGGTACTGGAAATATTGATGTGGCTGTTTTTGGAAAATACATTCTGTCCAAATTCTACCTGGTTGCCTGTGATCTCTTATCTCTGACCGCAGGCTAAGTGACTCAGGTGTGTGAGCTCAGTGTTAAGTAAGTAAGTGTACAAGGTAGGTAATAAGGATACAGGTTGAAATCTTTTTCTATGATTAATAGCTAGCTCCTTTAACTACATTTTTGTGGGGAGGTAATTTTATCTTTTTCTAGAACTATGTCTTTGTTTTTTCCTTAGGAGACAGAATAAGAATGGCAAACCCCCAAACAAGCCAGGGTTTTACATTAGGTCAGCTTTATTGAAAGATGCTGTGATGTAGTGCAGTTGAGTGAAAAGAATTTGAATCCTAGGTCTACCATATTTCTAGCATGTGCCATTGGGACAGTTACTTAGCTTGAGTTCATGCACTTACAAAGTCAAGGTGATGATGCTTTCCTTACAGAGCTGGCTTGTAAGGGACAGCACAGTGCCTGGAGGTCTTGGGGTCTCAGCCATTGTCATTAAGCAGGTTGATGAATATATGTGATTTAGAATGTTAAATTGGTTGTGATCTAGAATGATAGATTAGGAAACCAATTTAAGATATATTTAGACACTGATGTTAGAACAACTGGAGGTTCCTTTGACTAAAAGGATAGAAGAAAAACTATATGGGACTTTTTTTTTTTTGCTAAGTTTTTTTAATTTAACTTCTGGTTATTTGTTTATTTTTGGTTGTGCTGGTTCTTTGTTGGTGGGCATGCTTTTCTCTGGCTGGTAGGCCTGTGGCTACTTGTAGCTGATGTGTGGGCTTTCTCATTATGTTGACTTCTCTTGTTGCGAGGCATGGCTTCTAGAGCACTTGGGCTTCAGTAGTTGAGGCTCTCAGACTCTGGAATGTGCTCAGTATTGTGTCACACAGGCTTGGTTGCTCCGAGGTATGTGGGATCTTCCTAGATCAGGGATCGAACCATTGTTCCCTGTGTTATAAGGCAGGTTCTTAACCACTGGACTGCCAGGGAAGCTCTGTGAAGGGCTTCTTAAAGAATGGCTACATTTTGAAAGGTACATTGTATCCTCTCAGATACAATCAATTTTTTATTGCAATGAATGTTTTAAAGATTTATTAAAATAACTGTTAAGGTTCTTATTAATTGCACTAATATTTTGGTTTGAAATGACTTATATTTATCTCTGACCGCAGGCTAAGTGACTCAGGTGTGTGAGCTCAGTGTTAAGTAAGTAAGTGTACAAGGTAGGTAATAAGGATACAGGTTGAAATCTTTTTCTATGATTAATAGCTAGCTCCTTTAACTACATTTTTGTGGGAGGTAATTTTATCTTTTTCTAGAACTATGTCTTTGTTTTTTCCTTAGGAGACAGAATAAGAATGGCAAACCCCCAAACAAGCCAGGGTTTTACATTAGGTCAGCTTTATTGAAAGATGCTGTGATGTAGTGCAGTTGAGTGAAAAGAATTTGAATCCTAGGTCTACCATATTTCTAGCATGTGCCATTGGGACAGTTACTTAGCTTGAGTTCATGCACTTACAAAGTCAAGGTGATGATGCTTTCCTTACAGAGCTGGCTTGTAAGGGACAGCACAGTGCCTGGAGGTCTTGGGGTCTCAGCCATTGTCATTAAGCAGGTTGATGAATATATGTGATTTAGAATGTTAAATTGGTTGTGATCTAGAATGATAGATTAGGAAACCAATTTAAGATATATTTAGACACTGATGTTAGAACAACTGGAGGTTCCTTTGACTAAAAGGATAGAAGAAAAACTATATGGGACTTTTTTTTTTTTGCTAAGTTTTTTTAATTTAACTTCTGGTTATTTGTTTATTTTTGGTTGTGCTGGTTCTTTGTTGGTGGGCATGCTTTTCTCTGGCTGGTAGGCCTGTGGCTACTTGTAGCTGATGTGTGGGCTTTCTCATTATGTTGACTTCTCTTGTTGCGAGGCATGGCTTCTAGAGCACTTGGGCTTCAGTAGTTGAGGCTCTCAGACTCTGGAATGTGCTCAGTATTGTGTCACACAGGCTTGGTTGCTCCGAGGTATGTGGGATCTTCCTAGATCAGGGATCGAACCATTGTTCCCTGTGTTATAAGGCAGGTTCTTAACCACTGGACTGCCAGGGAAGCTCTGTGAAGGGCTTCTTAAAGAATGGCTACATTTTGAAAGGTACATTGTATCCTCTCAGATACAATCAATTTTTTATTGCAATGAATGTTTTAAAGATTTATTAAAATAACTGTTAAGGTTCTTATTAATTGCACTAATATTTTGGTTTGAAATGACTTATATTTAGTGAAAGTGCTAATATTTTTCAGTATTTATTTTTCTTTTCTTTTTAAACCAAAAACATTTTTATTGGGATATAGATAGTTAACAGTGTTGTGATAGTTTCAGGTAAACAGTGAAGGGACTCAGCCATACATGTACATGTATCCATGTACATGAAATATTTATTTTTCTAATTGTAAAAGTAATACATATGTGTTATAGAAAAGAAGCTAAGGAGGCAAATCACCTATGGTCTTGTCTTCCAGGGCAGGCTATTAATGTTTTGGTGTATTTCCTTTCATTTTTTTTTTTTTTTTAAAGATTTATTTATTTATTTTGGGCGGGGGTCGGGTTGGGGAGGGAGGGGAGCAGGCGGGCCACTTCTATTGGTCTTTCACTTCTCTATTTTCATCCGTCTTTGTTCTTTGGCTCCTGTGGGCCTCCCATCATAGTGGCCCCTGTTGTGGCAGAGCGCTGGCTGTGGGCGCACGCGCTCCAGAGCGCTGGCTCCGTAATTGGACACATCGGTCCAGCCGCTCCGTGGCACGTGGGATCTTCCCAGGCCAGGGATTGAACCGGCGCCCCTTGCACTGCAAGGCGGTGTCCTTATCCACTGGACCACCAGGGAGAGCCCCATCATTTTTTTTTTTATCTTTGAAATTTTATAGTTTTCTATAGTGAAGGTCATAGTATGTGTAACTTAGAAGCTTCCACAAAACTCTTAACCTCATCCATCAGAGAGCAGAGAATGAAAAGCTCAATCACAGAAAACTAAGCAAACTGTGATCAGAAAACAAACCAAGGCTGTGATCATATGTGATCACGCCATGTGATCATTCTAACTCAGTGATCGAACCATTGTTCCCTGTGTTATAAGGCAGGTTCTTAACCACTGGACTGCCAGGGAAGCTCTGTGAAGGGCTTCTTAAAGAATGGCTACATTTTGAAAGGTACATTGTATCCTCTCAGATACAATCAATTTTTTATTGCAATGAATGTTTTAAAGATTTATTAAAATAACTGTTAAGGTTCTTATTAATTGCACTAATATTTTGGTTTGAAATGACTTATATTTAGTGAAAGTGCTAATATTTTTCAGTATTTATTTTTCTTTTCTTTTTAAACCAAAAACATTTTTATTGGGATATAGATAGTTAACAGTGTTGTGATAGTTTCAGGTAAACAGTGAAGGGACTCAGCCATACATGTACATGTATCCATGTACATGAAATATTTATTTTTCTAATTGTAAAAGTAATACATATGTGTTATAGAAAAGAAGCTAAGGAGGCAAATCACCTATGGTCTTGTCTTCCAGGGCAGGCTATTAATGTTTTGGTGTATTTCCTTTCATTTTTTTTTTTTTTTTAAAGATTTATTTTTTTTTTTTGGGCGGGGGTGGGGTGGGGGAGGGAGGGGAGCAGGCGGGCCACTTCTATTGGTCTTTCATTTCTCTATTTTCATCCGTCTTTGTTCTTTGGCTCCTGTGGGCCTCCCATCATAGTGGCCCCTGTTGTGGCAGAGCGCTGGCTGTGGGCGCACGCGCTCCAGAGCGCTGGCTCCGTAATTGGACACATCGGTCCAGCCGCTCCGTGGCACGTGGGATCTTCCCAGGCCAGGGATTGAACCGGCGCCCCTTGCACTGCAAGGCGGTGTCCTTATCCACTGGACCACCAGGGAGAGCCCCATCATTTTTTTTTTTATCTTTGAAATTTTATAGTTTTCTATAGTGAAGGTCATAGTATGTGTAACTTAGAAGCTTCCACAAAACTCTTAACCTCATCCATCAGAGAGCAGAGAATGAAAAGCTCAATCACAGAAAACTAAGCAAACTGTGATCAGAAAACAAACCAAGGCTGTGATCATATGTGATCACAACGAGCCATGTGATCATTCTAACTCAGTGAAACCATGAGCTATGCCGTGGTTATATTTGTGCTTTGTGTGTTGTTTGTTCAGTCGCTAATTCATATCTGATTCTTGTGACCCCATGGACTGTACTCCGCCAGGCTCCTCTGTTCGTGGGATTTCCCAAACAAAAATACTAGAGTGGGTTGCCATTTCCTCCTCCAGAGGATCTTCCTGACCCAGGGATTGAACCCGTATCTCCTGTGTCTCCTGCATTGACAGGTGGATTCTTTACCACCGATCCACTCGGGAAGCCTGTATTGGAGTACAGCCAATTGAATATGTTGTGATAGTTTCAGGTGAACAGCAAAGGAACTCAGCCATACATAAGTGTGTATTGATTCTCCCCCAAACTTTCCTTGCTTTCAGGCTGCTACATAATGTTGAGCAAAATTCCCTTACATACAGTAGGTCCTTGTTGGTTATCCATTTTATATATAGCAGTATGTACATGACTATTCCAAAGTCCCTAACTATACTTTCCCCCTTGTACTTCAGTGAATTTTAGAGCTGTATTATATTCAGTTTTATGACTACATCCCATTTATCTTTTTTGCTGTTGACAGACATTTAGATTATTTTCCATTTTCCCTCACTATGTCAGTTCCACTGTGTCAGTTTCTTTTTCTTTAGAGTTGCTTTTTCAGTTTTTATTTATTTTTGATATGGTGTCTTGGTAGACTTTAAGTGTCCTGATGTCAGTTTAATTACAACAAAAATGAAACCATGTCCTGGCTTTTGTTTAATAGAAGACTGTACTGTATAAGCTGTTAATTTCGCTACCATGTGATTTTAAATTGTGGTATTTTTGCTTTATGAGACTGGGTTTTCCTTGTAGTCCAGCACATGTGGTTCTGGGTCATATCTTCAGTTAACCACACAGGCTACTATTTCCATATATGGATGGGTCTGTCATAATGATACTAAATAAATAAGTTCCTTTCTTTGTTTGTAAATAAAAGAGGAGCAGCAACTCCATCATTGTGTATGTTCTGTCTTGAGTTTTCTTGACCTTTAGCTGCTCACTATTATCATCTGGGAATGCACTGAATTCCTACTGCTGTTAACTTTTTATGCCCTTGTGGTTTATTTGGGAAAGGGTTATTTTTCTAAAAGTTAGACCTATTTTTTATTGAAAGATGAAGTTTTGTACCAGACTAGGTCAATATTTTCTTTGTGCTGAGATTCCACATGTTAGTTATATGATTTATAATCTTATTCCTTTTATTCAAATTGTATTTTATTTATTTAAATTTTATTCCCCTCCCTCTACTCCAATACCCACTGTATAACTTCTAACGAATGCATATTGCGTGTGTCATTGACCGTTTCAGACCTTTTCTAGATTCATTGAGGACCCAGTGATTATCTAGATCTAGACCATGTGGCCTCCTGCATGGCTTCTGCCCTGCCAACCCTATGGCTCTTTTCAGCTTGTAAATATATTTCCATTATAAAGGCTCACTGCCAAAAATAGAAACACCATCTTCCTACTGTCAATTACAGTAGGTCCTTGTTGGTTATCCATTTTATATATAGCAGTATGTACATGACTATTCTAAAGTCCCTAACTATACTTTCCGGCTTGTACTTCAGTGAATTTTAGAGCTGTATTATATTCAGTTTTATGACTACATCCCATTTATCTTTTTTGCTGTTGACAGACATTTAGATTATTTTCCATTTTCCCTCACTATGTCAGTTCCACTGTGTCAGTTTCTTTTTCTTTAGAGTTGCTTTTTCAGTTTTTATTTATTTTTGATATGGTGTCTTGGTAGACTTTAAGTGTCCTGATGTCAGTTTAATTACAACAAAAATGAAACCATGTCCTGGCTTTTGTTTAATAGAAGACTGTACTGTATAAGCTGTTAATTTCGCTACCATGTGATTTTAAATTGTGGTATTTTTGCTTTATGAGACTGGGTTTTCCTTGTAGTCCAGCACATGTGGTTCTGGGTCATATCTTCAGTTAACCACACAGGCTACTATTTCCATATATGGATGGGTCTGTCATAATGATACTAAATAAATAAGTTCCTTTCTTTGTTTGTAAATAAAAGAGGAGCAGCAACTCCATCATTGTGTATGTTCTGTCTTGAGTTTTCTTGACCTTTAGCTGCTCACTATTATCATCTGGGAATGCACTGAATTCCTACTGCTGTTAACTTTTTATGCCCTTGTGGTTTATTTGGGAAAGGGTTATTTTTCTAAAAGTTAGACCTATTTTTTATTGAAAGATGAAGTTTTGTACCAGACTAGGTCAATATTTTCTTTGTGCTGAGATTCCACATGTTAGTTATATGATTTATAATCTTATTCCTTTTATTCAAATTGTATTTTATTTATTTAAATTTTATTCCCCTCCCTCTACTCCAATACCCACTGTATAACTTCTAACGAATGCATATTGCGTGTGTCATTGACCGTTTCAGACCTTTTCTAGATTCATTGAGGACCCAGTGATTATCTAGATCTAGACCATGTGGCCTCCTGCATGGCTTCTGCCCTGCCAACCCTATGGCTCTTTTTCAGCTTGTAAATATATTTCCATTATAAAGGCTCACTCTGCCAAAGAGATAGAAACACCATCTTCCTACTTGTCATTAGTTACTCTTTAGTGGCTGAACTTGGTGGACATAGAGAAGTTTGAGGATGATAATAGTTGCAAGTAGTGTGGTTTGGTGGCAGTATCCCCCGGGAGCTTGTTAGGATGCAGGTTCTCAGATCCCACTTGGGCCTGTTGAATCAGATGCCTTGCAGATGCTTCCCTTGCTTTCATCCAGTTCTCTTAGGACCATGTTGTCTGTTTAATTTCTAACAGTATGCTAGGTTGGTAGAGCAAGTCTTAGTGCTTGTGTGTGTCTCTCTCTTTTTCCCTTTTGATGGGGAGAATTGAGAGACGGGCTAGGCTGAAAGTGTGAGAAAGGGGGTTCTGATCCTTTCACTGGCAAGCTTATATTGACCTTCAAGGGTGGACTCGTCATTATATTTTCTTCCTTTATTTTCACTTCCTTTATTTTCTTTCTTTCCTTTCACTCCATGTCAGCCCCAGACTGCTCAATTTGTGTAGCTTCTTGGTCTGCATTTGGTGTCTCTCATTTCAAAGTAAAAGCTGTTGGTTTACATGTTTACCTGTATAAGGCCCATGTTTGACTCTTTAGAAGAGAAAAGGTAATATTGGTTCTGGTCTCCACACATGCATTTGGTCGTTTTAGAAACGTGGGTTCAAACTGGGGCTCTGAACTTGACTTGCTGTGTAATCTTTGGCAGCATTCTGAATCTCTCTGCATCTCATTTTCTTCTGTTGTAAAATGAAGGTAGTACCTACTGTGCATTTCTTACTGGGTTGTTCAGGGGATTAAATGAAGTAGTGTATATGGAGCACTTAAAGCATAATAAGTACTCAGAAAATGGTAGCTGGATGCTGTTATCATCATCATCATCATCATCATCATCATCTACTTATGAACATCACACTTGACTCTACAGGGCATACTGTACTAATGGTCTAGGTGACACTTTTCAGGAATTGCTTTCCTGGCTAGGCGATGATTCCGTCACTGTGGTTAATTTAATTAGCCCTGGCCTGCTGAACAGTGTGGCTGTGGCAGTCAAGAGAAATGTCCATTTATAAGCTTAAAACATATGGCTCACTCTGCCAAAGAGATAGAAACACCATCTTCCTACTTGTCATTAGTTACTCTTTAGTGGCTGAACTTGGTGGACATAGAGAAGTTTGAGGATGATAATAGTTGCAAGTAGTGTGGTTTGGTGGCAGTATCCCCCGGGAGCTTGTTAGGATGCAGGTTCTCAGATCCCACTTGGGCCTGTTGAATCAGATGCCTTGCAGATGCTTCCCTTGCTTTCATCCAGTTCTCTTAGGACCATGTTGTCTGTTTAATTTCTAACAGTATGCTAGGTTGGTAGAGCAAGTCTTAGTGCTTGTGTGTGTCTCTCTCTTTTCCCTTTTGATGGGGAGAATTGAGAGACGGCTAGGCTGAAAGTGTGAGAAAGGGGGTTCTGATCCTTTCACTGGCAAGCTTATATTGACCTTCAAGGGTGGACTCGTCATTATATTTTCTTCCTTTATTTTCACTTCCTTTATTTTCTTTCTTTCCTTTCACTCCATGTCAGCCCCAGACTGCTCAATTTGTGTAGCTTCTTGGTCTGCATTTGGTGTCTCTCATTTCAAAGTAAAAGCTGTTGGTTTACATGTTTACCTGTATAAGGCCCATGTTTGACTCTTTAGAAGAGAAAAGGTAATATTGGTTCTGGTCTCCACACATGCATTTGGTCGTTTTAGAAACGTGGGTTCAAACTGGGGCTCTGAACTTGACTTGCTGTGTAATCTTTGGCAGCATTCTGAATCTCTCTGCATCTCATTTTCTTCTGTTGTAAAATGAAGGTAGTACCTACTGTGCATTTCTTACTGGGTTGTTCAGGGGATTAAATGAAGTAGTGTATATGGAGCACTTAAAGCATAATAAGTACTCAGAAAATGGTAGCTGGATGCTGTTATCATCATCATCATCATCATCATCATCATCTACTTATGAACATCACACTTGACTCTACAGGGCATACTGTACTAATGGTCTAGGTGACACTTTTCAGGAATTGCTTTCCTGGCTAGGCGATGATTCCGTCACTGTGGTTAATTTAATTAGCCCTGGCCTGCTGAACAGTGTGGCTGTGGCAGTCAGTAAGAGAAATGTCCTGTAGAAAGAGCCAGGGCTTTGGCGTCAGACAGATCTTGATCTGTCATTACTCCAGCAGTCAGAAGCTGTGCACCTTGGGCAAGTTACTGAGCTTTTCTTCCTCCATTTTCTCATAAGTAAGAAAAAGATAGTAACATTTACCTTGAAGCATTATGATAAATGGAGTTGGGTGGGTGTTATTATTGTGTGTATTAAATGAGCAGATATGGCAAACACTTGGTCTGTCATGGTCACATAGTAAGTTTGCAAATATTGCCTTGTTCCTTTCCCCTCCATTTCACCCATTGCAGAATTTGTCTGATTATCTCTGATACATGATGAGATTTCTTCCACTGTTTATACTTAGAGGCCAAGTGTCTCTTTACACTTAGAGACCCAGAGGGTAAGTGACTTGCTTGCTTGATACTCTTGGAACAGGAATAAGTTAACTAAATCAAGGTTTTCTAAGAGTTCTTGATTCCTGGGCTGAAATACAAATTTGGAGGGTGGGGTGCTTAACAAAATAATGTTTCTTTTATTGAGATAAAATAATGTAAAATTTACCATTTTCACCATTTTAAGTGTATAGATAAGTGGCACTAAGTCAATATACATTGTTATGCAACCACAGGCATATATATATATTTTTATTTTAAAGATTTATTTATTTATTTGGGCGGGGGTCGGGTCGGGAAGGCAGGGGAGCGGGCGGGCCATTTCTGTTGGTTTTTCTATTGATCTTTCATTTATCGATTTTCATGCATCTTTGCTCTTTGGCCCGTGTGGGCCTCCCATTGCAGCGGCCTCTATTGTCGTAGAGCGCTGGCTCTGGGAGCATGTGCCCCAGAGCTCCGGCTCGGTAATTGGACACATTGGTCCAGCTGCTCCGCAGCACGTGGGATCTTCCCAGGCCAGGGATCGAACTGGCACCCCCTGCACTGCAAGGCGGTGTCCTTACCCACTGGACCACCAGGGGAAGCCCCACAGGCATGTATTTTAAAGCCAGTTTTGATACTATATTTGAATAGTTCTTCTTTGTTTTTTTGAATATTTATTTCATATGCTCTGTTTGTTTGGCCTGTTTATTGGAAAGGGCTTTCCGAGTAGCAGATAACAGAAAAGTATAGCTAGATTAAGCAGAAGGGGTTTTATTAAATTGTAATAGTTTATAGGATCTTTGAGGACTAGAAGAGTGGAAAGCATCGATTGTAGGCTGAGCTTCTAGGAACAGCTCCTGGAATTACACTTTTCAGCTGGCTTGCTAAGGGAGACATGGCCATCTCTGGGCTTAGAACGATGCTGTCTTGCTCAGGTTTGGAAGTGCTGAATGGGAAGTCTTGGCTTTTTGCTGCTGGCTCCTGAGGAATCATTGTATTGCATGCAATCATTGCTGGATGGGCTGGCCTGTTTTTTACTTGGCTGCTGTCTTTCCTTGTTTCATCCTCTTTCTGAACTCCTAGGAGTGTACATCCTTGGGGAACCTAGGGCACATACAAATCTCAAGTTGCAAGACAATCTAGCAAGAGTATCCTTTAGTGTATAAGTGTGTGTGGAATCTGTATTTAATTTTTCTTTTTTAATGTAAGAGTCTCTCATTAAAAAAAAAAAGTCTCTTATAGATAGCAGGGATTTTTAACATGGGATGCACAGATAACCCTCTAAAATTATGTACAATATTACATACACAATTGGGCCTGTTTCAGAGGAGAAGATTTATGGCTTTTGTTAGAACTCTGGTGGCTTTTGGACCCTGTTGTGTGTGCTCAGTAGCTTCAGTCATGTCTGAGTGTTTGTAACCCTATAGAATGAAGCCTGCCAGGCTCCTCTGTCCATGGGATTCTCCAGGCAAGAACACTGGAGTGGATTGCGATGCCCTCCTCCAAGGAATCTTCCTGACCCAGGGATGGAATTTGCATCTCCTGTGTCTTCTGCATTGTGGGCAGTCTTTACCACTGAACCACCAGGGAAACCCTGGTAGAATGTTAATAACAACTGCCTAAAGGCTATTAAAGCTGTATGGGTCAGAGAAGATTGATGGACTGTAGCGGCCATGATGGATACTCTAGCATTGAACTTAATCATAGAGTTGTTAGGACTGAGCAGTGGCCGACTTTAGGGGTGGTGGTAGTTATGCTCTTTCATAGAGGAGGGCAGACCAGGGGAGCTATACTGGAAACTGGCCTGAGGTAGTGATAGACTAGGGTCACAATTCCATTTAGAATGTCTGATCTGTAAGTGGATGCTGGCCCAAAGACTGGACCAAGTCCAAATCTGAATCTGATGGAGTGGGTCAGAGTTGAAGTCTGAATAGGCAGGCTAATATACACTGATGAGCAAAAAAGTTGAGGCAGAAATGGCCCACTCGTATTCAAGCAAGGCCTAAAGGAATGGGTAAACAGTTGCTTTTGCGCTTCTCATCATTGTGAATTTTCAAAAAGAGACTGAGTCTGGGCTTCCCCTGGTGGTCCAGTGGATAAGGACACCGCCTTGCAGTGCAAGGGGCACCGGTTCCATCCCTGGCCTGGGAAGATCCCACGTGCCGCAGAGCGGCTGGACCGATGTGTCCAATCAACGAGCCGGAGCTCTGGAGCGCATGCAACCAGAGCCGGCGCTCTGCGACGACAGACGCCACTGCGATGGGAGACCCACAGGAGACAAAGAACAAAGATGGATGAAAATAGAGAAATGAAAGACCAGTAGAAGTGGCCTGCCCGCTCCCCTCCCTCCCCAACCCAACCCCTGTCCAAAAATAAATAAATAAATAAATCTTTAAAAAAAAAAAAAAAAAGAGACTGAGTCTGTCATCAATAAGAATGCTACATGATGCCTTCTCGCATGTGGTGGAAGCATGTGTAATCTACAGGTTCCTGTGCACTCTAGAACTGTATGATTTCAAATGAAGTAATTCATCTTTCAACAAATAGATTGTACTGAAGTTTATGCTGATGTTAGAAAAGGCGAGCTATAGACTCACCTTTGTGTTCTAGAGTTGTTTTTTTTTTTTTCGAGGCTTGATCACTCCCTAGAAGAACGGCTCTTATGAGTTCTTTAGGCTTTCTCAGCATAGGCCCCTTTCTTTTGTCTGCGTGGTGGTGATAATTGGATGTCTTGAGTCCTGAGATAATGGTCAGATGGTTCTATGAAAGATGTGTACTTGAACTAACAGCCCTGCCTCCTCTTTCCTATTTGTTGCCATTATAAGCACAAAGGAGACTAGAATTCATCATACCCCTTTATTATTATTTTTTTCTTTTTATAAAAACTTTTATTTTACTTTTAACTTTTACAGAGTTTTGTTGTTTACAGATATGTATGTTCTCAGATTAGTCATATGTATATCCCCTCCATCCCACCCCTCCAGACCATCATATAGCACCCATGAAGGATCTGCTTTTCTCACAGAGCAATGACTATAGCTATTTTCTTCACATATGATAGTACAGGCCTTCATGCTTACCCCTTTATTCTTAGGCTGACTTATTAAAAAGAGTCTTGTCCCCAGAGGATTTATTACTTGTGGTCATGTTGAAACAACGTCTTAGGGAGGGTCCCCTAGAGAAGTTTTTTAGAAAAGATTGAGAATGCGTTCATCTTACTCTAACCAAGCATTTCCTATACTAGCAGGCTTAAAAAAAACAACTTTTTAAAATTAAATCATTTAATTTAGCATTCATGTTTTATGAGGAAACTTTACATATGATGAATTTAACCCTTTATGTGATGAAAGTGTTTTAGTTTCTTGAAGTAGAAAGTCAGGCACATGATTACCAGATCATTATATTAATTTAGCAGCTTTCAGCATTTCAGTGTTTTCCCTTCTTCTTGTATCTTTTTACTGGAGTCTTCTCAAGTGGCTCAGTGATAAAGAATCCATCTGCTAATAGAAGAGATACATGAGACATGGATTCAGTCCCTGGGTTGCGACAATCCCCTGGAGGAGGAAATGGCAACCAGCTCCAGTATTTTTGCCTGAAAAATTCCATTCCTGGCGGGCGATAGTCCATGGATTGCAAAAGAGTCAGACATGACTGAGCACAGCACAGCACCACACGTAATTATTAGTAAGGATTCTGACCGTCATTTTCCACCAGTCAGATATTTGATTTGATCATATTATCAATATAAAAGGAAAAAGGATAGAGCTAGGGTTATGGCTTCTTTTTTGGGGGGGGGGGTTGGGGAGGGAGGAGGGCGGACGGGCCACTTCTGTTGGTCTTTCATTTCTCTATTTTCATCCATCTTTGTTCTTTGGTCCGTGTGGGCCTCCCATCGCCGTGGGCTCTGTTGTTGCAGAGCACAGGCTCTGGGCACATGCGTTCCAGAGCTCCGGCTGGGTAATTGAACACATCGGTCCAGCCGCTCTGCGGCACGTGGGATCTTCCCAGGCCAGGGATTGAACCGGTACCCCTTGCACTGCAAGGCGGTGTCCTTACCCACTGGACCACCAGGGAAGCCTGGGTTATGGCTTCTTGAATGGCATATTATCGTTAGATCTTGGAACCTTCTTAATGTCTCTATAGCTAGGATGGACACTTTAAAGTTTGCAGAATCAGGTAGTAGAATTGTAGTTTTAATGCATGTTTCTGTGCTCTGTTATGTATATATATATATTTAGACACATAAACACATGCACATACATACAATGTAGATTTCTACTTACCACAGTCTTAAAATTTGCATTTGTAGCAGTTTTGGTGGTTAGCCTTGTTTGAAGAAACAAGAGGCTGATACTGTGTCAGTAAAACTGTCTCACAGGTATGATTGAAACAGTTTTATTAACAACATATGGGGCATGAAGGAGCCAGAGGGGAGTTTGGAGTGTGAGGGTGCTGGTCTGTGTTTTTTGGCATTATATCAGTTCTCATGCATGGTGTTATTTGCTGCTACCTAGAGAGTACAGAAGAATAACTCCTAATGTGGTAAAACAAAAAATAAGAATAAATTATAATTGTTGAGCTTATAGAGAATTATTTGGATGAAAGATGTATTTTTTCAAATTTAAATTTTGTTTGGTCTTTTAAATTTTGTTCAGTCTTTTAAATTAAAATCCAATTTTTCAATAATTTGAATGTTTGGATCAGCTTTACATAATAGATGCCTAGCTGACTTTCATAAATGGGAAAGAAATTTGTTTATTTCTCCTATTGTGACAATGTGCATTTCTGTTTAATTAGTTTTACTAAGTATTTATTAATTTTCTGGTAGAGGTATTTTTTTGGGGTTGGGGAGGGAGGAGGGCGGACGGGCCACTTCTGTTGGTCTTTCATTTCTCTATTTTCATCCATCTTTGTTCTTTGGTCCGTGTGGGCCTCCCATCGCCGTGGGCTCTGTTGTTGCAGAGCACAGGCTCTGGGCACATGCGTTCCAGAGCTCCGGCTGGGTAATTGAACACATCGGTCCAGCCGCTCTGCGGCACGTGGGATCTTCCCAGGCCAGGGATTGAACCGGTACCCCTTGCACTGCAAGGCGGTGTCCTTACCCACTGGACCACCAGGGAAGCCTGGGTTATGGCTTCTTGAATGGCATATTATCGTTAGATCTTGGAACCTTCTTAATGTCTCTATAGCTAGGATGGACACTTTAAAGTTTGCAGAATCAGGTAGTAGAATTGTAGTTTTAATGCATGTTTCTGTGCTCTGTTATGTATATATATATATTTAGACACATAAACACATGCACATACATACAATGTAGATTTCTACTTACCACAGTCTTAAAATTTGCATTTGTAGCAGTTTTGGTGGTTAGCCTTGTTTGAAGAAACAAGAGGCTGATACTGTGTCAGTAAAACTGTCTCACAGGTATGATTGAAACAGTTTTATTAACAACATATGGGGCATGAAGGAGCCAGAGGGGAGTTTGGAGTGTGAGGGTGCTGGTCTGTGTTTTTTGGCATTATATCAGTTCTCATGCATGGTGTTATTTGCTGCTACCTAGAGAGTACAGAAGAATAACTCCTAATGTGGTAAAACAAAAAATAAGAATAAATTATAATTGTTGAGCTTATAGAGAATTATTTGGATGAAAGATGTATTTTTTCAAATTTAAATTTTGTTTGGTCTTTTAAATTTTGTTCAGTCTTTTAAATTAAAATCCAATTTTTCAATAATTTGAATGTTTGGATCAGCTTTACATAATAGATGCCTAGCTGACTTTCATAAATGGGAAAGAAATTTGTTTATTTCTCCTATTGTGACAATGTGCATTTCTGTTTAATTAGTTTTACTAAGTATTTATTAATTTTCTGTAGAGGTATTTGTAGCATTTAAATGATTAGAATATACTGATTACTAGATGCTACAGAGAAGACAATATCAGACATGGACTGTGGGCTTATGGAGTTTAATTCTGTAAAAGCAATCACATGTGGATGACGTTTAAATAGTCAGTGATAGAATCCCATGGAGAGAGGAGCCTGGTGGGCTACAGTTCATGAGGTCACAAAGAGTCAGACGTGACTGAGCAACTAAGCACACACACAAATAGAAAGGATAGACACATGTGTCAGCCAAGTGGTTGTCTCTGGAAAAGAGGGAAGTGGATTGTGAAGAGAAACAAAGAAACTTCAGTTGTTATTATTACTATTATTTTTTTATTTCCTTTTCAACTAAGGTTTGTAGATTGTCAGAGGTTTTAGAACCAGAGTTTCAACTTGGGGCAAAGGTAGTGAAGTGATTGGTTTCATCTTCTTTTCCTCCTGGCTTGTTCTGTACAGTTTCTTAAAGATAGGCAGGTAAGTTGAAAGAGATTAAGAGAAAAGGTCCAGGTAAGGGAGTTAGAGGGTGCTAGATTCTGGAAAAAACTCTGCTGAAAAATGTATTGAAATACTTTTCAAACTTCATCCCAGTTCTGCTCACTACCTCAAAACTTAGGTCAAATGTAGGCATTTATATTATTGTTTACTCTGATGTTTTATAGATGGTTTTTCAGTTTTATGGAGACAGTTATTCACGCAAAATTCCTTTACTCTAGGATTGCATTTGGTCCTAAAACTGATTTCAGAGAGACCTAGGCCTCTGAAATAGATTCATTATTAAACTGACTAATCTCAAAATGGCTAGTCTGATTCCTTCTGTTGCTGGAAAAGTAGTATCAGAAGCAAACTGTACAATGTTTAGATCACAGTGATCAAGAAAGCAGCATGGATTATATATTTATTTCTAGGGTGTGAGCTAATAGGGTCACACTCCAAGTGCTTTCAGATGCTCCTGACTACTGACTGTCATGTTTTATGACGTGATGATTTTATCTAAGAGCTGTTTCCATGTAGTTTGTTTGTGTGGATGGAAGATCAAGCCTTTGCTTGAAAATGTAAGCAGGAGTCTTTACACTCATTCTCCCTTTTGAAAATCAGGTTGAAAGTTTTAGCTATCTTCTGAAGAGAAAGAAGTATAGTTGAATAGTTTTGTTTTACCTGGAGAACAATTTGCCGTTGTTGTTCAGTCACTAAGTCGTGTCTGACTCTGCAACCCCGTGGACTATTATAGCATGCCAGTCTCTCCTGGTCACCACTCTCTCCTGGAGTTTGCTAAAATGTATATCCATTGAGTCAGTGATGCTATCTAATCTCATCCTCTGCTGCCCCCTTCTCCTCCTGTTCTCAATCTTTACCAGTATCAGGGACTTTTCTTATAAGTTGGCTGTTCACATCAGATGACCAAAATACTGGAGCTTCAGCTTCAGCATCAGTCTTTCCAATGAGAACTCAGGTTGAGTTCCCTTAAGAGTGACTGATTTGATCTGGATTAATTTAAGTAATCCATCTGTACTATAAACTACTGATTAATGGATTGTTTCTTTGTATTTGTGAAGCTCTGTGTGTATATGCGTGTAGTTATAATTATGCACAAATGTAATTATTTATATTTCTTACATATGCTGTTATATTTTATCATCACAACAGTTTTGGAAGTAGGTGGGGTAGGTGAGATTTCTCTTTACTAAATGAGGAAAGCTGAACGGCGTAGTAATTGAATGGGTTTATTGGTAGGGCTGCTCTGAACTTAGGGCTCCTGACTTTGGGTTTAGTGCTTTTTCCACTGGACTGTGGTCAGAACAGGATCCTCTGTCTCTCCTGTAGTAGTTAATGTAGCTTAGTTACCAAAATGCCTTATTTAGGATATGCAAATTAATTGTAATCAGAACTTTAAATCACTATTAAGTCTTTTGTCCTTCAGTTGCAGAAAAGCTAACTTCCATGTGTTTTGCTACTTATATATGTCTTTTGGGAGATTTTGAAAAAACAAAGTCTTCTTTCTCCTGTGGAAGTGTTAAAAATCCTAAGAAGCTTTCTTGAGATAAAGTTTGTCCCCTCTCAATTATTAAATGTGCTTTTCTCTTATCTGTGAATTTCACCTTCAGTTTACTGGCAACTGCTTTTTTGTGTGAGGATTGTCACATTATGATTAACTCATTGCAGCCTGGCTTTTGTCCCACCTCTGTACCAGAACAGCACTCTTGAAGGTCACTGGTGGCCACATTCTAGCCAACTGTAGAGTTTTTCCCTCTGTTCTCAGTCTCCTTGACATTAGAATGCCACATGACCTCGACTTTTCAGTTATACGAGGACTCTGTTTTGGATGTTTGTTTTAAACTGTCTGTTGTCCATGCTTCTTCTGTAAGACCTGTCTTTTCTTTGTGGGGTGGGTTTTGTCCTTGTCCTTCAGTAGGTATTTACTTTTTGCATTTCAAATCTTATCTCTTTTGTTCTTCTTGCTTTGTGTTGTGTCATAGATAAATCATCATTTCTCATAACTCTCACTGGGATTGGTATTGCTGGCAGTTCTCAGGGTTCCATTTCACATCATTGCCCATCACCTGGACTTCTCTCTGCTTTTAGATAGGTGTCCTTTTGCCTCAAAACAGGTCTTTCTCGAGTCATCTCCTTCAGACTCTCTTCTCCTCTGAATTTCTTTTACAGAAGGTATTTTCTAACTGCCTTGACATTTTACACTTGATGCCCCTTATCTCCCAATGTCTCTAATGTCCTCAAGTCTTTCTTTCTTTTTTTTTTTTAAGATTTATTTATTTATTTATTTTGGGCAGGGGTCAGGTTGGGGAGGGAGGGGAGCGGGCGGGCCACTTCTATTGGTCTTTCACTTCTCTATTTTCATCCATCTTTGTTCTTTGGCTCCTGTGGGCCTCCCATCGCGGTGCCCTCTGTCGTTGCTGAGCGCCGGCTCTGGGCGCATGCGCTCCAGAGCTCCGGCTCGGTAATTGGACACATTGGTCCAGCCGCTCTGCGGCACATGGGATCTTCCCAGGCCAGGGATTGAACCGGTACCCCTTGCACTGCAAGGCGGTGTCCTTACCCACTGGACCACCAGGGGAAGCCCTCAAGTCTTTCTTAAAAGTATTTGTTAATTTTTTTTTTTTTTTTTTGGCCTCCTTTATTGGGCCATCATTTATTTATTTTCATCTGTCTTAATTCTTTGGCTTGCGTGGGCCTCCCATCTCAGCGGCCTCTCTGGCTGCAGAGCAGTGGCTCTGGGCTCATATGCCCGAGAGCGCTGGCTCGCAGTTGGACACATCGGTCCATCCACTTCCTGGCACATGGGATCGAACTGGTGCTCCTTGTACTGCAAGGCAGACTCTTTACCCGCTGGACCACCAGGGAAGCCCAGTATTTGTTAAATTTACCCTGTCCCGTTCCTTCCCTCATCTTCCCTATAAAGTAGTTTCTATATAGTGTATGAAACACTTCTAGATGTTTTTTTTTTTTTTTTGATTTAAAAGCCAACATAACGCATTTATGAAATAAGAGATGCAGGGTTTATTATCCTAATTAGGAGGTCAGAAAATATGTACTGAGAGAAGTGATTTGTCTGAGATACCATTGCTGGTTAAGGTAAGAGCTGTTATTGAAGCCAAGCCGATGTGATTTTAAGTCTGTCCTTGTGCCCAAATCAAGTGACTATTGTCGCTTCCTATTAATAATCTTTAAGCTTCCAGTTTTCTCCTATAATTCACTTTACTTTCAATGCTAAGTTAATGTTTGTAAAACCAGTCAAAGTAGCAGCTATGAAAGATTGATACCATGTCTCAGTCACTGTGCTAGATAATATTGTTTAATCCTCAGAACTACTGTGCAGAGTAGATATTGTATCCATATTTTATAGATAAATACACTGAGGCTTACAGGAGTTAAATAACCTGCTAGTTATTTTGTGTGATGGCATCAGGGAGGGAGTGGTGATGCAAACTCTTAACTCCCAGTTCTGGTTTTTTTTACAGACACATTACGCCAAGTACCGAACTCTTGATGTTAATCTTCTAAGAACTTAGCTGTGGTTTCTTTTTGCCTTCTTAACCCCATTTATACCCCTTTATCAACCTTTCTGGCACCTCAATGATTTGTTTGTAAGTTTCTTTTTTCTGTTTATTTTTGTCAGAACCCTCCTCAGTGACTCCTCCTCTAATCTTAACCTTGTTCTAGTCTCACAGAGACCTTCTCTTGTCTTACTGTGACTCATGCTGTTTACTCCCTGAATAGAGTAATTATACTTCCACCTTTTTACTTATCCATAGGAAGCTCTCTACTGGTTTCCTCATTCTAATATTTATTAAGCACTTACAGCATACACGGTGCTATGATAGCCATTGCTAATGTAGATGAATGCTTGCTGCCTTGCTGGGGAGATGAGTAGGGAATGGGACCAGCTAGACTGGATTCCCCACTGGGGATTGAGAGCCAGAGAAGAGGGAGGTCTGCATGGGTTGATACAGCAGCACCCAAGAGGATGTGATTGTTTACCTGACTTGTTGGGAAAGATGGGCCTGAAGGACTGACTTCTGAGTTACAGCCTTAAAGGAGGAGGGGGCGTTCTCCAGGCGAAGAGAGGGAGGAGGCGGGTGAAATAAGAGATGCAGGGTTTATTATCCTAATTAGGAGGTCAGAAAATATGTACTGAGAGAAGTGATTTGTCTGAGATACCATTGCTGGTTAAGGTAAGAGCTGTTATTGAAGCCAAGCCGATGTGATTTTAAGTCTGTCCTTGTGCCCAAATCAAGTGACTATTGTCGCCTATTCATAATCTTTAAGCTTCCAGTTTTCTCCTATAATTCACTTTACTTTCAATGCTAAGTTAATGTTTGTAAAACCAGTCAAAGTAGCAGCTATGAAAGATTGATACCATGTCTCAGTCACTGTGCTAGATAATATTGTTTAATCCTCAGAACTACTGTGCAGAGTAGATATTGTATCCATATTTTATAGATAAATACACTGAGGCTTACAGGAGTTAAATAACCTGCTAGTTATTTTGTGTGATGGCATCAGGGAGGGAGTGGTGATGCAAACTCTTAACTCCCAGTTCTGGTTTTTTTTACAGACACATTACGCCAAGTACCGAACTCTTGATGTTAATCTTCTAAGAACTTAGCTGTGGTTTCTTTTTGCCTTCTTAACCCCATTTATACCCCTTTATCAACCTTTCTGGCACCTCAATGATTTGTTTGTAAGTTTCTTTTTTCTGTTTATTTTTGTCAGAACCCTCCTCAGTGACTCCTCCTCTAATCTTAACCTTGTTCTAGTCTCACAGAGACCTTCTCTTGTCTTACTGTGACTCATGCTGTTTACTCCCTGAATAGAGTAATTATACTTCCACCTTTTTACTTATCCATAGGAAGCTCTCTACTGGTTTCCTCATTCTAATATTTATTAAGCACTTACAGCATACACGGTGCTATGATAGCCATTGCTAATGTAGATGAATGCTTGCTGCCTTGCTGGGGAGATGAGTAGGGAATGGGACCAGCTAGACTGGATTCCCCACTGGGGATTGAGAGCCAGAGAAGAGGGAGGTCTGCATGGGTTGATACAGCAGCACCCAAGAGGATGTGATTGTTTACCTGACTTGTTGGGAAAGATGGGCCTGAAGGACTGACTTCTGAGTTACAGCCTTAAAGGAGGAGGGGGCGTTCTCCAGGCGAAGAGAGGGAGGGAGGCGGGCTTTGTAAAAAGAGGAGCTCTTTTATGAATAGAGGGTTAAAGCCGCAAGTGTGCATGCCACATGTTGGAGTGTAAACATTGACACTTGCAGGACTACGCAAGAGGGTGTGTTGTTGCCATTGGTCCTCAGGTGACTGCTTTTGCCTTCCTGAAGTCATTGGTCTGGGGTCTGGCATTTGACTTTAGACTCTCAAGACACCTGATATGTGGGGCCCACTGAGAGTGAACCACTCTTAGGAGCAGGGCCACGTTAGCCATACTCTTAAAAAGTGATATATATATAGATATCTATGTTTGTTTGTCAGTTTATTAATTTCCAATGAGAACAGATTGGATTTCTTAATTTGGTAGATCAGTTTATTATCTCCCTGAAGGCAGGCTTCTTGGGAAGCCAAGTTGTTAATATTGAGGTCAATTGATGATTGAGAAATACAGCTATCAAGTGAACCCACCATTTCAGACTAGAATACTCTCTCTCTTCTGGTAAGATACGTGGGGACCATGTTACCACAGACCACCTATTGAGCCTGGCGAGAGAACCTGGAGAGATATTTGTTTGAAGAAGTACCTCTCAACTGAGTTAGCTTACGGCTGTCCTATCAACTCTAAGAACACTGCCAAGGAAACCAAATTATTCTGATTAACTCGACCAAATCTTCCTTTCCTGTAGTTTGATTTGATTTTATGAACATCTGCCTAGATGACTTTTCTGATTCCTTTTCTGACCATTCCTCCTTCTTCCTTCCACCTTCAGTTGAATGCTTTCTCCTTTTAGAAAGCTTGAGACATTCTGTCACATTACAGAGAAATCTTAAGAGCTGGAGAAACAGGAATTTTCATATTTCTGTTTTAATTTATATCACATTTTTCTTAAATCACATTTTCTTATTTTTAGTCATTTGGGACCAAAATTAGGAAATGGTGAGTAGCAGCCAGAAGCCAAGCATGTGAGATTTACAGTGATGGGATGTTGAAGATGAGGCTGGGAGGTTAGGACCAGATTATGCAGATCTTGGGTGCCATACTAAAGAGTTTGAGTTTCAGATCCTCTTAATTCAGTTCTTTCTTTTGTGAATTCTTTTTTTTCTCCCCATGTCATCTTTTCCACTTAAAATTTTTGTTACTACCTGTATCAAGTTGATAATATCTCACTGTAGAGCATATGATCATAGCTCTTCTGAAGAGATCTTAAGATTTTTAAGAGATCTTATTTAGACCCTTTATGTTTTGACAGATAAATATTAGGTGATTTTATCTGCAGTTTAAACATGAGATGCTTGAGAGCTTAAATTCTGCTTGACTCTCAGTATGCTTCTTAATTCAAGCTACTTCCATGACTTCCTATTTTATCTCACAGTTTTTAAGACAGGTGTTTATTTTTATCTTATTATTTAATGGTAATTTTTATGCTATTATATAATGTTTTTATCATGGTGCTTATTATACATATGAATAGTTCTCTTATTAATTATCAATATTTGTCTCTCTTCTTACTAGGCAGTTTGCTAGTTTCTTATAGTTAGGTAGACCTCATATTTATTTCTTTTGCACTTTGTGATAGCCAACCCAGTTGAATTTAAAGCAATACGTAGACTTAGAGCCAGAAGTTATCTTAATCTTGTGCAGTACTTCTGCATGAGGAGACAGAGATCCCAGGCAGCTGTAATTTGCCCGACCGTGACTAGTAGAGCCATGGCCAGAACCCAGATACTGTCATGTCCGTTCCTTATTCTGATTAACTCGACCAAATCTTCCTTTCCTGTAGTTTGATTTGATTTTATGAACATCTGCCTAGATGACTTTTCTGATTCCTTTTCTGACCATTCCTCCTTCTTCCTTCCACCTTCAGTTGAATGCTTTCTCCTTTTAGAAAGCTTGAGACATTCTGTCACATTACAGAGAAATCTTAAGAGCTGGAGAAACAGGAATTTTCATATTTCTGTTTTAATTTATATCACATTTTTCTTAAATCACATTTTCTTATTTTTAGTCATTTGGGACCAAAATTAGGAAATGGTGAGTAGCAGCCAGAAGCCAAGCATGTGAGATTTACAGTGATGGGATGTTGAAGATGAGGCTGGGAGGTTAGGACCAGATTATGCAGATCTTGGGTGCCATACTAAAGAGTTTGAGTTTCAGATCCTCTTAATTCAGTTCTTTCTTTTGTGAATTCTTTTTTTTCTCCCCATGTCATCTTTTCCACTTAAAATTTTTGTTACTACCTGTATCAAGTTGATAATATCTCACTGTAGAGCATATGATCATAGCTCTTCTGAAGAGATCTTAAGATTTTTAAGAGATCTTATTTAGACCCTTTATGTTTTGACAGATAAATATTAGGTGATTTTATCTGCAGTTTAAACATGAGATGCTTGAGAGCTTAAATTCTGCTTGACTCTCAGTATGCTTCTTAATTCAAGCTACTTCCATGACTTCCTATTTTATCTCACAGTTTTTAAGACAGGTGTTTATTTTTATCTTATTATTTAATGGTAATTTTTATGCTATTATATAATGTTTTTATCATGGTGCTTATTATACATATGAATAGTTCTCTTATTAATTATCAATATTTGTCTCTCTTCTTACTAGGCAGTTTGCTAGTTTCTTATAGTTAGGTAGACCTCATATTTATTTCTTTTGCACTTTGTGATAGCCAACCCAGTTGAATTTAAAGCAATACGTAGACTTAGAGCCAGAAGTTATCTTAATCTTGTGCAGTACTTCTGCATGAGGAGACAGAGATCCCAGGCAGCTGTAATTTGCCCGACCGTGACTAGTAGAGCCATGGCCAGAACCCAGATACTGTCATGTCCGTTCCTGCCTTTGCACCATTGTTTGCTGGCTCCCTCTTTGACTGAGAGAGGCATTCCATGAGGACAGAAGGGACCCTCAAAGATCAACATGGAGTCCCCAAAACCATTGTTGAAATCTTAATGTTAGCAGCTTTTCTTGTCAGTTCATGGAATTTTTGAATGTTATAGATCCGTGTTCTGCAGGAAACCATGTGAGAGGGACATAGGGAAAGGAGCTCATATATTGAGCTTTTTCTGTGTTCCTGCCAAGCAGTGTACAGGTGCTCTTATCACCTCAACTCGTTACTGCTACAGTCCTGTGAACTGTTATCCACATTTTGCAGTGAGCAAACTGAGCCTCACAGAGGTGAAACAATCTTGCAAGTAAAACTAGATGTGGGGTGGAAGCGCAGGTCTACATAACTACAGTGACCTCCCTCTTTCAGTTATGCTTCATTGTTACAGCCCTCAGCCAAAGCCAAGAATAGCAACTGTTGCAGCAGGTACCATACCTGACTTTCTAATGAGGGGAAGTCCGGCAGCCGTCCCCCCTTGTCTGTGGCAGGAGGTGATTGTTCATGCCCAAGCCTGGTGGTAGTGTCTGACTCACCAAGTAATCTCACATTTTCTAACCATGGTTTTGTCGCTCATATTTGTGACCTTTAATATATGTATCTTATGTCATCGTCCCATTTCCATTCTGTGGGAGAACAAACAGCATCTTGTTATAAGCCCACGTGTCTCATTCTTGCTTCTGCCTAAGCCTCACTTTCCTGGTAATTTTTATGCTATTATATAATGTTTTTATCATGGTGCTTATTATACATATGAATAGTTCTCTTATTAATTATCAATATTTGTCTCTCTTCTTACTAGGCAGTTTGCTAGTTTCTTATAGTTAGGTAGACCTCATATTTATTTCTTTTGCACTTTGTGATAGCCAACCCAGTTGAATTTAAAGCAATACGTAGACTTAGAGCCAGAAGTTATCTTAATCTTGTGCAGTACTTCTGCATGAGGAGACAGAGATCCCAGGCAGCTGTAATTTGCCCGACCGTGACTAGTAGAGCCATGGCCAGAACCCAGATACTGTCATGTCCGTTCCTGCCTTTGCACCATTGTTTGCTGGCTCCCTCTTTGACTGAGAGAGGCATTCCATGAGGACAGAAGGGACCCTCAAAGATCAACATGGAGTCCCCAAAACCATTGTTGAAATCTTAATGTTAGCAGCTTTTCTTGTCAGTTCATGGAATTTTTGAATGTTATAGATCCGTGTTCTGCAGGAAACCATGTGAGAGGGACATAGGGAAAGGAGCTCATATATTGAGCTTTTTCTGTGTTCCTGCCAAGCAGTGTACAGGTGCTCTTATCACCTCAACTCGTTACTGCTACAGTCCTGTGAACTGTTATCCACATTTTGCAGTGAGCAAACTGAGCCTCACAGAGGTGAAACAATCTTGCAAGTAAAACTAGATGTGGGGTGGAAGCGCAGGTCTACATAACTACAGTGACCTCCCTCTTTCAGTTATGCTTCATTGTTACAGCCCTCAGCCAAAGCCAAGAATAGCAACTGTTGCAGCAGGTACCATACCTGACTTTCTAATGAGGGGAAGTCCGGCAGCCGTCCCCCCTTGTCTGTGGCAGGAGGTGATTGTTCATGCCCAAGCCTGGTGGTAGTGTCTGACTCACCAAGTAATCTCACATTTTCTAACCATGGTTTTGTCGCTCATATTTGTGACCTTTAATATATGTATCTTATGTCATCGTTCCCATTTCCATTCTGTGGGAGAACAAACAGCATCTTGTTATAAGCCCACGTGTCTCATTCTTGCTTCTGCCTAAGCCTCACTTTCCATCTTGTTAATGTGCTTCCTTTCTTCCTTTCTCTCTCTACTCTTAACTCTTGTCGTGGAGAGAAAATTAGACATGCTCGTATCAAAGGTACTTGAATGAATGAGCTTTCTTTTTTTCCCCCTGAATTCTTCTGTGTTGGTATGAAGAATCATGGGACAAGAAAAATAGAAACTGATGCATAATCACATTATTTGCCTTCCAGCAAAACATTTTTTTAAAATAGTAAGATATATGCAATTCATAACTTATATAAAGTTCATCATTCATATTTATAAAATCTGTGTTTTGGTGCTAGATTCACTTAACTTCAAGTTTTAGAGACTTATTTAAAAATACTTATGAATCATCTCACTAAGAGCTTTCAACACTGTATAAATAGTACACTTTTAGCATTTCCTTTTGCATACCTGCATCATATTTGAAATTGTTTACCACTTTTTTTTGCAAGGCACATGTGAAGACTCAGCCAATAAATGTCATTATATATGTGGGTTTCAAAAAGCAATGGGGAAGTTTTATTTAACCTTTTCAAAGTGTTGTTACCTGGGCTTTCCCCCATTTCAGAGCAAAACCAGATGTAAACCAAGGATGTGAACTAGTGTGCATATTTTTGAGTTTGTTCCTTCTTTCTAAAAGAAAACCCTAGTTTTGCTAGTGATCATTTTAGTTAAAATATTACACCTCCCTCCCCTTGGAATTTAAAATGTTTCTGATAAATAGTTCACTTTAATCTGGTGATTTCCATCACTTTGCTTGTCCAGTTAAATTCTTTTGGATTACTTCTTAAAAAGAACAACACCATTGTGAGATGAAGAATTAGAGTCATGGTATTTGATTAAATGTGTTTATGGGGAAATATATGCTAAGAAGTCATTAGGATTTCCCCTTTATGTCAAAAAGTGCATTAGACTGGTAGACTGTTCAGAGGGAGATCACTTAAGGGAATATCCTGAGGTTGAAGGTGTTGGATAGTAAGAGTAGCGAGTGCGGGAGGATGGTTTTTCCTAGCATGGAAGTCTAGTCCTGTTGTTAAGTAGAAACTGTAGACCACTGTGTTGAGATGGCATTCTTATTTATTTCGTTTATTTAGATTTTCCTTTTTGTGTAATAAACAGAGTTAAGATGACCCTGTGTTTTTTTAAAATCCCATATCTTCTATATTGCCACTAAGAATGAATTAAAATGTTGTTATTGGTATCTGTATTGTGTCTATTCTTTCAGGTTCTAAATTTCATATCATCAGTGCCTTTACTAGAATAGTACATGCTTTATAATTGTACAGGACAAACTTTCTCTTATGTGTGTGATGGCACATAGGGTGTTTAAGACAATTTCATGTTTTAGTTCTACATAGTGGGTACTAGACAGTCAGTGATTGAGTAAATTGGGAGTACATAACTGAGTGAGTATAGAACTATGTGGGGGCATGTATGATTTTCTATTCTGAGTCAAGAGTCATGATTTCTATGATGTTGCCTTACCAAGTTCTTTTTTTCTCCAAGTTCTTAAAATATAGATCTGTATTAAATGATTAGGTACTCGGTGTATAAAAACTCACTATAAAAACTAAGGATGAATAAATTAAAAAAGAATTATATAAATAAATAGTTATTATACTTTAGAACATTATTTAATACTTTTTTTCCTTCTAGGCACACATACCTATTCCCCCCAACATACAGATGCCCACTTATATACATTTATAGATGGAGAAGTAAAAGAAAAAATTTAAGGATATGAACATCCTACATTGCTGCTTTTACAAATAAAAGTAATTTACTTGATTTTGACACAAGTTAAAGAAATTAAAAACAAAAGGAGGTATAGTAATTAACTCATTTGTTATGTAAGGAATAGATAAGTGATTTCATTAAAGCTGAAAAACATAAAAAATGGTTACAAATCAAGATAAGTATATTATAAAATTTATCAATATATTATTATATCAGTTTATTTCCTGCAATTAAAAGCAATAAATTAGCATATTTCACTTTTCCTATCTCCTAATTTTTATTACTTAAATTTGTACCTTGTCAATTTGTATAAAACTTGCATTCTGTTTTGTAACTAATTTTCATAGGTATTTACTCTTAGTTTTATATTTAAAAGTATTCTGTGCTTACTACCTGCTTTTTTTTGTTTGTTTGTTAATTCAGCAGATAGTCTTGGAAAGACCCCTAAATAAGAATCACCTTTTCTTTTCTTTTTTTATTAAGGAGGGTATATTTCTTTGACCAGTAGATGGAGAAACTGAATCCTATAGAGTTAAAAAAAAAACAAAATCAAGTTTTGATTCATACAACTTTATTTTGAAATGATGGTTTGCTTATTTAAAGTGTAGTGCTTGTAATGTGAGAGTGTGATATTTTCTTTTTCCTTTCTTCCTTCTTTTTTTTTTTTTTTATTAGTATTTGACATGTAGGTCAAGCAGCAAAAAATAGAAATAGACTATATGAAATTGAAGTTGAAATCCAATGTTAGGGTCACTTTAAAAGTTCATACAGGACTTCCCTGGTGGTCCAGTGGGTAAGGACACCGCCTTGCAGTGCAAGGGGCGCCGGTTCGATCCTTGGCCTGGGAAGATCCCAGGTGCCACGGAGCAGCTGGATCGATGTGTCCAACTACTGACCTGGAGCTCTGGAGCACATGAGTCCAGAGCCCGTGCTCTGCGGTAACAGAGGCCACTGCGATGGGAGGCCCACACAGGCCAAAGAAGAAAGATGGAAATAAATGAAAGACCAAAAGAAGTGGCCAAAAAAAAAAAAAAATTCATACAGATCATTGAGTATACACAGTCCTAGCATAGTAAACAGCATTCAATCCTAGAGTTAGTGAAGGTGGTGCATGCCTTTAGGGAGGAAAATAGAAGCAGAGCTATGGACCCAGAAAAGCATATATTAGATTAAAAGAGTACCTATTGGTTCAATGCTGTTGAAACTATACAGCCTGAGATCAGAGTGCAAATGGTTTTGAAAATCTAAGTGGTTTAGAATTCAATAAGTAGGAAATGAGTAACTGATGACTTTTTTTTTTAATGTTAATTTTTTTTTTATTGAATGTTCTTTAAATTCTATAGTGCTTTACATTTTCAAGAGCTTCACACAGAGGATTTCATATAATTCCATGATAACCCTCCCCCGCCCGCCCCCAGTCCCTATACTGCCCCTTATTATTATACTTTGTTTTAGTTGTGTATTTTAAGACGATGAATGATTTGTGGCTGAAAAGTAAGACCCTGGAATACTGGTCCTTCTCAAAAAGTTGTTGTGTAGCTGCTAAGTCATGTCTGACCCCATGGATTGTAGCCCAGCAGGCTCCTCTCTCTAAGGGGTTTTCCGGGCAAGAATACTGTAATGGCTTGCCATTTCCTCCTCCAGGAGATCTTCCTGACCCAGGGATGGAAGACAAGTCTCCTGTACCACTGAGCCACCTGGGAAGCCCACTCTCAAAAAGAGTTAGTACTAGATCCAGATGGTTCTATAAAAGCAGAAGTCAGTGAGCATCTCCCAGGGCATCCTGAGCCTGTCGCACATGCCCCATCTGCTACACTTGCTGAGATCACTGGCTGCACTTGTGTTTCTAGAAGACCAGAAATGGAAGGACCCAGTTTCTTTGGGGTACGTGTTGGAGCAATTTTCCCTAGTTTTCTCCTATTAGCATAAGTTGTACCTTTTTTTTCTGTTTTTCTTACTCTTGGTGATGAGTGTTAAAGGAGTCTTGTATTTCTTTTTTTTAATTGAAAATAAATTTATGATGTTGTATTAATTACTGCAGTACAGCAAAGTGGTTTAGTTATATGAATATATATACATATATATTCTTTTTTAAAAATATTCATTTTGCATATGGTTGACTCCATTTTTTCTTTCCAATTTGATTTTTCTTATTTATTTATTTTTATTTTTTCTGGTTCTTTTGTCCTATATTGAAAAATATCAAATAAGCAGGTATTTGCATTTTAACAAAAGTAAGGATAACAGTTTATCTTTCAAAAATGTTTCCCATGTGGCTCAGTACTATGTTTTTTTAACGATTATTTGTGTTTTACTGTTTATTTTTACAGGGTTTCTTACTTATTTTTAATTGAAGGATAAGTGCTTTACAATATTGTATTGGTTTCTGCTAAACATTAATATGAATCAGCCATAGGTATACCTGTGACCCCTCCCCCTTGAACATTTGAGTCATACAGCAAATTCTCATTGGTCATTTATTTTATATATGGTAGTATATATGTTCTCAGGTTACTCTCTCCATATATCCCAACCTGTCCTTCTTCCCCCACCCACCATGTCTATATCTGTTCTCTGTGTCAAAGTAGTCTTGTATTTTAGTCACATTCTGTGAATATGACTTCTTTCTGTAAAGACCCATTCATTCAGAGGAGGAAGAACCTGCTCTGTCTCCATCTGTAAAAATAAATGTAATTGGGTTTCCCTGGTGGTCTAGTGGGTAAAGAGTCCGCCTGGCAGTACAAGGGTTGTTGGTTTGATCCCTGGCCTAGGACGATCCCACATGCCGTGGAGCGGCTGGACCTGTGTGTCCAATTATGAGCCAGAGCCACGTGCGCCCAGAGCCGGTGCTCTGCAATGAGACAGGCCACTGCTGTGGGAGGCCCACGCAGGCCAAAGAACAAAGATGGATGAAAATAAATGAACGACCAATGAAAGAGACCAAAATTTAATAAATAAATAAATAAGTAAATGTAATCTGTTTATATCAGCACATACCTCCATGTCTCCCTTCTATAATGCTTTATTTTGATTCAGTTCTTGGCTCACTGAATTTGGTTATCAGGTGTTTTGTTTTTTAGTTATTTGGATATATCTAAACCTATCTATATCTATTTATATGTGTGTATATATATATATATATATATATATATATGTATTTTTTTGAAGAGCTCATAGTTGCTAGATTTCTTGAGTAGTTGAATGCATGAAAGTTGTAGGCTACTTTTGTGCTTTATGGAAAATATGGCTGGCCTGGTTGTTACAGCTTTCCTTTAGAACTCTGATTACCCTATCATCTCCAGATAATAGTGAATGCTGCTGTAGAAAAACCTAAAGCCACTCTTGGTTTTTATGCCTTTATACTGACAGAATTTATATTTATTTTTTCTCGGTGTTAAATTCTATAACCTCATGAGGATATGTCTCAGTATTTATTGTTTTAGTTTCCTTGGAATTTTTTTTTTTTAAAGTATTTATCTCCCTGCCCGCCCCCCCAGGTTTTCTTTTATTAAACCCCACCAGGTTTACTGTTTCATCTGTTGTTGTCTTTTGCAAAAATGTCTAGTGTCTATTGGCTGGATCTCTTTTGCTGATATCTTCTACATTGGTCACCTCATCTCATGTATCTTTCAAAACTTTCCATTTTGTGTGCTTTTTTACATACACATCCTCTTTTTTTCCTGACTGTTTCAGTATTGAGTGTTCTGGTTTTTGTTGCTTCTTTTTTGTTTCTTTTGCTTTAATATATATACACATATGTATATATATATTTTTTCCCAATCCCCAGCTTATTCTTTAGCATGCCAGTTTGCCTTTTCATCTCTTTTAATTGTCTTATCTTCTCTTAGACATTTCATGCCTTTCCTTGATCCCTTTACCTTGACGTAGCTCATATTCTCAGTAATTTAAGCTGTGGAAAATTATTTGTGAGTTCTTCCTCTGTTTACCAGGACAATATCTTTTTTCATCTACCATTTACTTACGTCCCTTCACTCCAATCCTCAGTATTTCTGTGTAAATTTTTTGCTGATTCATTTCTGGCTCATACTCATTTTTGAATGGGTTCAATTCCTTTAAAAACAGGTATTGCTTGTAAAAAGCTATGAGGTTAGCTTAGATGCAAGTACTGAGCAGTAGGGAAGGGGATAAATGACAGGAGTTTGTACTTCCTTATGGATTTTTTTCCCCCATCATGCCTCTTTTATTTTATATTTATTTTCATTGATCTTTTTTCTCTTGGCATGTGTGGGCCTCTTGTGGCAGTGGCCTCGCTCATTGCAGAGCACCGGTTCTGGGCGCATGTGCTCCAGAGCGCTGGCTCATAGTTGGATACACCGGTCCAGCCGCTCTGCAGCATGTGGGATCTTCCCAGGCTAGGGATCAAACCGGTGTTCCTTGCACTGCCAGGTGGACTCTCTACCCACTGAACCACCAGGGAAGCCCCCTATAGATCTTTTTTTTCTTTTCTTTACAAAAAATACCAACTTAGGTTTATTGGATAAAAAGAGTGGTAAAATGGACATAAGGCCAAAAGTTAGAATGACATTTTCACATCTTCTCCCATCTCAAAACTGCACTTCCCAATATCTGGGTTAGGATGTTTAGGAGCCAGAGCCCCCTAAAATGCCTTACTCTTCACCTGTTCTGGAAGCAAGGCCTGCATCAGGAGAACCCGGGAGATGAGGAGGTCAAAGGCAGCCTTCCTGCTGTCTACCCCTTCAGTCCTAAGGTCTCTGGGTTTGAGGGAAGTAGGAAAGGAATAAGGAAGCCAGAAGGGCTGGGACTGGCCTCTAGGCCCACTGCCGAAGCTGTCCTAGAGATGGCTATCCTTGTCTCCATTCAGTCCTTAATAGGTACCATTCTCAGGCCTTGAGCTAGAGAAGAAAGGGGATAGTTGCTTCATGAACTAGATGTAGTCTCCAAACCTTCCCCTGGTGTTGGTAAAAGCCCTGAAAAGTAACTTGACTGGGGCGGGAGAACCACGCCTTTTCCCTCCCACCCAACGAAGACATAAAAACGAATTCCTGGGGATATAACAAGCCCAGCCACTCTTACATCTCCACGTTGCTTTCCTTGTCATTGTCATGGTCTCCATCATAGAATTCATTGGGTGCCTCTGGCCTGCTGTAGTTCTCCTCGGGCCCTCACTCCTCTGCGTTGGCCTTGTCAGTCCTGTCACAGGTTAGCAGGTCTGCCGGCACATCATGAATCTGGACACTAGGTGCATGGTCCGGCATCTTCAGGTTTTCAGAGATTGTCTGGTCCAGATACTGGTGTGAGTTCTGATTCTCGATGTGGGTGCTGACGTTTGGATGGAGCGTGAAGTCCAAGGCAGAGATTCACTATAGAGAAGCTCCTCACTAACGGCCTCGTCAACCAGCAACGATGTCTCATGTGTCCCATAGTGGGCCACATTCCAGACAGTGTAGCCACCACCACCTAGCACCAGTAGAGGGATACTGAAGCTCTTGACATATTTGACACACTCCCTGTGTCCCCGAATGCTGAGGTTGAAGCAGCCCAATTGATCACAGCCCAGTCGGCTCCACACTGGAGCACAATGCATGTGGGTTAGTGGAAGTCCACCTGGTTGATGACTGGCTGGAAAGGTGCTTGTAACTCTGGTCATCTGTGCTATCACGGAAGGGCACATTGAGGCAATAGTAGTGGCCACTCTCTGCTCCAACTTCATACGTGTCACCTGTGCCAGGGAAGAAGTAGTTTACATATTTGTGGAAGGGTACTGTCATGACCCAGTCAGTGAGGTAGAAGGCTTCCTGAACCTCATCACCATGGTGGATGTCAGGGCACTGGAGGGTGGTACTTGAGCAGCTCCGGGGTCCCAGTCACAATGTTACTGACATAGCAGAAGCCAGAAGCCTCAACCTTCTTGGCATGGTGCAGACTACCAGCCCAGTTAATTGCAATATCACAGACCTTGTTGTTCAGCTAGGTTGCTCCTTGCAGGGATGTTCATGTATAATGGGAGCAGAACTCAAAGAGCCCAGGAAACACGGGGCAGTCATTGCCCACATTGAAGATGTTAAGGCTATTGTTGAAGCCTTGCATATTGGTGGGGCTGACTCTCTGTAGGAAGTCGATGTAGTTCTCAGAGTGGAAGTGGCACATGTTATGCTGGGAGGCCTAGTATGGCTTGGAGACGATCATCTTCTTATAGAGACTGTAGTGCAGGAACAGACTATGAGTCAGTGCCAACTGATGGGGCTTCATAGGGTGACCTGCCCTGTAGTAGAAGTTGCCCATTTTGGGGGTCGTAGAAATAGGCTACAGTCTTGGCCATGGTGTTGGCCTGCGTCTCTGCTGCCAACCTGGCCGCCTGCCCCACCTATGGATGTTTTTAATTGAAATACTTCTTCCTCCAAGATGGCTCCTTTGCTCTGGGCATATGTCTGACCTCAGCTTGCAGTGCCATGAAGGTCACTGTGACTTTGAGGTCTTGTGAGTCATTGGAGTGGTTTGGTGATAACTCCTTCCTGTCTCTTTCTTCCCATTCGGTACTCTCTCTGAGCTGCGGAGCTGAAGCCCGTTGATGGCTCCTTTGTCCTTCTGTGGGATAGACTATGATGTTCTGAGAAGCCTCTCATTTTCTCCTAGGTAGATGCTTAAACATGGTTGTTTTCAGCAGAGTTTCCTTGAGTGGGGTTTAGAGCTCAACTTTGGAGAAATCTTTGCTGCCTGAGATCTAAGGGGGTGTGGTTTGGCTGTCGGCATTACTCCTCATTTGATTCCAGATATCATATAATTTGGTGGATTTTTCTTTCTTCTTTTTTTAAATAGTTTGTGGTTTGTGGCTGTGTCTTTGTTTCATTGATGATGAGGTACTCATTATTTTTTGTTCTTTTACTTTTTAATTTTTTTGTTTTGTTTCTGGAATAGAGACTGAGGTTAACAGAATCTTCCTACTGTCTTTTTTTTTTTTTTCTTTTGAAAACTCTCTCTGCTAGCTCACTTGCGTCCTCGCTGTCCTTCCCTCTCATTCTCCCTCTCTATCCTCCCCTCTCTTTCCCCTCTTTAACTACTTACCAGTCAAATCAAGAGCTTTTTCCAAGATGCATTTTCAGTCTTTTATTGTTTTTTTCTAGATTAGTTTTCTCTTTCTGAGTGACTTCATTGTACTCCTGTCATTAATCTTCACCTTGTCTAATTTTTATTATTTTTTTGGGTTTTCTTTCAGTTTTATTGAAATCTGAAAAGTAACACTGTAGAAGTTTAAGGTGTACAGCATAATGACTTAGTGGAAGTGGCTGTAGGGGGCCAGGGAAAAAAGACTGTAGTGAGAAGTTGCAGTGCCAACTGATGGGGCTTCATAGGGTGACCTGCCCTGTAGTAGAAGTTGCCCATTTTGGGGGTCGTAGAAATAGGCTACAGTCTTGGCCATGGTGTTGGCCTGCGTCTCTGCTGCCAACCTGGCCGCCTGCCCCACCTATGGATGTTTTTAATTGAAATACTTCTTCCTCCAAGATGGCTCCTTTGCTCTGGGCATATGTCTGACCTCAGCTTGCAGTGCCATGAAGGTCACTGTGACTTTGAGGTCTTGTGAGTCATTGGAGTGGTTTGGTGATAACTCCTTCCTGTCTCTTTCTTCCCATTCGGTACTCTCTCTGAGCTGCGGAGCTGAAGCCCGTTGATGGCTCCTTTGTCCTTCTGTGGGATAGACTATGATGTTCTGAGAAGCCTCTCATTTTCTCCTAGGTAGATGCTTAAACATGGTTGTTTTCAGCAGAGTTTCCTTGAGTGGGGTTTAGAGCTCAACTTTGGAGAAATCTTTGCTGCCTGAGATCTAAGGGGGTGTGGTTTGGCTGTCGGCATTACTCCTCATTTGATTCCAGATATCATATAATTTGGTGGATTTTTCTTTCTTCTTTTTTTAAATAGTTTGTGGTTTGTGGCTGTGTCTTTGTTTCATTGATGATGAGGTACTCATTATTTTTTGTTCTTTTACTTTTTAATTTTTTTGTTTTGTTTCTGGAATAGAGACTGAGGTTAACAGAATCTTCCTACTGTCTTTTTTTTTTTTTTCTTTTGAAAACTCTCTCTGCTAGCTCACTTGCGTCCTCGCTGTCCTTCCCTCTCATTCTCCCTCTCTATCCTCCCCTCTCTTTCCCCTCTTTAACTACTTACCAGTCAAATCAAGAGCTTTTTCCAAGATGCATTTTCAGTCTTTTATTGTTTTTTTCTAGATTAGTTTTCTCTTTCTGAGTGACTTCATTGTACTCCTGTCATTAATCTTCACCTTGTCTAATTTTTATTATTTTTTTGGGTTTTCTTTCAGTTTTATTGAAATCTGAAAAGTAACACTGTAGAAGTTTAAGGTGTACAGCATAATGACTTGGCTTACATATATTAGGAAATGGTTGCTGAAGTAAGTTTAGTTATCAACCATCATCTCCTATTCTAATGATTTTTAGGTTAACAGTTTGGCATTGACTCCTCCTGAGCTCCAAATGCTTGCTAGATACTAATAGTACCTCAGAATTCCCATTCAGAGTAAAATTGTTTATAGTCCTTGCAGATTTTGTTTACTGCTTCATGTAATGGAAACTCATTCTCCCAAGTTATTCAGACTAAAGGCGTCTCAATGAACCATAATTTTTCTTTTTTCATACTTCTCTCAGGTGATCAGTTATCACTTTTGACTAATAATGATTTCTCTTGTGTTCATTTTGTCTTTGCATTGAGACTGTAAGTCCTTCGGAGGCAGGCATCTATCACAGTCCTTCACATGCAATATGTGGTTTCTAAAAAAAATGTTAATTTGAATCCTTTGAATTCTAACTTTAGCTTTAATAAAAATTGTTATCAAGATGGTTTTAATGTCTTAATCTAAAATCATCTTGTGGTGATTTGGTGGCTCAGTAGTAAAAAATCTGCCTGCCAGTGCAGGAGATGTGGGTTCTGTCCCTGGGTTGGAAAGATCCCCCAGAGAATGAAATGGCAACCTACTCCAGAATTCTTGCCTGGGAAATCTCCTGGACTGGATATATGTGCATATGACATTCAGAGAAGTTTGGTATAATTGAAAACATTAGGGCACAATTTCTTATGTTCAGTGACACCAATATTTAGTGAGTAGATGTGTACAAAGTAACTGGAATCCCTCTATTCAGAAATTTGGGCTTTGCTTAGATTTGACTTGCATTTTGCAGTTCAGTCATGCCCTTTCTACCATGGGAACTGGTGGATGGCGAATTCATCAAGGCTGGCCATCCTGAGACCCCTCCTGTGGAGTTTATCCCAGTGAATTACTCACTAGGAAGAAAGAAGTACTTACTTCTGAAATATCCCACCTGGCAGACTACAACCCATAGGGTCACTAAAGAATTGGACATGACTAAACAACAACAACATAACTCCTGACTTCTCTTTTTCTTCAGTTCGCACATGTATGAAGAGTTTAAGACTATACTATTCCTCAGACTTAAAAATTTTGTTGCTGAATTTATTCTGTTGTCCCCACCCCTACCCTCCGATTTTGACTGTATTCTAAATGATCCAGTTCTTAGACTTAAAAACATCAGGGTCGAGAATTTTGATCATGGGTATTTTTTTGTGTGTGTGAAAATATTAAGAAGCCAGTGATAAAAGATCTTAATATTACATTTTAATTTTTGTTTTAAAAATTAGATATCTGATTAAACTTGCTTTGTATTAAATGTACTTTTATGCTGTTAATTATTATTATTTTTTGGATTGAGAGGCCCTTAAGGATTAATTTTTTCATACAGTGAGGGAGGAAAGCAATAAATGTCAAGAGATTGAGTGAAGAAATCAATTGTATATAATATGGTAAAACTCTAGAGTCAACGTATACTGGTGAATGTTAGCCGGTTGGTGCATGTGTTTCTTTATTGGCATTGGGGACATAATCTTTTGAAACCATCATTGTAAAAGTGAAGCTGTCATAGTAAAACTTAAGATTTTGACAATAAGAACTGCTCCTCAATATGGGAAGCTTGTTGAATTTCTCATAAAACTACAAACCATAAACCTCTCTTGGAGAAAGATACTTTTGAAATGATCTGACATGTTTTAAAGAAAAGGTGTATCCTTCTGGTTTATGAGCAGGAGAGCTGTTGCACTGCATTTTCATTCAACTACACACACAAGATCTAGATTTTAATAAGGAAAGAACTTTATTCTGTAATTAAAAATAATTCCTTATATAATCAATTTCAAAATAATGACTTGCTCACTTTAAAATTGGGTTGTTTCCTTATTGTTGAGTTTTAAGGTTTTTTTTTTGTTTTTGTGTATTCTGGGTAAGTCCTTTATCAGATGTGTTTTTTGCAAATACTTCTGCCCAGTCTGTGCCTTGTCATCTTATTTTCTTGACGTGTCTTTTGCAGAGTGGAAGTTTTCAATTTTAATAAAATCCAACTTACCAGGTAACCTCTCTTACCACCCACCCCCACTCCCCCACCTGCTCATTTTGCCTTTGGTGTTGTATCTAAAAAGTCATGATCAAACCAAGGTCATCTGCATTTTCTCATGTGTTAACCTTCTTGGTGTCTTATACTTTTACATTTTATGTGTAGGCCTGTGATCCATTTTGAATTACTTTTTTGGGGGAAAGGTAAAGTGTCTATATCTAGATTCAGTTTTCACCTGTAGTGGTCCAGTTGTTCCATCAGCATTTGTAGAAAAAACTCCTTCATTGAATTGCCTTTGTTCCTTTGTCAAAGATCAGTTGACTGTATTTGTGTAGGTCTATTTCTGGGCTCTCTTTTCTATTCCTTTGATCTATTTGTCTGTTCTTTTGCCAGTACCACACTGGCTTGATTACTGTGTAATTTGTAAAATAATAGTTAGTAAACTATTTAAGTGTTTTTTGTTAAGATTCGTAAAATAAGTTATCTTAAACCAATTTCTATTAAGTATGAGATGATATTTCATGTTATTTTTAGGAATAGATACATTGTTGGAAATCATTTTAGTAAAAATTATATATAGTAGAAACAGTCATAGAAGAAAGAAAGAATTGTTATATTTTTACACTGAAGGTATTATACTCTTATATACTGGCTGGTTGTAGATGTTCTGTTGGCTGTTTAGTACCCATTAAGGAATTTCACTTTTCAAATATGAAATAATAGTTTAAATGTGGTTATTAAAAAGTCTGGATTAATCTTCTAAAATAACACTGTCCAGTGTGACAGATCATGATAGCTGTTCTTATGTGTGCGTGTATATATATATATTTGAAAACTTGATTTTTTAGCATTAGGAAGAAATGATAATTACTGAAGTATTTCATGGTGTAAGTCAATGTGTAAACCCTTTAGTTTTTGAAAGAAATTGAGCTAGATCTTGACGATGCTAATAAATACATGGCACATTTCTTTGCCTGAAGACGATTTAGGAGGAAAAAGAAACTAACCAGTAATATCAAATAATATGTGGTAAGCACAGTGTGGGTGGCAGTGCATTAAGCTCAGTAATAAGCTGTTGTTACTGAAAAAAATATGTGCCTTGTCATTTTATTTTCTTGGCGTGTCTTTTGCAGAGTGGAAGTTTTCAATTTTAATAAAATCCAACTTACCAGGTAACCTCTCTTACCACCCACCCCCACTCCCCCACCTGCTCATTTTGCCTTTGGTGTTGTATCTAAAAAGTCATGATCAAACCAAGGTCATCTGCATTTTCTCATGTGTTAACCTTCTTGGTGTCTTATACTTTTACATTTTATGTGTAGGCCTGTGATCCATTTTGAATTACTTTTTTGGGGGAAAGGTAAAGTGTCTATATCTAGATTCAGTTTTCACCTGTAGTGGTCCAGTTGTTCCATCAGCATTTGTAGAAAAAACTCCTTCATTGAATTGCCTTTGTTCCTTTGTCAAAGATCAGTTGACTGTATTTGTGTAGGTCTATTTCTGGGCTCTCTTTTCTATTCCTTTGATCTATTTGTCTGTTCTTTTGCCAGTACCACACTGGCTTGATTACTGTGTAATTTGTAAAATAATAGTTAGTAAACTATTTAAGTGTTTTTTGTTAAGATTCGTAAAATAAGTTATCTTAAACCAATTTCTATTAAGTATGAGATGATATTTCATGTTATTTTTAGGAATAGATACATTGTTGGAAATCATTTTAGTAAAAATTATATATAGTAGAAACAGTCATAGAAGAAAGAAAGAATTGTTATATTTTTACACTGAAGGTATTATACTCTTATATACTGGCTGGTTGTAGATGTTCTGTTGGCTGTTTAGTACCCATTAAGGAATTTCACTTTTTCAAATATGAAATAATAGTTTAAATGTGGTTATTAAAAAGTCTGGATTAATCTTCTAAAATAACACTGTCCAGTGTGACAGATCATGATAGCTGTTCTTATGTGTGCGTGTATATATATATATTTGAAAACTTGATTTTTTAGCATTAGGAAGAAATGATAATTACTGAAGTATTTCATGGTGTAAGTCAATGTGTAAACCCTTTAGTTTTTGAAAGAAATTGAGCTAGATCTTGGACGATGCTAATAAATACATGGCACATTTCTTTTTGCCTGAAGACGTATTTAGGAGGAAAAAAGAAACTAACCAGTAATATCAAATAATATGTGGTAAGCACAGTGTGGGTGGCAGTGCATTAAGCTCAGTAATAAGCTGTTGTTACTGGTGACTATAAACTAAATGATATCACTCAGCTAGTTTTTACTCATGGTATCTTTAACTATGTGTGTCAGAAACACAGTGAATTTGCAATAAACGTCATTAGGAATTGGGATGATTGTCAGTCATGATCAACTATGAAGAATTTTTTTTATGCTGGTATATATTTTAAAATGTTTCCTACATTAATCTTAATTAGCACATCTTTTATATCAGCTTTATTTAGATGTAATTTACTTACAATAAACTGTAACCATTTTTTTAAACAAGTATTAGTTTAATACATAACTTTATAATTTTTAAAAAAATTTTGGCCTCCATTTATTGATTTTCTAAATTTATTCATTTTTGATCCATCTTTATTCTTTGGCCTGTGTGGGCCTCCCACTGCAGTGGCCTCTCTTGCTGCAGAGCACCAAATCTGGGCATGCCTGCTCCATAGTGTTGGCTCACAATTGGACACACCGGTCCAGCCACTCTGCGGCACGTGGGATCTTTCTTGGGTCAGGGATCGAACCTGTGCCCCCACACTGCAAGGCACAGGCGGTGGACCACCACTGGACCACCAGGCAGGCCCTAAACTGTACCCGTTTTAAGTGGGCACTGTGATGAGTTATGACAAAAGCAGGCAGCTGTGTAAACTATGTGTCATAGTCACTTCTATGACCATAATGTGATTTGGAACATTTCTATCACCCCAGAAACTTTGGTTGCACCCCTTTGAAGTCAACCTGCCCCCCAATTTCAGTTTCCAGGCAGTTGATGATCTCCTTTCTGTATTGTAGACTGGTTTACATTTTCTAGAATTCTTAGTAGTGTCTTTTGCTAAATGTAGAAAATACATGTTTTTGAAAAAATTGATGGCAAATTGATTTTTTATAAAATGAACATGTTTTATTTAAAAATTTTTATTTATTTTTTGTTGCAGCTTATCAGCGGGGTGTATAGAGAACAGTGGATGTGACGAGACTTTAAGAAATACAAACAGACAGACAGAAAGGATGGGGAAAGGGGTTAAAACCTCTTGGGTCAAGGCCCCGAATACGTGCACGCTGTCTGCTTTTATTGAGCACTTAAGCATCCAGGTATTTGCAGGGAATGAATATTAGCACAGACTGAGAGTCATTCACAGCCCTGATCAATAATGACCCTTGGGACTCAAAGTTGCTTTGCTGTCTCCTTAATGGAAAGGGCGCACTGCGACTAGACCAGAGAGAAGTTAAGGAGTCTGTGCACTGACTCGGCGGCATTCCAAAGTCCCCAGCAGATCTCTCACCTGTTGCTGGTCAGTATGACTGCAGCTAATGAGCCCATGTGAATCAAATCAGCTTTCTTTTGTCTTAGTTCTTTCATTTCCAAGTTGTTTTTCTCCTGGCTCGGCCAAAGCTGCAGAAACCTCCACTGGTTTGTTTCCCCACAATTTTTTATTTTATTTAATTAATTAATATTTTAAAATTTCAATTTAATTTAATTTTTTACAGATTTGTTGTTTACTGCCACACATCAACCTAAATCAGCCATAGGTATACATATGTCCCTTCCCTCTTGAACTCCCTTCCCATTTCCTTCCCCAGTCCAGCCCTCTAGGTTGTTACAGAGCTCTTGTTTGAGTTCGCTTAGTCTTACAGCAGATTCCTGTTCTTTGTCTATTTTACATCTGGTAATGTAAGTTTCCATGTTACTCTTTCCATACATCCCATCCATTCCTCCCTCCCCTCAATGTCCGGAAGTCTGTTCTCTATGTCTGTTTCTCCCTTACTGCTCTGCATATACATTTATCAATACCGTCTTTCTAGATTCTATATATATACGTTAGTATACACTATTTATCTTTCTCTTTCTGACGTACTTCACTCAAACATGTTTTATTGCATTAAAAAAGTCGAGATGCTCAAATGAAGCTCTATTGATACTATTTCTAATATTTTGGGTTTCAAGTTTTTCTCCTTGCTTCCTCTTTATAATAACTTAAGTCTATATTGCATGTAATTTAATATATAAAACAACTCATGACACATTATTTTGTGGAGTAAATTATCCTTTAGTAGTTGAGCTATTATCTTTGTTTGCTTGTTATAAACGTTGATAAATGATATAAGAAATAAAAACCTTCAGATCCTGTTGTTGTTATTAGAATGTAATACCTTCTTTATTCCATACAATTTTCACTCAATAGACAGTTTAACCTTGCTGTGTAAAAGGCCATTTGCCTTGTCCTTATGCCCTACTGCTCGGACCTCTGGGGACAGGAAAGTTAGTTATAGCTCTTTATTTCATAACATTCTGTTCTTTGTGACTCCTCTTACTCATATGTAGTCTATTCTAAAGCAGCTAAGAAGTAGCAGGTGATCTCATGGAGAAAATAGCCCCACCAAAATGAAATATTAGAATCCTTTTGTGACTTTTTTTTTTTTTATTAAATATACTGAACATTTGCTTCTTTTTATAGGAAAGAATTGAGAATCCTTTGCATATTAGAATGACCAGAGTTCTCCGGTTTTGCCCAGAAATGTTCTGTTTCTGTGCTGCTTCACATATTAGTCATTTTGAAACTAGTTCTAAATAAAAGCCAAACATTATGAAATGTTTCGTATTTGCTTCACCAAACATATTTAAATCTCTAGTTGATATAGAAATCTTAAACTCACATAAGGACAAATAGTCCTAGTTTAAACTTATTTAATATAGTAACATGCTGGGTAACTAATAATATACTAATGAAATTCATAATGACTGTAAGTTTGGAATAACAAACACTGCTTCTCTGAAGTCTTCAGACACAAGGAAAAAGTGTTTCAGAAGGCAAGTTGAGAGAGACAATATATGTTGGATGGAACTAAGCAGCAATGTGATAAGAGCAGTCAACTTGAAAACTTATATGGTGATTTATTATCCTTCTCAAAATGGCCCCCTATTTATCTTTCTCTTTCTGACGTACTTCACTCAAACATGTTTTATTGCATTAAAAAAGTCGAGATGCTCAAATGAAGCTCTATTGATACTATTTCTAATATTTTGGGTTTCAAGTTTTTCTCCTTGCTTCCTCTTTATAATAACTTAAGTCTATATTGCATGTAATTTAATATATAAAACAACTCATGACACATTATTTTGTGGAGTAAATTATCCTTTAGTAGTTGAGCTATTATCTTTGTTTGCTTGTTATAAACGTTGATAAATGATATAAGAAATAAAAACCTTCAGATCCTGTTGTTGTTATTAGAATGTAATACCTTCTTTATTCCATACAATTTTCACTCAATAGACAGTTTAACCTTGCTGTGTAAAAGGCCATTTGCCTTGTCCTTATGCCCTACTGCTCGGACCTCTGGGGACAGGAAAGTTAGTTATAGCTCTTTATTTCATAACATTCTGTTCTTTGTGACTCCTCTTACTCATATGTAGTCTATTCTAAAGCAGCTAAGAAGTAGCAGGTGATCTCATGGAGAAAATAGCCCCACCAAAATGAAATATTAGAATCCTTTTGTGACTTTTTTTTTTATTAAATATACTGAACATTTGCTTCTTTTTATAGGAAAGAATTGAGAATCCTTTGCATATTAGAATGACCAGAGTTCTCCGGTTTTGCCCAGAAATGTTCTGTTTCTGTGCTGCTTCACATATTAGTCATTTTGAAACTAGTTCTAAATAAAAGCCAAACATTATGAAATGTTTCGTATTTGCTTCACCAAACATATTTAAATCTCTAGTTGATATAGAAATCTTAAACTCACATAAGGACAAATAGTCCTAGTTTAAACTTATTTAATATAGTAACATGCTGGGTAACTAATAATATACTAATGAAATTCATAATGACTGTAAGTTTGGAATAACAAACACTGCTTCTCTGAAGTCTTCAGACACAAGGAAAAAGTGTTTCAGAAGGCAAGTTGAGAGAGACAATATATGTTGGATGGAACTAAGCAGCAATGTGATAAGAGCAGTCAACTTGAAAACTTATATGGTGATTTATTATCCTTCTCAAAATGGCCCCCCTACTTTTTTTTAAAGTAATGCACAAGTTATTTTTACAATGCCTTCATTTGGGGGGCATCATATTTAGAAGCCCAAGGTGCCACTAGTGGTAAAGAACCTGCCTGCCAGTGCATTGCTCCAGTCCATGGGGTCTCAGTTGGACACGACTTAGTGACTGAACAACAACAATTTAACTAGTCACCTGTTGAACATTAGATTGTTTCTGCTATTTACTCTTAGTGAAAACACTATCAGAACTATTCCTGTGAATATGACTGATTCTTTTAAATTAATTCTTATTTTGTCAAATAATACATTCACCTAGTCTAAAATTCTTATTGTTGTAAAAAGCTTATTAGAAAATGCAGGTGTAGAACTTCCCTGGCAGTCCAGTGGTAAAGACTTTGCTCCCAATGCAAGAGGTATGGGCTTGATCCACAGTCAGGGAAGATCCTGCCTGCATGCCTCGTGTCTGAGAAAAGGAAAGAAAAGAAATACGGTTGTGCTTTACACACACTTTCCAGTTTGCTTGTCCACAGGCAACCATGTTTAACCTTTTATCTGTTTGTTTTGATTTCTATGTCTCATTGCTGCTAAATTACATATATACATATTGTTACCTTTTGATGCATTTCTTTTGGGTATTGTTTGTTGACTTTATATATGTCTGGTCTTTGAGGATCATTTTTATACTTCTGTCTTTTCTCAACATATGCCAGTATTGTTAGATTATAACTTTTGGCTAACTTGTTATTGGTATTGTATTATTATTATTATTATTTTAATTTTTTAAAAAATTATTTATCTTTTGGGGGGTGGGGGAGGGAGGGGGATGGGCGGGCCACTTCTATTGGTCTTTCATTTCTCTATTTTCATCCGTCTTTGTTCTTCGGCTCCTGTGGGCCTCCCATCACGGTGGCCTCTGTTGTCGCAGAGCGCCGGCTCTGGGCGCGTGCACCCCAGAGCTCCGGCTCGGTAATTGAACACTTCGGTCCAGCCGCTCCGCGGCACGTGGGATCTTCCCAGGCCAGGGATGGAACCGGCGCTTCTTGCACTGCAAGGTGGTGTCCTTACCCACTGGACCACCAGGGGAAGCCCCTGATATTGTATTATTATACTTTTCAGATATTATTTGTAACTGAGTATTGTAATGAACCTGGCTGAGAAATGATATGCTTTTGATTTTTTGTTTTTCATAAAGTTAGTAATGCCTTGTTTTTTTATTTGTCTGGCTGATTTGCCACTCTTAATATTCTTCCTATATTTTCTAGGATCTTCTTAATATAATTTTCTATAAGGTGAATCACATCAGGAAATTTATTTGTTTTCATTTCTTTTCTTGAATATATATTTTGAGGAGACTGCCATTCTTCTTCCATTTCATTTTCTAGATATATTCTTATTCCGTGCTTTACTTGTGCTGTTAAAATAGGAACAGCCTTTGCCTTTTGCCTTTTCCTGAATCTCATATTGTTTTTTCTTGTTTCATTCCTCTATTTTTGTGGTATAAATCCTGTAGTAGTTTTAGGAGAAAGGGTATATGAGAGGAAAATATCTTTATTCAGTTTTCTCACTTGATTAGTTTCTTACTTAGTGTATTAGTATGAATGGATAAATTTTAAATTGAAAATTACTTCAGAATTTTCACAGGAATGAACATTGTCTTCCTGCTTACAGAGTCCAAAGCCTTTTGATTCCTTGATTTAACCATATAAGAAAAATAGAATGAGGAATGTCTTGATATAAGGGTATTTTTTAAAACTTTAATAAAAGGCACTGGCAGAGGTCAGGGACAACAAAATGTCCACTGTGTTTAGAGAATGGAGCTATCTACGTCTGTGTGAGAAGAGTACGGGAACACATTGGAACAGGGTGGATTGAAGCTTGATAATGGATGCTCATGGCCTGAAGCTTTGAATTTGTTTTGTATTTACTGTTTCATCTGATTGCCATCAATTATATGAAGCTTTCCTTGACTTATGGTCAGCAAAATGAATCAACCTCTGGTTTATCCTCTTTTAGTACTTTGTGCGTAAACATTCAAGTGTGCATCTACAGGCGCACATGCATGTGTGTACACACACACACACACACACACACACACACACACACACACACACACACACACACACACACACACACAGGCCTACTTAAGTATCTGTGTGCCTGTCTTCTACATTAGAACCGATCTTTGTGTATGGATGACACAAAATTAGGTCTGAGTTAAGGAAAGCACAGCAGGTCAGTTCTTAGCATTCATGGTGGTTGGGATGCCGTTTAAAATGGAGGATGGACAGGAAGAAGAAGGATTTAAAGGAAGAACCGACGGTTATTGCATTTTTCAGATCTGAAGAAATAAATCTCTGATGTAATAGTCTATTGAGAGTGGGAGGAATATTTTTTCCAACAGTATTATTTTTATTTTATTACAACAGTATTACCAACAGGATGATATTCTGATCATTCCCAGGGGTCTCATTATTCTTAATTTTGGAATACTGTGTTATTTTTATGTATTTTGTACACATTTTGCTTTAAATCTTTTTTCCATTTTTGTTTCCTTTGAGAATAGTCTGAAACAATTTTAACTCTTGCTTCTATTAAAATTTTAAAAAGTGATGTTTTGGTTACACTATTGATATTAATGATGATCTGAAATATCATCTTATTTCCATTTGGTTAGAGAAAAACTCTAAAGAGGGAATTTTGTATGAAAATAATTGGTAAAAATATATTATTTATAGCCATTTCCTTATTCTAGCAGATTCATTATCTAAGAATGTTAGCTTAAATATTACCAAAAAGATTCCTTAGTAGAGGAAGTTAAAAATATTATTAGAACTATTCTCTATTGCTATAAAAATGACAAGGTTTCTCTACAAAATTTCACTATTGAAAATAAGACCTTTTTCAACAAGATGAATGATTATTCAGATAGTAAAGAATTCGTTAAATGTTGTTTGTGTGTTTTCTTATTAATTGGCTGCTTAAAAGTAAGAGCAAATATTTTTATTTAAAAATATGCACCATATGACAAATTTTTGAATAGCACATCACTGATGAATCTTTACTTTCCTAGATGCTTTCTGTTGACTAGTGCTCTGCTAGGAACAAGAGACTAATGTATTTAGAGGTTTTCATGGTGCTAATTAGAATTTATTAAGCCCTGAGTGTAAGTCAAGCTCTGGCTCAAGTCATTGGTTAAGTTGCACTGTGTTATTTAAAAACACCCCCTGAAGAGGTGGGTTTAGTGTATTATTTACATGAGGAAGTTAAAACACAGAACGATTAAGTTTCTTGCCCAAGATTACACAGGTACCAAGCAGCATCTCCAAACAGCAGAGCAGGAGACGTTTGTCTCTGGTTTGTGTCTCTTTTCATTATAAAGGATTATTTTTTTTTGAAATATTATGGCAATGATCTTAAGGAATGTTAATTTTGTAGGGGACATCACTTGTGAATGATATATATGCCTCCCCAATCAGCAGATGACTCTTTTGTTTGCTAATTTCTTACAGTGGTTAACTTCTCATTGTTTTTTTGATCCTTCTAAAATTGCATATCCCGCATTGGCCACTATCTTGCATGAGTGAAAAATGATAGGCTAACGTAAGATTATTATTTATCTAGTTTTTCTTTTTTATATCCTTTGAGAATAGTCTGAAACAATTTTAACTCTTGCTTCTATTAAAATTTTAAAAAGTGATGTTTTGGTTACACTATTGATATTAATGATGATCTGAAATATCATCTTATTTCCATTTGGTTAGAGAAAAACTCTAAAGAGGGAATTTTGTATGAAAATAATTGGTAAAAATATATTATTTATAGCCATTTCCTTATTCTAGCAGATTCATTATCTAAGAATGTTAGCTTAAATATTACCAAAAAGATTCCTTAGTAGAGGAAGTTAAAAATATTATTAGAACTATTCTCTATTGCTATAAAAATGACAAGGTTTCTCTACAAAATTTCACTATTGAAAATAATCCCTTTTTTCAACAAGATGAATGATTATTCAGATAGTAAAGAATTCGTTAAATGTTGTTTGTGTGTTTTCTTATTAATTGGCTGCTTAAAAGTAAGAGCAAATATTTTTATTTAAAAATATGCACCATATGACAAATTTTGAATAGCACATCACTGATGAATCTTTACTTTCCTAGATGCTTTCTGTTGACTAGTGCTCTGCTAGGAACAAGAGACTAATGTATTTAGAGGTTTTCATGGTGCTAATTAGAATTTATTAAGCCCTGAGTGTAAGTCAAGCTCTGGCTCAAGTCATTGGTTAAGTTGCACTGTGTTATTTAAAAACACCCCCTGAAGAGGTGGGTTTAGTGTATTATTTACATGAGGAAGTTAAAACACAGAACGATTAAGTTTCTTGCCCAAGATTACACAGGTACCAAGCAGCATCTCCAAACAGCAGAGCAGGAGACGTTTGTCTCTGGTTTGTGTCTCTTTTCATTATAAAGGATTATTTTTTTTTGAAATATTATGGCAATGATCTTAAGGAATGTTAATTTTGTAGGGGACATCACTTGTGAATGATATATATGCCTCCCCAATCAGCAGATGACTCTTTTGTTTGCTAATTTCTTACAGTGGTTAACTTCTCATTGTTTTTTTGATCCTTCTAAAATTGCATATCCCGCATTGGCCACTATCTTGCATGAGTGAAAAATGATAGGCTAACGTAAGATTATTATTTATCTAGTTTTTCTTTTTTATATCCTATTTAAAAAATAACAGTATTTTCCTTGAAAAGCTTTCTGACTTCTGAAACAACATTGGTATCCTCATTTAATATGTGTGATTGATAGATAAAATTTTATGTTTATGTTTTATCCTGTCTTATACTATTCTTTCACAGACCACATAAAGCCTCTCCAACTGCTCTTTCTCCTTAGTGGTATCTTTAAGACGGAGTCACAACATGTTTCTTCCTGAACACCCAACAGTTTAGTATTCTGTCAGAGGTTTTGCAGGGCTTCAGCAAGTCATTATGGTGAATGTCTTCAAGAGGCAAGGCAGTAGGCAGAGTGCCACGGCCAAGACACCTGTAGAGATCAGCACACCTGCCCTCAAGCAAAAGCTAGTAATTAGTTGCTCAGATTCCCTTGCAAACTTCCCCAGTGTTGCTGCACATGAAACAGGGAGATCACAGCGATGCTGTCATGAGCTCCGCACTGTTGGAGTTGTTTATGCCCATTCAATTTTTAATGTTCCTATAAGACATTTTGATGGCAACCCTGAGCCCAAAGGGATTTGCATGCTTGATCAAACCTGTGATGATTTAAATATAGAAATAAAGAGAAACCTTTGGATTACATCGACTGTTAACTTTTAGGATGGCGTTACTGGAAAACATTAACATGATCCTGGAGGCAAAGTTGTGTTTGATCAACCTTCGCCACTTTTTTGTTTCTTGACAGCAGGTATAAGCTTCAGTAAATCTAAACAAGTTTTTTAAGGCTTAGAGATCCAAGTGCATGTGAATATCTGGATGGCATCGTCTGAATATTTTAAGAGATGAGTTTATACCAACTGCTTTTTATCAAGATTGAACCACTCTCATGCACCAACCTTTTAATTCTACCACATTGTTATATATAGTTTATATTGCTAAAGAAAGAGATTGTAGGAGATTGAATTTTAATAAAATATTATAGTAAAATATGAATTGGGTATATTAGGGCCAGAGAAATTCATTACTCAAGTACTTGGAAAGTTTCTATATACCATTGTTTTACTTTGTGCACTATATATATGTCCTAGATACTATGTGGTTTACTAGGTGTTTTTTTTTTTTTTTTTTTTAATTTTGGCCTCTTTTATTGGCTTTTTATTTGTTTATTTTCATCCATCTTTATTCTTTGGCCTGTATGGGCCTCCCATTGCAGTGGCCTCTCTCATGGCAGAACACCGACTCTGGGCACATGTGCTCCAGAATGCTGGCTCGTAATTGGACATGCCAGTCCAGCCACTCTGCGGCATGTGGGATCTTCCCAGGCCAGGGATCAAACTGGTGCCCCTTGCACTACAAGGTGGACTCTTTACCCACTGGACCACCAGGGAAGCCCAACTAGGTGTTTTTTGTTTTTTTTAACCTTTATTTTGCTTTTAACTTTTACAGAGTTTTGTTGTTTACAGATATGTATGTTCCCAGATTAGTCATATACTAGGTGGTTTTTAACTCTGGGATTCAGTTCTTTGATTGGCATGTTTGTGTACGTTATTAATAAATCATTTCACTAAAGGTCCATTGCTGGTGATTCTTAAATATGTGTACCTTGTAAAATGCTGCAATATTGATGGAAATTTTTTTGATTTCAACCCTGAGCCCAAAGGGATTTGCATGCTTGATCAAACCTGTGATGATTTAAATATAGAAATAAAGAGAAACCTTTGGATTACATCGACTGTTAACTTTTAGGATGGCGTTACTGGAAAACATTAACATGATCCTGGAGGCAAAGTTGTGTTTGATCAACCTTCGCCACTTTTTTGTTTCTTGACAGCAGGTATAAGCTTCAGTAAATCTAAACAAGTTTTTTAAGGCTTAGAGATCCAAGTGCATGTGAATATCTGGATGGCATCGTCTGAATATTTTAAGAGATGAGTTTATACCAACTGCTTTTTATCAAGATTGAACCACTCTCATGCACCAACCTTTTAATTCTACCACATTGTTATATATAGTTTATATTGCTAAAGAAAGAGATTGTAGGAGATTGAATTTTAATAAAATATTATAGTAAAATATGAATTGGGTATATTAGGGCCAGAGAAATTCATTACTCAAGTACTTGGAAAGTTTCTATATACCATTGTTTTACTTTGTGCACTATATATATGTCCTAGATACTATGTGGTTTACTAGGTGTTTTTTTTTTTTTTTTTTTTAATTTTGGCCTCTTTTATTGGCTTTTTATTTGTTTATTTTCATCCATCTTTATTCTTTGGCCTGTATGGGCCTCCCATTGCAGTGGCCTCTCTCATGGCAGAACACCGACTCTGGGCACATGTGCTCCAGAATGCTGGCTCGTAATTGGACATGCCAGTCCAGCCACTCTGCGGCATGTGGGATCTTCCCAGGCCAGGGATCAAACTGGTGCCCCTTGCACTACAAGGTGGACTCTTTACCCACTGGACCACCAGGGAAGCCCAACTAGGTGTTTTTTGTTTTTTTTTTTAACCTTTATTTTGCTTTTAACTTTTACAGAGTTTTGTTGTTTACAGATATGTATGTTCCCAGATTAGTCATATACTAGGTGGTTTTTAACTCTGGGATTCAGTTCTTTGATTGGCATGTTTGTGTACGTTATTAATAAATCATTTCACTAAAGGTCCATTGCTGGTGATTCTTAAATATGTGTACCTTGTAAAATGCTGTAATTTCTAATATCAGAGCAAATTTGGTTCAGATTTATTCTGAGGGAAAAAAAATACCTATAGCACTTCATCATTTCAGCATAGTATGGTGGCTATATTAACACCTGCTTCCTAAACTGCTTCGTAGAGACAAATATGCATTGTGGCGTTGTCAGATTAGAGTAGAATTAAAGAAGGTGTGACACAACCTTGGACTATCATTGGCATAGATGCTAGGGAATTCAGTCTGCCCATTGTTCCTCACATTTGCCCGCATTAATATACAGGTAGAATCTTCCAGTGGGCAAAAAAAAATGGAGTGAATGATGTGAATGTCAAAAAGCTTACCTCTAGATTTTACATTTGCCAGCTTTTCTTAGCCGTGCATCAGTCTCTGAGTGAATGGCACTGTGGATACTCCACTTGTGAGCCGATGAGTGTGATACTACCATAGATAAAGCACTTCTGTATGTTGTATGCAGAACACTTTGGCTAGTTGACACTTCATTGACTGTCAGTAATTTCACAGAAGTCATTCCTAAGAATCGGTCTGTCTTTAGCGGCCTTTGGAATTTCTAATAACTTCATGTTATTAGAAATATTGCACGTAATATTTGAAATCTGTTTGTTTTACAAATACTTCATATGCTCCGGGTCAGTATCTTATCCTTTTATCCTTGATGCCTTCCTCCATGAGATCAGTGTCGGCTGGATCAGTGAGTGATGGGAAATACTGTGCAGTGCCTGTGAATAGCCCATGGGAACACTGTAGCAAAGCGTGGAGCATGTGGAATTTTTTTTTGCAGCAGAAATGACTTTTTTATATACTTTTCTCCAGTATAAGCCTAGGTTGATTTTTTTTCTAGAAGAAGTATCTGTGATTTGACCTCGCCTTTTTACTATCAGTGTGTCAAAAATATTCTGTGAAAAAAGATTTTGTATCTTTACAGAAGTAAAGGTCTTCTTCCTCTAAGTCAGGACCCATTGAACTTAGCTTTGTTTTTGACTTCTCTCTAACCCTTCATTTCTCCCCCGGATTTGGACCGACTTTTCACCTTGTTTCAGGACAAGCTGCACTTCCTCCTGGCGTCATGCCTTTGTCTCTGAACTCCACTCTTGTGAACTCCTGAGTTTCTTCTGTTTTTGACTCACCAGTTGAGAACTAAATCATATGTGTTTCTCTAGTATGTGTCTACATCTAGTAACTTCATTACTGTGACTTTTAAATTTTTAAAATTTTAATCCTTTTCTTTCTGGTTTATGGCTCTTGTTACATAGTACATGCTAGTTAATCACTAGCTTTGTGATAGGAACATACATTTTCAGAGAAAGTGAGAAGGATAGAGACAGATAGAGAAGGAGAGAAGAAGAGAATACAGGTGGGAGGGGGGAGAAGGAAGGAAGGAAGGGAGGGAAGAAAACAAATGGGCAGGTCAGCATATTCTTATGAAAAAGGGGAACAACAGTGGTTTTGAAATTCAAAAACCTTGAGTTCAAATTCTGATTCTGCTTCCTTCCTTAATGTACAGTGGGTATAAATGGTATTAATATCTACCTAGTAGTTTATTGTGTTAATTAATGTATGTGGTGTGTGTGTTAGTCACTCAGTGTGTCCAGCTCTTTGCTATCCCATCAGGCTTCTCTGTCCATGGAATTTTCCTGGCAGGAATACTGGAGTGCATTGCCATGCCCTTCTCCAGGAGATCTTCCTGACCCAGAGACTGAACTCATGTGTCTTGCGTCTCCTGCATTGGCAAGGGAATTCTTTACCAGAACCACCTGGGGAAGCCCTTAGAACTGTCAGCTGACTCTGTTGTTTTGCAGGTGTGGAAAGTGAGGTTTAGGGAGCTGACCAGTGGTCATTCAGTCAGTCAATTATGGAGAGATGACTGAAACCCAGATTCTTCTTACTCTGGAGCCATTTTTTTGTTGTCGTTGTTACTTAGTTATTTATTTATTTTTTGGCTATTCTGGGTTGTCTCTGCTGCCACAGGCTCTTCTCTAGTTGCAGGGAGTGGAGGCTACTTTCTAGTTGAGGTAAGCAAGCTTCTTGTTGTGGTGACTTCTCTTGTGGAACTCGGGCTCTAGGGCACACAGGCCACACAGTAGTTGTGGCCCATGGGTTCAATAGTTGTGGCTCTGAGGCTGTAGAGCACAGACTCAATAGTTGTGGCTCACGGGCTTAGTTGCTCCGCAGCATGTGGGATCTTCTGGAACAGGAATTGAACTCATGTCTCCTGCATTGGCAGGCAAACTCTACCACTGAGCACCAGGGAAGCCCCTGAAGCTGTGTTTTTCAAGCATTAGCTTACCTCAGAATATTCTGAAAGGCCCATCAAAGTACAGATTGCCGGTCCCACCCAGATTTCTTAGTTGGGTAGGTCTGGGCTGGGGCCTGGGTATTTGCATTTCTGGTAAGTTCTCACCTGCTGCTGCTGTTGCTCCTACCACAGGTCCAGGGACAATAACACCTTGAGACCCAGTGCCCCACAGCTGTATTTCTCAATCATAGCTGCATGTATAAGAAATCACCTGGGAGCTTCTAAAAATTATTGATGAAACCACAATCTCTGATCCTGTTCTTTTTGTTTTTTAACGCCCTCCACATGATTTTGTTGTGCAGGCAGTGTAAGAAACCCCACTCTGCCTAAAGCTAGACTCTTTGCAGATGTTCATTAGAACTGGGTACCAAGCAAAGCACTGATCTTGAACACCTGGGTGCTCGGTGAGGCAAGGCCACTGTAGCGTGTGGTTTTTTGCCCTGTAATGATTGAAAACAATTGCTCCAGCCCAGAATCCTTTCATTACTTTAACGCTTCTCATTATTTGTGTCTATTGTTTGGGTTTCCCTATCCAGTTTCATCCTTGGTATGTCTTGTATATGTTCGTCATTCTGTATTTTATGTTACTATCAGGCGGAAGAAACTATTTAGCAACAGTTGACTTGAAGTACAAAGTAAATAAAGGAATGTATCTAATTAAAAAAAATCACTTTAGCAACCTATCAGACTTTTAGAATTCTGATTGTAAATTTGTTAATCTTCATGAGATGTTGTTGGAAACCTTATGTTTTTATTTTAGTGTACCAATTATTGGTTAGAACAGATTATGATAGCTGGGAGCCCATGCAGTACATTAAAAAATACAGCAGGGCTTCCCTGGTGGTCCAGTGGGTAAAAAGTCCACCTTGCAGTGCAAGGGGCACTGGTTCGATCTCTGGTCCGGACGATCCCACATGCCGAGGAATGGCTGGGACGGTGTGCCCAGTTAGGAGGCAGCGCGCTGGAGTGCATGTGACCAGAGCTGGTGCTCTGCAACTAGAGTGGCCACTGCAGTGGGAGGCCCACACAGGGCAAAGAATAAAAGATGGATGAAAAGCAAACAATGACTTAGAAGTGAAAAAAAATACATATACAGCAGATTAATTGGTAATATTTCATCATTTCTTCTGCTACCTGGCTTGGTTGATAAACGTATACTAACCAAGGCAATAAGAGTGGGCAAAATACCACATAATTTCATTAACCTTTAAGAAATGAAATTATAAATCCCTGTGCAAATGATGAAGGTTATCATTGTCTGTCACCTCTTTTTGATACCTGCAGACTGTTAATTCTTCTCTGTCCTGCTGAGTCTTATTAAAACTTCTGACTGATGTACTTTTATTAAAAGGTTTAGAGTTACCAGTTTAAAACACTTGCTTCACACTCTCACCTCTAACATAACTAGGCCATGAAACACAGTTTTGCAGAGGGAAAAAGTCAATAGCTGTTTTTTTGAAAAAATAAATTGAAATGAATTTTAAAACTCTTCTTAGAGGTGAGAAACTGCTATATACCACTAGGTCTTTTGATAGTTGATTTGTTCCTTTAGTATGCAAATTTTAGGTTTACAAAGATCTACAGCTTTTATTTAAGAAATATGCCCGGAGGGTAGATTGGTAAGCTTTAGGGAGATATCTAGTTTGGTGTGAAATAAATAGTTGTTAAAGGATTGTATGAATTGGGTCCCAGAAGATGAAGAGCAGAGCTGAGACAGATTGAGAAAAACTGTTATTTCATTTCATTTGGCTAAAAATACCACTAAATTAAAAATGAAGACAATGAATGATGGCAACACAAAGCAGATTCATGTGAATAAGGCTTTTTTTGGAATAGATGGTTGTGAAATGTTCCGACTTGTTAGAAGTTTAGAGGAAAGGGGCTCCTGCATCTCTGATAGCTTGGAAGCTTTGGATGCAAGACTCTGTCTTGGCCAAGGAGGATGGAATGGGTCACTCTGCTGTCTAGTCACGTCGGGCCAGTGGGTTTAAAAGTCCACCTTGCAGTGCAAGGGGCACTGGTTCGATCTCTGGTCCGGACGATCCCACATGCCGAGGAATGGCTGGGACGGTGTGCCCAGTTAGGAGGCAGCGCGCTGGAGTGCATGTGACCAGAGCTGGTGCTCTGCAACTAGAGTGGCCACTGCAGTGGGAGGCCCACACAGGGCAAAGAATAAAAGATGGATGAAAAGCAAACAATGACTTAGAAGTGAAAAAAAATACATATACAGCAGATTAATTGGTAATATTTCATCATTTCTTCTGCTACCTGGCTTGGTTGATAAACGTATACTAACCAAGGCAATAAGAGTGGGCAAAATACCACATAATTTCATTAACCTTTAAGAAATGAAATTATAAATCCCTGTGCAAATGATGAAGGTTATCATTGTCTGTCACCTCTTTTTGATACCTGCAGACTGTTAATTCTTCTCTGTCCTGCTGAGTCTTATTAAAACTTCTGACTGATGTACTTTTATTAAAAGGTTTAGAGTTACCAGTTTAAAACACTTGCTTCACACTCTCACCTCTAACATAACTAGGCCATGAAACACAGTTTTGCAGAGGGAAAAAGTCAATAGCTGTTTTTTTGAAAAAATAAATTGAAATGAATTTTAAAACTCTTCTTAGAGGTGAGAAACTGCTATATACCACTAGGTCTTTTGATAGTTGATTTGTTCCTTTAGTATGCAAATTTTAGGTTTACAAAGATCTACAGCTTTTATTTAAGAAATATGCCCGGAGGGTAGATTGGTAAGCTTTAGGGAGATATCTAGTTTGGTGTGAAATAAATAGTTGTTAAAGGATTGTATGAATTGGGTCCCAGAAGATGAAGAGCAGAGCTGAGACAGATTGAGAAAAACTGTTATTTCATTTCATTTGGCTAAAAATACCACTAAATTAAAAATGAAGACAATGAATGATGGCAACACAAAGCAGATTCATGTGAATAAGGCTTTTTTTGGAATAGATGGTTGTGAAATGTTCCGACTTGTTAGAAGTTTAGAGGAAAGGGGCTCCTGCATCTCTGATAGCTTGGAAGCTTTGGATGCAAGACTCTGTCTTGGCCAAGGAGGATGGAATGGGTCACTCTGCTGTCTAGTCACGTCCACAGCATCACCACTGGTTAGTGGGATGACAGGTGTCATAGAATCTGTTCACAGTCAAAAGAAAGGATGCTGGGTTAAACACATAATGTAATAAAATAGATTTCTATTTTGGGGGAAACTTTGCATCACTTTTTTTTTTTTTTTTGCCACTTCTTTCATCTATTTATCTTTGTTCTTTGACCTGTGTGGGCCTCCCATCACAGTGGCCTCTTTCACTGCAGAGCTCCAGCTTCATAGTTGCACATATTGGTCCAGCCGCTCCGCGGCACGTGGGATCTTCCCAGGCCAGGGATTGAACTGGTGCCCCTTCCACTGCAAGGCGGTGTCCTTACCCACTGGATCACCAAGGAAGCCCTCACTTTTGAAATCTCTGACAGATTTTATTTCTCCAACAACTTTTTTTTTTTTAAGTTACAAAAGATATTTCTCTGTTGATAGTTTGTAGAATCCTTTCTACTTTTTCCAAAGTGTGTCTGTCTCTAGATGTGCTTCAACAATTAGGTTCTCAGAGGTAGACTGTTTGAACAGCATTATCTACCAGTGAAAAGGCTTCTGTGAATGAATGCTTGTTGTGTCTCTGGTGGTGGACAGTGAGGTGCAGAGGGTAGGGCTGATGGTGGTGTGGGAAAGTGGGCAGCTAGCATCCTTCACGGTGATCGAAATGCCTGCTCTTCCACCAGCAGGGACCCCTCTATGCACGTATTTATGTATGAACAGATAGATTTCCATGCATTTTTCCTATTCAGTGTTGTTTTATTTATTTTTATTTTTGAGCTTTAAGATTATTTCTTCAGCTTTTGAATTATCACCATATTTATGTGGTTGAGATTGAAAAAGTATTATTTTAGAGGTTATGAAATTTCTCCTCTTATACCTTAGATCCCCCAACACTTATTTATACACATGTAACCAGTGTTACTGTCTTTTAGTGCATTCTTCTGGAGAGTTTGGATAGAATGTGATTATCTATTAAGTATGAAGGGTATGAAGTGCTTAATGTCTTTAGCCAAGTTTTCAGGAATTCTGTTCAGTATGTGTTCTCAGATCTCTCTCTGAAGACTAAGTGTGTATCCTAAAATCCTAACTCAGCCTTGGTATGTGAATTTTGATGTTTGGAGACAACGAGGCTGTGACTTTTTGTCTTCCTGGACAGCTCTCCTGGCCTTGTCTCTGAGATGAAGAGGTCTGGCTAGCTGTCCTCGTAGTCCTTTCTTTGTCTCGGTTTAGCTCGAATCAACCATAAGTGTATATATATCCCCTCCCTCCAGAGCCTTCCCACCATTTTAGGTCTTCGGGATGGGTTCCCTGTGTTATACAGCAGCTTCCCACTAGTTTCTTTTTTATACATGTTAAACACACTATTTTTTTTTTTTTTTGAGAGAGAATATACCACATAGTTGTTATTTGAAATAGGCCAGTTTTAAAATAATTTTTTATGACTTTCACATTATTTATTTACATATGTGTTGTGCGACATGCGGGCTGTTAGTTCCCTGACCAAGGATCGAACCTGCACCTCTTGCAGTGAAAACACTGAGTCTTAACCACAGAACTACCAGGGAAGTCCCTGAAATAAGCCATGTTGAGAGCTCTTTTTGTTTTCCTCTCAGTATTTGTTAATTGTTGCTGTTGTTGTTTTGGTGACACCTCAGCTCTGAATCCTGTCTTTGGCTCTGAATGCTTTCCCATCTTATTCATCATTGGTGTGTGGAAGGCTCTTTGACCCGTTCCTTGTGTGTTTCTGGTGTAGGTTACTCTGACTTTGATTACTGTTTTGACCATTTCTTTTAAGAGAAGTGTTTGGCTCGTCTTGTGGTTTTGTTCTGGGTAAGCTGTTTGGGAGCTCCTCTTTGCTTGCCATGTGGGATTCTTTTTGGATGAGTTGTTATGTTCGTTCTGACCCTGTCAGTATTGATATACCTAAGGATTTTGACTTTAATAGATACATAGCAGAAAAGTCAGGATATCCACCCTTGGGTGTCTGATGATATGATTCTCTTCACCACGTGTGGCAGACAGGGAGCATAGGGCTGTGTAAGTTAACAATCAGTTTAAGCTTGATGTTACGTTCTTTCAGAGAGCAGTGTTCTTAAGGTGTTTTCCCCAGATCTCCAAGTGTTCGTGCACCTCCATCGTCTCCCAGGGGTAGAAACCCCAAACCTGGACTGATTATCCATATACATTCCAACCTGCCTTTGAGAGTTTAGACTATACTCAGTAGAAGTTCTTGACAGTGTTTTGGATTATAGACCTTTTTGCAAGTCTCATAAACTATTGACCTTCTCCCTAGAGAGATATACATTTACATAAAGCCACACATTTTGCATATATCATTCAGGAGTGCATAGAGTCCTGAAGGCTGTCCATGCACCAACGGTGAGGACCTCTAATCTTATTACTGTTGTTGTTTTTTTTCCCCGAGTTACAATTAATTTGGGAAATCCTTCGAAAGACTGAAAAAAACCCTTATTAGTTAAGTCTTAGAATATTTCTCTTCTTAAAGGTTCTTTTTCCATCTTGGGATATGCAAGAATCAGACTACTAGATCATTCAGATAAACTCTGGTCTAGGTCAGGATTCAGAATTCAGGTTGGATTTGGTTTGAAGATATCAACTTACCTATATCCCTTGTGATTTCACAGATATCTCTGCATTAGCCAGATTGGACACGTATAAGAGAGGCATCAGTATATCTGCGTCATATCAGGTAAGCAGATAGGACTTCATTTTTATTTCTTCATCAGTGAAGTCCTGTGGCAGTATGGTCATTTCCTGTTATCCATTCTTTGCTGTAGTGTGGGTTGGTAAGATGACACATATTTTTAAAGAGAGGGAAGCATATCCTTTCTTAAGTTTTATTTTAATCTCATCATTATTTCATATATTCACACTTCTATAGTAGATAAAAATCCCTTGCTCTTCTTTTTATGTATATACTTTGGAGAGTTGTGGACAGCTCTCATATTGTTCCTTGGTTGTCAGCCAAGTTATACACATTTAACTCCTTTAATCTTTCTCTGTAATTCAGTCGGCTTGGCTGCTTTTTCTAGATTTCCCCCCGTTTCACTGGCACCATTAATAAACAGAAAACACAGGCTATTGCTTGGCTTCTGCTGCACCTTTCATTCTTTTTGCTTCCTGGTTTTGCCTCGTATTCCTTGCTGACTTAGAGCCAGCCAGACATCACTCTCTGGACCACTTTGGCAATACATGAATGCGTTTCCTACAACTATCAGTGTCTCATGTGGTAATAGCATCAGCAGTATATCTTAGAGGAAAGAAAGGAAATGCAAAAGGAGAACAGTGAGCAGCAAAATAATGCATTTTGGGAGGTTATATGGCAGACTTACCCTTGCCACCCAGAGCAAGTCATTGTACCTGAAATGTTGATCACAGGTCTTGTTGTCCCAAAGTATTGCTTCTGTTGTCTCTAAGTATTGTGCATGTGCATGGACACTCATTTGCATGAGAGAAGCCTGTCTATTGTTTGAAGTTTGACCACTGTTCTCTCCCGGTTTCTTCTCCACATCCTCCCTCCCACATTGCCTTTTCCAACACCGATCATGACTTGCTCTCAGAATCTGTGGCCGTGAACAAAACTGGGCAGGGGATCGTTTTGCCTGAAATTAGATAGGCTCAGGTGGTAAATGTGCCATGCCTCCATGAGTAACATCTGAGGCAAGTGCTTTAGCTTTTGCTATTTCTGTAACAGCCGTTGGTCTTCTTTTAATAGCTGATGCTGGGGAGATGTGCAGGAGGAAGGGACTCGTAGAACTTTTGTGCTATTCATCAATGCTGTATTAGTTTCACAACTTCTCTCCCCGCCTGATTGGCAGGGAGAAGCATACTGCTTCTAGATGATGCTGAGCTTAGTATAAAATATACCAGCGTGAGACCTGGGCTTGTCACAGTTCATTCTTTCTTTTCATTTGGTTCGTAGAAAATGGACCTCTACCTCTACTTATCTTGTGCATTAGAGAGAAAAAGGTCACACCTCTAGGAGCTAATGGCTTATTGGTGTTTTCCGTCTCCAGATTCAGGGAGTAGATTTAGTTCAAGCTTGCAGCAGCACACACTTGGCTTTCTCATTTGTGTTAGCTTTACTTCTAGCATAGAACTGAGTAGATGGGTAGAAAAGACGGTTTTCCTGTTTGTGTCTATGGCAACTTTGTAGATGATTTGTGGTTTAATCCTTTAAACATTTTTTGATCGTTGATCACCTCTTTCCCTGTAAAGGCATAGCATATTCAGATTCTAATGTTATAAGCTTTTAATCAGATTATTTAATTTTGGAGAACTCAAGGTCACAATAGCAGCTGACACAGTTGCCTCTGAGCAGTGACCTAAAATTCTGAATACTTAGGTTAGTTCTTTTTTTCATTTTGCCAGATTTTTATGACCTTCCTTCATACGATAAGATTTTAAATAAGATTATGTGTTGGTGTATCATGTACTTCTTAGTTTCGTGGCCTCTTAAACAGGTAAATGTATGACTTAGACTCCTTTTAAGTCTGATTTTTTGAAAATGTTAATCTCTCACATGGTTTTTCAACTGTTGACAATATTGTACTCACGCTAATTTCTTTAGGCAATTGATCCATTCTTCAGCATGACTTTTGTTTCTTGGGTCTTTTCAAGACCTGTCAAAGAAAACAAAATGCTAACCTGACTTTAAAGGGGCAAAAAAATTCCCCCCCTCTGTAGTATATTATTCTTTGTTCCCTATGTGCATCAAAGTGACAATCCCACACTGTCTCAATTGAGGGAGTCTAGCGCAAAAATAAAAAACAGCCTGGCACTGTTCTAGGCTGGCAGCCAAAATGTTTTGTGTAGCTTGGTTCTGGCAGTGGTTTTCATAAGGCAGAGGGTCTACCCTCCCAGCATCACTGAAGGAAGGCAAGCAGCTTTAGGTTTTTGTACTTATTCCGTTTCTTTTCCCTCTTTCTTCACATAGAGCACCATCATGAAAAAAGAAAAAGAAAAACCAACTTTTTCTTCAATAGAGGCATCATTCTCCTCACAACTTCCGTATTTACTTAATGGCATTGTTCCTTATAAAACTTGTGCTATATTTGCCTTTTCCAGCTCTTCTAGAGATTTCCTTCACAGTTGCATTTTTGCCACACTTTTCAGAAAGCCCTCTGAAAATTGCTAAGTCTGGTCATGTTGACATAGTACTTTTGATGGGCAGGAATTTTGTCTTGCTTCATAGATTATTTGATTTGAAACTCTTGAGTAATATTTGCTTATATTATGTGGATTTTTATGCCGGGCAATCTCTTGTTGAGACTAAAAAGCTTGCTATTGTTTTCTATTTTTGTCTAAAACTCGGAGTCAGATTGTATCTTGTATAGATTGAATACTCGTTTTTGGGATGTTTGATAAGTGTAGCTAAATAAGCCAATGAGTTTCCATTAAGTACAAAGATGTGCATTTAAAATTTTTCCCTTTGAAATAAAAATGCAAGGTAAAACACAAAAGTGTTTAAGTTTTCCAGTTTTTTCTAAATTGTACTTAGTGACGTACTATAACAAGGAATGTGAAAATGTAGCATTATGATTTTTAAGTAATGATTTGAAGAGGAGACTAGATTTTCACTATGAGCAAACATTTTATGAAATTTTATAGAATATTCCTCAAAATGTAAATGTCTTTTTTATTGTGTTAAGCAAAACAAATGATTCAGTTTCAAGTGATCTACTTTAAAAATTAGTGTTTTATTAATACACTCAGGGTACAAATAGTTAAACAGGCCAAATTTATTTTCTTAGGAGGTTAATATTTTGACTGAGCTTTATTTTTTAAAATTGTCAATGATTTCTGGTGATGAGAAAATTCCTTTGGGAGTAAAAACTTATGTGTTTTTGTGTGTAACAAATGTGACTGAAAAGAAAGTAAACAGTGGTTTGTATTAGAATGATTAATGTGAAACTTTTTTATATACTGGAAAATAAATGTAGTATGGATATATTAAGATAAAACTGTACAATGTAACAGTTGTTTTCCTTTTTTATTCCAGAATTTTTTTTTTATATTTAGAAAATGCTTCAAAATAATTAAAGGATTTGTAAAGCAGGTATATCAGGAACACACATTAAATAAACTCACCTGTTATTTTCTCTCATTCTCAAGACAAGTTCAGCAACATATTGACTCATTCCTTTAACAAAATCAACATACTCAAATTAATTTGTATATATAATGTACATGTATTAAATTCCGTGATTTTCAGGTCTCCTCCCCCCTCCCATGGTGTATTTTTTAAAACTAGTCTTTAAATGACTTTTTCTGTAGAGCAGCTAAAATGAATCTGGGTGAGGTGCTTGTTATGTTATATTAAATATTTAGGTCAACGTTTTAAGCTTAAGGATGATGATGTTTTTGAGAAGGAATGCCATTGTAACTATTTTTTCCTCCTGGTCCAGTGAAGTTCATGACTGTCTTGAGTCTTTTGTGTCAAGGTTAGATAGTATTAGAATTGCAGTTTAAAGGTAATACAAAAACTCTTTCCTTCTGTGTGTTCACGTATATTGAATGTTAATTGTGTATTGAATACTGTTCATTGACTTTAAATACATTTTCTACATTGGCATAATTTTTATTTGCTGTGAAGCTCTTTATCTTTTTTTGTGGTAGAAATGTATCTTTTGATGGATTAGAAACTGTAACATAAATTGTCGTATTTAGTTGTTTATTCTAATTATACACAGAGGCATAATAGAAATACATTTAAGACCTATGTTTGAACAGTACTTTTGATAGATGCATATAGAGTTTCTCATTTTTGTAAGTAATAAATTCTGTAATTTTGTTTAGTTCAGGCTATATATCAGGGCTGCTATATCTTTCTGATTTAATATTGTACAGTTTGCAGAAATTATGATATAGAAGCTTAGTCATTATATTTGTAGAAACATGAAAAATAAATGTATTAATGGATGCCAACAGAATTGGGTAAATACCAAATTTATTATTTTAACCAGAACTTTTCATAGTACATACCACATTTATAATTAGAGTCAGTATTATTTATTTTGTATTTCCTGGAAGGGGCTGTTTGATATCAAATATTGGTAACATGTGATGACACATGGTGATTTCTAAGTTTTTGTGGTCAAAAATATGAGTGATTTTCCTTTAAGCGTAGCATACATACTTCAGTGTTAAATGTCAGTAGAGAGTATTGTGTGAAAAAGTATGTATTAATTTAGTTGTTTGATTCTTCCCTTAGTATTCGATGCATTTGAATTCCCTATGCCCAACATCTTATATTATCATTCTGTAAAATACTTTCACAAGTCTTTCATATGTTTTCTGTGGCATCTCACACTGCTCACTTTTTATCCATGGTACCATATGAATTCCCCCTTTCAGGTTTACACTGCATATTTTAAGCTGCTGATAGTGTAAGTAGATTGCAAGGTAAAGTGACATTTAGCTTTTTGAGCTAGTCTCATTTTTAGCATGAGAGCAGGTTTACGCCTCACTCCCGCCCTCCCCCGCCCCATTCTAAATCTTCTCATATTTCTCATTCAAACAATCTTGCTAACATGGAACAAAGACATTCAGAGATTTGGCTACAGCAGCAATTGAAATGCATCAAAAAGTGGCTACTACAATACAGTTTTATTAATGAATGATCTACATTGGTTCCAGCTGTGTCCATGTGGTTAGACCTTCACCAGACAACAATGGGTATTTCCCTATTGCTTTTATTTGATTTCCAAGAATGTGTCATCTGTTACATCAGCCCCTGCCAATATGCACCCTGTAAAATTGTTTTGTTTTTTCTTCCAAATTTCTGAAGCATAAGTTGAATACCCACACATATCCCTGCGAAATATTGTTTCTAGTGAATAGTCGCCTAGGTTAGTATGACTGGTGTTGCATAGATGCATATAGAGTTTCTCATTTTTGTAAGTAATAAATTCTGTAATTTTGTTTAGTTCAGGCTATATATCAGGGCTGCTATATCTTTCTGATTTAATATTGTACAGTTTGCAGAAATTATGATATAGAAGCTTAGTCATTATATTTGTAGAAACATGAAAAATAAATGTATTAATGGATGCCAACAGAATTGGGTAAATACCAAATTTATTATTTTAACCAGAACTTTTCATAGTACATACCACATTTATAATTAGAGTCAGTATTATTTATTTTGTATTTCCTGGAAGGGGCTGTTTGATATCAAATATTGGTAACATGTGATGACACATGGTGATTTCTAAGTTTTTGTGGTCAAAAATATGAGTGATTTTCCTTTAAGCGTAGCATACATACTTCAGTGTTAAATGTCAGTAGAGAGTATTGTGTGAAAAAGTATGTATTAATTTAGTTGTTTGATTCTTCCCTTAGTATTCGATGCATTTGAATTCCCTATGCCCAACATCTTATATTATCATTCTGTAAAATACTTTCACAAGTCTTTCATATGTTTTCTGTGGCATCTCACACTGCTCACTTTTTATCCATGGTACCATATGAATTCCCCCTTTCAGGTTTACACTGCATATTTTAAGCTGCTGATAGTGTAAGTAGATTGCAAGGTAAAGTGACATTTAGCTTTTTGAGCTAGTCTCATTTTTAGCATGAGAGCAGGTTTACGCCTCACTCCCGCCCTCCCCCGCCCCATTCTAAATCTTCTCATATTTCTCATTCAAACAATCTTGCTAACATGGAACAAAGACATTCAGAGATTTGGCTACAGCAGCAATTGAAATGCATCAAAAAGTGGCTACTACAATACAGTTTTATTAATGAATGATCTACATTGGTTCCAGCTGTGTCCATGTGGTTAGACCTTCACCAGACAACAATGGGTATTTCCCTATTGCTTTTATTTGATTTCCAAGAATGTGTCATCTGTTACATCAGCCCCTGCCAATATGCACCCTGTAAAATTGTTTTGTTTTTTTTTCTTCCAAATTTCTGAAGCATAAGTTGAATACCCACACATATCCCTGCCGAAATATTGTTTCTAGTGAATAGTCGCCTAGGTTAGTATGACTGGTGTTGCATACCAAAATTTCAGAATATAAATTCAGTGTTTTTTTAAGTTTATCAGTAAATTTTTGGAAGTGTAGTTGCCTGGTAATGCTAAAGATAGACTATTTTCACTTTTACGTTTCCATCTTAATATTTTATTACAGTGGTATAATGTGTTATAGAGGTGGACAAGCTTGCAGATTGAAATGGGGATCGTCCAGATTGTTCCCTTCCCTGGACCATATGGTATAGTTCTAAAAGCCTTTTGTAGACTGTCTGTTCAGCTTATTGTAAACTCAATCTTCAGTGCACCTAAAAAGATAACCAAATAAAAATGGGCCTGAGAAAAAGGACTTCCTATTCTGGAAGGGCCTTCGAAATATTTGTTTTATAGGAGATAACTGCAGATGAAATTGAAGCTGAGATGACATAAACAAAGGAGACTCATTCTCTGGATTTTCCTTTGAGGTCATATGGATTGTAGTAGATTGTCTCTGAGTGTTGGTTTTAAAACAGAGGCATTTATGTTATTTGACTATGCTTATTATCCTCATTTCTCCTGTTTTTGCTGTCTCATGAGAATGTAGTTTCTCTCTTACAGAAGAAGTCTCTACCTATGAATAGTGCCAAGGAATATATAGACCCTAGGTTTTAAGAGTGTATAGATGTCTTTTTGGACTGATAATTTCAGACTGGTAATTTAGGGCTGGATTTTAGCCTTTACTTGCACTCAAAGAAAGTTGTAAAACTTTGAATTCTATTTTCTTTTCCTCTGGCACCTCTACCTATTATGATTCCTTAATTCTATTATAGGAAAATAGGAGAAGAGATTGCTTATTCCATATGCTAAGACTCTTTCAAAGCTGAGAATGTGAGTGATTTCTCCTAACTCTTCCCGTTCCCTCTAAAGTAAGCTACTGTTAGAGAAGAGCATTAGACATTACCCATTGCTTCTTGGCACAAGCAATTGAAAGCTGAAATTCTCCCAAATCAGGAGGAAAAGAAAAGAGAGAGCCTGTGAAGAACATGATTCTTTACTCTGTCATTACTCTGAGCCACTGAAGGGGTGACTGAGGGGAATGTAAATGTTATTGGAATGTATAATTTTCCTCTGAATGGCCACAGTGAAATATATTTGAACACGAAAGGCAGAAAAAAGTATATGTCGTGTATGGAGTTGATGGTGTTTGAAATTAATGAATCTTTTAGCAGTGTACAATCGGACCTATCCCAAGAACTGTACACCCTGAAAATACGTCAAGCTGAAACTTGCATAGGAGACAGAGTACTACCATAAGGAAGCTACTAGAGATAGGTAGGATATTGCAGTGATATAATAATGCTATGAGCAATTGTATATACAGTACTTGTTGATACGTATTTTCTGTTTTTGGTCTTGCCACACAGTATGTGGCATCTTATTTCCCTGCTCAGGGCTGAACCTGTGCCCCCTATGTTGGAAGTGTGGAGTCTTAACCACTGGACTGCCAGGGAAGTCCTTATGTTTTTTAAGTTTGAAAAATTTTCAAAAAACAGACTCACTGGCTTCAAGTTGGGAGGAATATTTCCTATTTTAAAAATACTGTTATTTTGACATGTTTAACTTATTATGAAGATACCTTTTTAAGATGCTCACAAAATTGAAAGCATAGTTTATACTTTCAAATAAGCGAGGTTCTTCTTTCTTTCTCCTTCTCCATTCTCATTTCTTGCCCCCCCTTTCAGCTGTTTATTTGTATGTATATATTACATATATGAATGATCTATATCATAATATGATAAATGTTATTTTATAGAATTTGGGAGTTGAAAGTTTCAGTTAGCAAAAGAAATTAAAAAATCTTGTAATGGCTGCAACAAGTGAATATCCATGGAAGAGTTGGAACGTGTTTATTTAAGTAATTTGGCTTACAGAAAATTGCAGTAAAATTGTGGATTGCTTATTCCATATGCTAAGACTCTTTCAAAGCTGAGAATGTGAGTGATTTCTCCTAACTCTTCCCGTTCCCTCTAAAGTAAGCTACTGTTAGAGAAGAGCATTAGACATTACCCATTGCTTCTTGGCACAAGCAATTGAAAGCTGAAATTCTCCCAAATCAGGAGGAAAAGAAAAGAGAGAGCCTGTGAAGAACATGATTCTTTACTCTGTCATTACTCTGAGCCACTGAAGGGGTGACTGAGGGGAATGTAAATGTTATTGGAATGTATAATTTTCCTCTGAATGGCCACAGTGAAATATATTTGAACACGAAAGGCAGAAAAAAGTATATGTCGTGTATGGAGTTGATGGTGTTTGAAATTAATGAATCTTTTAGCAGTGTACAATCGGACCTATCCCAAGAACTGTACACCCTGAAAATACGTCAAGCTGAAACTTGCATAGGAGACAGAGTACTACCATAAGGAAGCTACTAGAGATAGGTAGGATATTGCAGTGATATAATAATGCTATGAGCAATTGTATATACAGTACTTGTTGATACGTATTTTCTGTTTTTGGTCTTGCCACACAGTATGTGGCATCTTATTTCCCTGCTCAGGGCTGAACCTGTGCCCCCTATGTTGGAAGTGTGGAGTCTTAACCACTGGACTGCCAGGGAAGTCCTTATGTTTTTTAAGTTTGAAAAATTTTCAAAAAACAGACTCACTGGCTTCAAGTTGGGAGGAATATTTCCTATTTTAAAAATACTGTTATTTTGACATGTTTAACTTATTATGAAGATACCTTTTTAAGATGCTCACAAAATTGAAAGCATAGTTTATACTTTCAAATAAGCGAGGTTCTTCTTTCTTTCTCCTTCTCCATTCTCATTTCTTGCCCCCCCTTTCAGCTGTTTATTTGTATGTATATATTACATATATGAATGATCTATATCATAATATGATAAATGTTATTTTATAGAATTTGGGAGTTGAAAGTTTCAGTTAGCAAAAGAAATTAAAAAATCTTGTAATGGCTGCAACAAGTGAATATCCATGGAAGAGTTGGAACGTGTTTATTTAAGTAATTTGGCTTACAGAAAATTGCAGTAAAATTGTGGACATGCAAATTCAAAATTGTGTTTATTTCTTCTAGCTAGAAAGGACTTGATCACAGCCTTGATTAAGGAAGAAGTAGAGTGACATAGATAGTCCAACTAAACATCTCCTTATGATAGCTTTCTTTTAATGGTAAAAATGCCTCTGACTCGAAGTAGCAGAAAATCTTACTGACTGGGACTGAAATGAGTACGGGTTTTATTCTTCTGCCATAAGAAGTCTGGAGGCCGGTCACAGGTAATGGACGCTGTCAGGGGTCCAGGTAGCATCATCCTTCTCCATCATCCTTAGCACAGCATGCTTGCTTCTTACTCTACACATGACTTCTGTACTATGGAAATTGTATTTACTTTGAAGCAGTAAGGCAAAGGGTGCCCAGAAGCCTAGTTTTCATCCCTTTCTCTTTTTCTTTAGAAAGGGATGCCTGCTTATGGGGACTTCTGCCTGTGTCTCAGGAGCCCAAAGTGTGTCATATAACTACGTTTAGAAGGAGATAAAAAGAATTTATTATTAGATGCATATGAAGAGAAAGAACTTGTGGATACAGCAGGGGAGGAGAGGATGGGATTAATTAACAGTAGCATTGACACACACACACACACACACATATATATGTATATATATATATATATGTATATTACCATATATATATATGTATATTACCATGTGTAAAATAGATAGCTAGTGGGAAGTTTGTGTATACAAGGGGAGCTTAGCCTGATGGTTTTTGATGACCTAGTAGGGTAGAGTTGGTAGGGAGGGAGGCTTTAGAGGGAGAGGATATATGTATACTTATGACTGATTCACATTGCTGTATAGCAGAGACCAATGCAATACTGTAAAGCAGTTACCTTTCAATTGCGTGCATGCTCAGTCGCCAAGTCATATCCAGCTCTCTGCGACCTCTTGGACTGTAGCTTGCCAGGCTCCTCTGTCCATGGGAGTCTCTAGGCAAGATTAATGGAGTGTGTTTTCATTTCCTTCTCCAGGGAATCTTCCCCACCCAGGGAAAGAGCCCATGTTTCTTGCTTCTTATGCATTGGCAGGGAGATTCTTTTACCACTGAGCCCTTTGAGAAGCCAACTTGTTCTTTAATTAAAAATAAGTAAATAGCGCTTTCCTGGTGGTCCAGTGGGTAAGGAGTCCGCCTTGCAGTGCAAGGGGTGCCGGTTCAGTCCCTGGCCTGGGAAGATCCTGCATGCCGCGCCTGGATGTGTGTGCCCAATTACAAGCCAGCGCTCTGGAGCGCATGTGCCCAGTGCTGGTGCTCTTCAGCGAGAGAGGCCACTGCAGTGGGAGGCCCACACAGGCCAAAGAATTAAAAAAAAAAATAAATAAACGATGACTTAGAGGCCAAAAAAAAAAAGTAAAAAAAAAAGGTTTGAAAGAAGGAGGTCACATAAACTCCTATCATGTCATAGAGCCTAAGAGGCCACTGGGTGCCTTTATAGAAATAAAGTGCTGTTCTTTGTTTAACGCTTTCATGGGCTAGAGTCTTGTTGTGGCAAAGGCGCTTGTGTAACTCAACGAAGCTATCAGCCATGCCACGTGAGGCTATCCAAGATGAACAGCTCATAGTGGAGAGTTCTGACAAAATGTGTTCCCTTGGAGGAGGGAATGGCAAACCACTCCAATATTCTTATGTGGAGAATGCCACAGTATGAAAAGGCAAAAGATACGGCACTGGAAGATGAGCCCACCAGGTCAGAAGGTGTCTAATGTGCTACTGAGGAAAAGCAGAGGGTAATTGCTGATAGCTCCAAAGAGAATGGAGTGGCTGGGCCAAAGTGGAAATGATGCTCAGTTGTGGATTGTCTGGTGGTGAACGTCCAGTCTGATGCTTTAAAGAACGGTATTGCATATGAACCTGGAATGGTAGGTCCATGAATCAAGATAAATTGGAAGTGGTCAAAGAGGAGATGACAAGGTTAAACATCGACATGCTAGGATTCAGTGAACTAAAGTGGACAGGAATGGGCGAATTTAATTCAGGTGACCATTAGATCTACTATTATGGCAAAAAGAAAGAAAGGGAGTCTCTAGGCAAGATTAATGGAGTGTGTTTTCATTTCCTTCTCCAGGGAATCTTCCCCACCCAGGGAAAGAGCCCATGTTTCTTGCTTCTTATGCATTGGCAGGGAGATTCTTTTACCACTGAGCCCTTTGAGAAGCCAACTTGTTCTTTAATTAAAAATAAGTAAATAGCGCTTTCCTGGTGGTCCAGTGGGTAGGAGTCCGCCTTGCAGTGCAAGGGGTGCCGGTTCAGTCCCTGGCCTGGGAAGATCCTGCATGCCGCGCCTGGATGTGTGTGCCCAATTACAAGCCAGCGCTCTGGAGCGCATGTGCCCAGTGCTGGTGCTCTTCAGCGAGAGAGGCCACTGCAGTGGGAGGCCCACACAGGCCAAAGAATTAAAAAAAAAAATAAATAAACGATGACTTAGAGGCCAAAAAAAAAAAGTAAAAAAAAAAGGTTTGAAAGAAGGAGGTCACATAAACTCCTATCATGTCATAGAGCCTAAGAGGCCACTGGGTGCCTTTATAGAAATAAAGTGCTGTTCTTTGTTTAACGCTTTCATGGGCTAGAGTCTTGTTGTGGCAAAGGCGCTTGTGTAACTCAACGAAGCTATCAGCCATGCCACGTGAGGCTATCCAAGATGAACAGCTCATAGTGGAGAGTTCTGACAAAATGTGTTCCCTTGGAGGAGGGAATGGCAAACCACTCCAATATTCTTATGTGGAGAATGCCACAGTATGAAAAGGCAAAAGATACGGCACTGGAAGATGAGCCCACCAGGTCAGAAGGTGTCTAATGTGCTACTGAGGAAAAGCAGAGGGTAATTGCTGATAGCTCCAAAGAGAATGGAGTGGCTGGGCCAAAGTGGAAATGATGCTCAGTTGTGGATTGTCTGGTGGTGAACGTCCAGTCTGATGCTTTAAAGAACGGTATTGCATATGAACCTGGAATGGTAGGTCCATGAATCAAGATAAATTGGAAGTGGTCAAAGAGGAGATGACAAGGTTAAACATCGACATGCTAGGATTCAGTGAACTAAAGTGGACAGGAATGGGCGAATTTAATTCAGGTGACCATTAGATCTACTATTATGGGCAAGAATACAAAAGAAAAATTATATTAGGTTTCTAGCCTTTATTTTGGAGAAAGGCAGGGAGAAGGAGAATTGGAGTGAGTGTCAGGTGACCCGTTCTAAAGTTGTCTGCTGTACTTCCTTAGTTCTTTGGTATCGTTAGCTGCTTGGATCATTGAACTTTCTGGGTACTTGGTGTAGAAAGCAACTTGTGGTTTGTTCTCTTTGTCATCCATATGTCATACATACGCTTTGGTATTGTGATGTTATGGTTCTGTGACTGACAGCAGGAATTCTGGTTAAGTCATCTTGGTGTCCCTGTACCTAGCTCAGTGCCTAGATAGACCCTCAATAAAACACTTGTTGAATGAATGAGTATTAAGAAATATATTACATTTTTTCATATTATTGGTATAAATCATTTATACATGCAAAGGGCACAGTCATATTTTTAGCTTGTGAAGGGTTGTGGATGAAATTTTAGAAAACTGTTCATTGTTACTAAGGGGTTATCAATATAGAGACATCAGAATTGTTTTGAGTAGAAAATATTCAATTAAAAGGTTTATGGAAAAATCCTCAAAATAACTTAGTACCAGTACTTTTGTTGGATCAAGTTACTTCATGGGTAAATAAAAATATAATTTGTTTCTAACTCCATGAATAGATTATTGTTTAATCAAGAATATTGTAGTATTCATATATTAAGACTTTAGTTTTTGAAAAAAATAAGCAATTTGAGTTTATTAAGAAGGCAAATAAATCATTTGATACTTTACATTATTGATGTTGATTTATAGAAAGGGGGGGCCCAGAAGGTGTCTAATGTCTAAAAGGGGTAATTGCTGATAGCTCCAAAGAGAATGGAGTGGCTGGGCCAAAGTGGAAATGATGCTCAGTTGTGGATTGTCTGGTGGTGAACGTCCAGTCTGATGCTTTAAAGAACGGTATTGCATATGAACCTGGAATGGTAGGTCCATGAATCAAGATAAATTGGAAGTGGTCAAAGAGGAGATGACAAGGTTAAACATCGACATGCTAGGATTCAGTGAACTAAAGTGGACAGGAATGGGCGAATTTAATTCAGGTGACCATTAGATCTACTATTATGGGCAAGAATACAAAAGAAAAATTATATTAGGTTTCTAGCCTTTATTTTGGAGAAAGGCAGGGAGAAGGAGAATTGGAGTGAGTGTCAGGTGACCCGTTCTAAAGTTGTCTGCTGTACTTCCTTAGTTCTTTGGTATCGTTAGCTGCTTGGATCATTGAACTTTCTGGGTACTTGGTGTAGAAAGCAACTTGTGGTTTGTTCTCTTTGTCATCCATATGTCATACATACGCTTTGGTATTGTGATGTTATGGTTCTGTGACTGACAGCAGGAATTCTGGTTAAGTCATCTTGGTGTCCCTGTACCTAGCTCAGTGCCTAGATAGACCCTCAATAAAACACTTGTTGAATGAATGAGTATTAAGAAATATATTACATTTTTTCATATTATTGGTATAAATCATTTATACATGCAAAGGGCACAGTCATATTTTTAGCTTGTGAAGGGTTGTGGATGAAATTTTAGAAAACTGTTCATTGTTACTAAGGGGTTATCAATATAGAGACATCAGAATTGTTTTGAGTAGAAAATATTCAATTAAAAGGTTTATGGAAAAATCCTCAAAATAACTTAGTACCAGTACTTTTGTTGGATCAAGTTACTTCATGGGTAAATAAAAATATAATTTGTTTCTAACTCCATGAATAGATTATTGTTTAATCAAGAATATTGTAGTATTCATATATTAAGACTTTAGTTTTTGAAAAAAATAAGCAATTTGAGTTTATTAAGAAGGCAAATAAATCATTTGATACTTTACATTATTGATGTTGATTTATAGAAAGGAGTTATTAGATACTTGGAAGCCTTATGGCCAAGAGCACACTAAATCAGATTTTATCCTGTGTCATTTTGAGTATATTCTCTCTTTTAATTCTTTGGGTGGTAGCTTTATACGTTTCCAGTATACATGTAAATGGTATGTACTATAGTAAAACACATCTAAGAGAAACCCCACAAAATCATCTTTACATCTGCTTGCTTTGCCCTAAACTGTCTTAGAAGAAAGCATGCCACCTCTTTTTTTTTTCTTCAAAATCTACAGAAGAAATGGCTGAGTGTGTCTTGGTAGTGTGACTCAGTGCCTCACAACTCCTTTGTGTCTAACCTAAGCCCCTTTTGTTGTATTTTCATTCTGTTTCTTTTACTTTGACTGCAGAGGACAAAGCAAACAACTATCCACTCATCTCCTATGCAACATCCCCTATATAGCACTGTTTTAATAAATTCCTCCCTCTTTATTCACGATGGCAGGGTTGTTGGTACGTTAATTATTTTTTTTTTTTTTTTATCTTTTATTTATTTATTTATTTTTGTACATGTATGTTCCCAGATCAATCAGATGCATATCCCTTGACCCTCCCCCCACCCAGGTTCCCCCCCCAATCCCTCCAGACCATTGCTCCAAGTGGTTGTAGGTATTCCTATTCCCCTAGCACAATGACAATAGCTATCTTTTCTACACATGACAGTATAGGTTCCCATGTTACTCCCTCCCATTGTTCGGTCTCCACAATGTCTTTATGTCTATTCTCTGTTTTTCATGAGTTCACTGTGTGTGTTATCATGACCTGTCCCGGTTTTAGAAAACTGTTCATTGTTACTAAGGGGTTATCAATATAGAGACATCAGAATTGTTTTGAGTAGAAAATATTCAATTAAAAGGTTTATGGAAAAATCCTCAAAATAACTTAGTACCAGTACTTTTGTTGGATCAAGTTACTTCATGGGTAAATAAAAATATAATTTGTTTCTAACTCCATGAATAGATTATTGTTTAATCAAGAATATTGTAGTATTCATATATTAAGACTTTAGTTTTTGAAAAAAATAAGCAATTTGAGTTTATTAAGAAGGCAAATAAATCATTTGATACTTTACATTATTGATGTTGATTTATAGAAAGGAGTTATTAGATACTTGGAAGCCTTATGGCCAAGAGCACACTAAATCAGATTTTATCCTGTGTCATTTTGAGTATATTCTCTCTTTTAATTCTTTGGGTGGTAGCTTTATACGTTTCCAGTATACATGTAAATGGTATGTACTATAGTAAAACACATCTAAGAGAAACCCCACAAAATCATCTTTACATCTGCTTGCTTTGCCCTAAACTGTCTTAGAAGAAAGCATGCCACCTCTTTTTTCTTTCTTCAAAATCTACAGAAGAAATGGCTGAGTGTGTCTTGGTAGTGTGACTCAGTGCCTCACAACTCCTTTGTGTCTAACCTAAGCCCCTTTTGTTGTATTTTCATTCTGTTTCTTTTACTTTGACTGCAGAGGACAAAGCAAACAACTATCCACTCATCTCCTATGCAACATCCCCTATATAGCACTGTTTTAATAAATTCCTCCCTCTTTATTCACGATGGCAGGGTTGTTGGTACGTTAATTATTATTATTTTTTTTTTTTATCTTTTATTTATTTATTTATTTTTGTACATGTATGTTCCCAGATCAATCAGATGCATATCCCTTGACCCTCCCCCCACCCAGGTTCCCCCCCCAATCCCTCCAGACCATTGCTCCAAGTGGTTGTAGGTATTCCTATTCCCCTAGCACAATGACAATAGCTATCTTTTCTACACATGACAGTATAGGTTCCCATGTTACTCCCTCCCATTGTTCGGTCTCCACAATGTCTTTATGTCTATTCTCTGTTTTTTCATGAGTTCACTGTGTGTGTTATCATGACCATCTTACTAGATCCCATATATATGAGTTAGTATACTATACTTGTCTTTCTCTTTTTGACTTACTTCACTTTTTATGATAGGTTCTAGAGCCAGCCACCTCATTAGGACTGAGTCTTCTGCATTTCTTTTAACAGCTGAGTAGTATTCCATTGTATATATGTACCAGAGCTTCTGGATCCATTCGTTTGTCGATGGACATCTAGGTTGCTTCCATGTTCTGGCTATTGTATAGAGAGCTGCAATGAACATTGGGGTACAGGTGCCTCTTTCAGTTTTGATTTCATCAGGATATAGGCCTAATAGTGGGATTGCTGGGTCATAGGGTGCTTCTATTTTTAGTTTTTTAAGGAATCTCCATATTGTCTTCCATAGAGGTTGTATTAATTTACATTCCCACCAGCAATGCAAGAGGGTTCCCTTTTCTCCACACCCTCTCCAGCATTTGTTGTCTGTCGATTTGTTGATGATGGCCATTCTGACAGGTGTGAGGTGGTATCTCATTGTGGTTTTAATTTGCATTTCTCTGATAATAAGCGAGGTTGAGCATCGTTTCATGTATTTTTGGACCATTTGTATGTCCTCTTTGGAGAGGCGTCTCTTTAGATCTTTTTCCCATTTTTTGATTGGGCTGCTCATTTTCCCTGTGCTGAGTTGTCTGAGTTGCTTGTAGATTTTGGAGATTAATTCTTTGTCTGTTGTTTCATTTGCTATGATTTTCTCCCACTCTGTGGGGTGTCTGTTGAACTTTTTTGTAATTTCTTTTGCTGTACAAAAGCTTTTAAGTTTCATAAGGTCCCATATGTTCATTTTTCTTTTCAGTTCTGCTATTTTAGTTGGTGGGTCAGAGAAGATCTTGCTTTGATTGATGTCCTTGAGGGTTTTGCCTATATTCTCCTCTAAGAGTTTGATGGTTTCTGGTCTTACATTGAGGTCTTTAATCCATTTTGAGTTGATCTTAGTGTATGGCGTCAGGGAATGTTCCAATTTCATTTTTTTGCATGTAGCTGTCCAATTCTCCCAGCACCATTTGTTAAAGAGACTGTCTTTGTCCCATTTTATAGTTTCTCCTCCTTTATCAAAAATAAGGTACCCATAGGTGCGTGGGTTGATCTCTGGGTTCTCAATCTTGTTCCATTGATCTATAGTTCTGTTTTTGTGCCAGTACCATACTGTCTTGATAACTGTTGCTTTGTAGTAGAGTCTGAAGTTAGGGAGGCTGATCCTCCAACTCCATTTTTCTTCCTCAGGATTGCTTTGGCTATTCGAGGTCTTCTGTGTTTCCATATGAACTGTGTTATTATTTGGTCTAGTTCTGTGAAAAATGTCAGTGGTAGTTGAATAGGTATTGCATTGAATCTGTAGATGATATTTGGAAGTATGGTCATTTTCACAATATTGATTCTTCCAATCCAAGAACATGGAATATCTCTCCATCTGTTTAAGTCTTCTTTAATGTCTCTCATGAGTGTCTTGTAATTTTCTGTGTACAATTCTTTTGTTTCTTTGGGTAGGTTTATTCCTAGATATTTGATTCTTTTGGTTGCAATGGTGAAGGGGATTGCCTCTTTGATTTCATTTTCTGATTTTTCATTGTTTGTGTATAGGAATGCCAGTGACTTCTGTGTGTTGACTTTATATCCTGCAACTTTGCTGAATTCATTGATTAGTTCTAGTAGCTTTGTAACCGTGTCTTTGGGATTTTCTATGTATAATATCATGTCGTCTGCAAAAAGAGAGAACTTGACTTCTTCCTTTCCAACCTGGATTCCTTTGATTTCTTTCTCTTGTCTTATTGCTGTTGCTAGGACTTCCAGGACTATGTTGAATAGCAGTGGTGAAAGTGGGCACCCCTGTCTTGTTCCTGATCTTAGAGGGAATGCTTTCAATTTTTCACCATTAACAATAATGTTCGCTGTAGGTTTCTCATAGATGGCTTTTATTATGTTGAGATAGGTTCCTTCTATGCCCATTTTCTGAAGAGTTTTGATCATAAATGGATGTTGTACTTTGTCAAAGGGTACGTTAATTATTAAAACAACCTGTGCATGGATATAACTTATCTCAGAGCAGGGAATGTATTCAAGTATCTGGAACTCAAATTTTCTATCTGAGCAGTTTATAGGCACTGAAAATAAAGGAAGCCCTTTTAACATTCAGAAACAGTCCTGGGAGAGAGTGCCTACATAATCACAATTTAGACAAGATCGTTTTCTAGATTTGGAGTTGGAATTTGGATGTCCATAGTCTTTGGGTCCTTAAGATGCTGACTTGGTCATATTTCATGGAGTAATAATTCATAGGCTGATATTTTGATAAAAATACTGCTTTTTAAAAGTTCAGTCCTTTCTCACTATTTTCAGCTTTGTATTCTCAGCAATTAATATAGTGACCTTAAGTAGGCATTTAGTAAATATTTGTTGAATTGATTATTTGAGTATTCCCTGGCAATGCTTCCTTTACATTACCAATAATTCCCCATTTCTTTAATTTTTTGCTGCCCAGTAGCCACTCATGGGTTATTTTTTGTTGTCCTTATGTTTTTATTTGATGATACTTAAAATGATTTAGAACCTTATTTGAATAACTGATTGCCAGACAGGTAACTCACTTTCTGATGCTGCTGTAATTTTCAATTCAGAAATACCTCTTTTGTCCCCTTCACCTTTTGTGAGGGCTACTTATAGTCTTTTGACAAGCATTTGAACCACATCAGTTGAATGTCTTGTGTACAGAGTACTTTGCTGGATTGTGCAGAGTTATAAATATGCATTGTACACAGACTCTGCTACCACAGACACACAATCTGGTTGGGATGACACATGCACATATACTCTGTAGAACAGGTAGACTTGTGGTAACTGCTCTTAATGGGGTGCAAGCCAAGTTGGTGTTACTGCAGAGGAAGGAGTAATTACTTCTGATGGGATGAATTTGCTCAGGTGCTTGGCTGTGTCCAACTGTGGCCCTGTGGACTGTAACCTGCCAGGGGATTTTCTCAGCAAGAATATGGGTAACCAATTAATTTAACCTTCATGAACGAGATGGGATTTCAGTGGAGTCTTGAGCTACATATATGTAGGAATTTGGCAAGTGGTCAAGGTGAAAGAATTCCAGAAAGAAGGACCAGCAGCAGTAGTTGTGTGTGATGGTGAGAATGTATATGGAATGTTAGAAAAAATGGCAGGGAGTCATTTGGGATTGGAATAACAGTGTCTGTGACAATCGAAAGGAACTCAGTGGTAAAGAATCTGCGGGCCAGTGCTGGAGACATCGAAGATGTGGGTTGGGTCCCTGGGTTGGGAAGATCCCTAGACTAGGAACTGGCAACACATTCCAGTATTCTTTTCCAGAGGAACACTGGAAGATCCCATGGATGGAGGAGCCTGGCGGGCTACCGTCCTGTGAGGTTACAAAGAGCCGGGTATGAATTAGTGACTGAGCACACACGCACACGTGCAGTTCTTTCTAGTTAAGTCATTTTCTTTCTCAGGTAGGAACAATAGCTGATTTTTGAGTAGAGGATGAACACTAAGATATCTGTAAGTTGCAGAGGAAGGCAGAAAACAGAGTAAATGTGGTTGAGGTTGAAGATGATGAAGGAGGCTAAGGCAGAAGGAACTGGGAAGGGGGTCCTGATATCAGAAGCCTTGGGTGGATCAGCTAAAAGCCTTTCAGGTTGTTGATTTATTCAGTGATGTTCAGCATTGTCGCGGCTCCCAAGATGGGTCTTTCCAATTTTGAGCCTTCTTTCCACTTATGTCAATTTGGAAGGCCATGGAAGAGTGTTCCCTGCATCTGGGAGACTAAAGTATTTTAGCTTGAATTCTAGAAGAAAGCAAAAATAGAAAGAGTTTGAAGGGCTGCTGAATGAATGAAGAGTATCCGGACATTTCTTCAGTGCTTCTTTGTAACTGGGATCTTGACCCACTGTACCTTCTAGGCCCTTGGCTCATCTTCTTGAAGTGGAACCAGCTATTGGTTCCACTTTGAGACCCAGCTCAACTGACTTATAACCTTCTTCACTCTGTATTGGAATTATATCCAGTCTTGGGGCAGAAACTATTAATACATTTGGGTCACTTTATTATCACCAAACAGCATAATTTTTAGAATATAATCATTCAATAAATGCTTGTTGAGTAAGACAAATTAATTTACGCTTTGTTGTCACACAGACCTTCCTGCTATCTGCACATGCTGAGCATATTTTGTCTCAGGATCTAGCTCTTCCTGCTGCCAGGAAGGCTTGACATCACCAGATCTGCAGAGCCCCCTCCCTCTCTTCTTCTGGTTTTTGTTTAGATGTCATCTCATCATCAATGGAATGTCCTCTGACAAATTCCTATAAAATCCTACCCTTTCTCAGCCCTGGTTTTCAGCAACCCATATTCTCTAGTACCTTGTGTTATTTTTCTTTATAGTACTTGGCACCATCTGATGTTTTTATTTGCTTTCAATTCTTTTCCAGAGGAACACTGGAAGATCCCATGGATGGAGGAGCCTGGCGGGCTACCGTCCTGTGAGGTTACAAAGAGCCGGGTATGAATTAGTGACTGAGCACACACGCACACGTGCAGTTCTTTCTAGTTAAGTCATTTTCTTTCTCAGGTAGGAACAATAGCTGATTTTTGAGTAGAGGATGAACACTAAGATATCTGTAAGTTGCAGAGGAAGGCAGAAAACAGAGTAAATGTGGTTGAGGTTGAAGATGATGAAGGAGGCTAAGGCAGAAGGAACTGGGAAGGGGGTCCTGATATCAGAAGCCTTGGGTGGATCAGCTAAAAGCCTTTCAGGTTGTTGATTTATTCAGTGATGTTCAGCATTGTCGCGGCTCCCAAGATGGGTCTTTCCAATTTTGAGCCTTCTTTCCACTTATGTCAATTTGGAAGGCCATGGAAGAGTGTTCCCTGCATCTGGGAGACTAAAGTATTTTAGCTTGAATTCTAGAAGAAAGCAAAAATAGAAAGAGTTTGAAGGGCTGCTGAATGAATGAAGAGTATCCGGACATTTCTTCAGTGCTTCTTTGTAACTGGGATCTTGACCCACTGTACCTTCTAGGCCCTTGGCTCATCTTCTTGAAGTGGAACCAGCTATTGGTTCCACTTTGAGACCCAGCTCAACTGACTTATAACCTTCTTCACTCTGTATTGGAATTATATCCAGTCTTGGGGCAGAAACTATTAATACATTTGGGTCACTTTATTATCACCAAACAGCATAATTTTTAGAATATAATCATTCAATAAATGCTTGTTGAGTAAGACAAATTAATTTACGCTTTGTTGTCACACAGACCTTCCTGCTATCTGCACATGCTGAGCATATTTTGTCTCAGGATCTAGCTCTTCCTGCTGCCAGGAAGGCTTGACATCACCAGATCTGCAGAGCCCCCTCCCTCTCTTCTTCTGGTTTTTGTTTAGATGTCATCTCATCATCAATGGAATGTCCTCTGACAAATTCCTATAAAATCCTACCCTTTCTCAGCCCTGGTTTTCAGCAACCCATATTCTCTAGTACCTTGTGTTATTTTTCTTTATAGTACTTGGCACCATCTGATGTCTATTTGCTTCATGATTGTCATTTTATTCCAATTAAAAAGAAATTTCTTACGATAACAGGAACATTTGTTTTGTTGCCCAGTTTATCCCCAGGTACCCAGAACAACAGTGGGCACATGGCAGGTACAATGGATACTTGCTGAATGAATGAATGAATGATAAAAAAAAACTAGGCTGAAAAGGAAAATAAATATTCATCTGCAGGTTTGTTTATTGGTTCGTGCAAGCAGTGATATTACAAATTTTATGATATCAAATCATTAATATTGCTCTCAGAAAAGTAAAAGCAAATTGTGTTTTTTATAGATTGTGCTGATGAAATCTAATTATGGATTAGTATTTGTTTTAAAAATATTTGAATGCCAAGCATATCCAGTTAGAAAACACTTTTATTATCCATGCCAGCTTAATTTTTAAGTCAGTGAAATGGAAGACTGTCATTTCAGCAAGTAACTTATTTTCATTTGTGAGAATGGAATATTTTGAATATTCTAATTTATTTTTGAAGGTGGCTTTACAAGAAAATAATCCTTATTTCTGTACTTTGTACAGTTGCTTTTAAACAGAATGGAACTAGAAGCAGGCATGGAAATTATTTGCTCAGAAAGGTGTGAGCTTATGTGTGACTTTGGATAAATGTCTGCAAGAGATTCACTGAGTCCCAAAGTGAAAGGTCAGTCTTTGAGATACTGTAAACTTTAAAAAAGACCTGATTTAAAAAATGATCATACATGTATATTTCAAGTTTGCAAAGTGACCTAGATTTTTTATTCTGAGCTCAGGCTTCTCTTTTATTGTGTTTTACTGCAAGTTCATTTGGACATTTTTCCAGAAATCTGAAGTTTGTAATTTGGCAGTAAAAAAGTTGGTTATCAAATCAATATTATTATATGACTTTTAGTGTCATAAGAATTCCCTTCTGGAAACCCATAAAAACTCATTTTTTCTCACCATAAACTTTATCTGTCACTTTTCTATAAGGTCAGAGTACTAATGTTGGAGGTGATCTGCTCTGGGACAGAGAGTCAACAGAGTGGTAGTAAAGTTAAAAAATGCCACATGGCACTTTCCTGGGATTAGGATTTCTTTTTCATATCAAGTTCGTGGTCATTTTAAAATATGGAAAGTTAGTATTTCTCTAAATGGAATGATAAACTTTCCTCTAATTTTTCATTTAAATGTTTTATACTTTTATTAGTATTTTTGTCTTTCAGGAGATGAATTTTTAATTATTTCTATTCTTTTAGTGGTTTATTGTTTCCTTTCTAGATTTGTAAGTTAAGTTTTTCAGTACAGATGATTTTTAAAGTGAAATATGATGAAACGGTTATATTGGAAAACAATTCCAAGAATAATAAAGTTATTTCTTCTTACTTGAAAATGAAGCATGGTATTTAAATTGTAAAAAGTACTAGAATTTGGAGGCTTCATTTAAAATATTTATCTACTAGAGTCTGAGCTGCCATTGAGTTAACATTTATTTATTTTTAAAATAACAGTTTTATTGAGATAAAATTCACCTGTTATGAAATTCAACTTTATCAAGTGTCCAGTTGAGTTAATAGTTACTAATTATCCATTCTCCTATTGCCTGTATCTAAATACAGAAAAAATCTGAGTGGTTATAAGAAGAGACAGTCTTGTAAGATAGTGTCTCTAGTAGTTGGATAGCCCATCAGTCTTTCTCTTTTTTTTAAACATGTGTAACACTTATGGATGATTATGCAATAACATTTTTCTGCTTTCTTAGTGTACACTTTGAAAATTAAGTGTGAAACTAGAAGTTGTTTTCAGTTTTATTCACCTTAATTAAATATTTCCTCTTATTTTAAGATCCAAATTTCAAAACCTTTTTTAATTTATTGAATCAATTTCTGCAAGAGATTCACTGAGTCCCAAAGGGGTTTTTATACTTTTTAAAAAGACCTGATTTAAAAAATGATCATACATGTATATTTCAAGTTTGCAAATTGACCTAGATTTTTTATTCTGAGCTCAGGCTTCTCTTTTATTGTGTTTTACTGCAAGTTCATTTGGACATTTTCCAGAAATCTGAAGTTTGTAATTTGGCAGTAAAAAAGTTGGTTATCAAATCAATATTATTATATGACTTTTAGTGTCATAAGAATTCCCTTCTGGAAACCCATAAAAACTCATTTTTTCTCACCATAAACTTTATCTGTCACTTTTCTATAAGGTCAGAGTACTAATGTTGGAGGTGATCTGCTCTGGGACAGAGAGTCAACAGAGTGGTAGTAAAGTTAAAAAATGCCACATGGCACTTTCCTGGGATTAGGATTTCTTTTTCATATCAAGTTCGTGGTCATTTTAAAATATGGAAAGTTAGTATTTCTCTAAATGGAATGATAAACTTTCCTCTAATTTTTCATTTAAATGTTTTATACTTTTATTAGTATTTTTGTCTTTCAGGAGATGAATTTTTAATTATTTCTATTCTTTTAGTGGTTTATTGTTTCCTTTCTAGATTTGTAAGTTAAGTTTTTCAGTACAGATGATTTTTAAAGTGAAATATGATGAAACGGTTATATTGGAAAACAATTCCAAGAATAATAAAGTTATTTCTTCTTACTTGAAAATGAAGCATGGTATTTAAATTGTAAAAAGTACTAGAATTTGGAGGCTTCATTTAAAATATTTATCTACTAGAGTCTGAGCTGCCATTGAGTTAACATTTATTTATTTTTAAAATAACAGTTTTATTGAGATAAAATTCACCTGTTATGAAATTCAACTTTATCAAGTGTCCAGTTGAGTTAATAGTTACTAATTATCCATTCTCCTATTGCCTGTATCTAAATACAGAAAAAATCTGAGTGGTTATAAGAAGAGACAGTCTTGTAAGATAGTGTCTCTAGTAGTTGGATAGCCCATCAGTCTTTCTCTTTTTTTTAAACATGTGTAACACTTATGGATGATTATGCAATAACATTTTTCTGCTTTCTTAGTGTACACTTTGAAAATTAAGTGTGAAACTAGAAGTTGTTTTCAGTTTTATTCACCTTAATTAAATATTTCCTCTTATTTTAAGATCCATACCTAATTATCTAAAAGCTCAAATTAATTTTGACATTTTACTTGAACTTCCAGACTTTGAGCTTGTGCTATGCTTGCCTATGTTCATATTCAAAACCATAAGTACTAAAATAGTATTTTAGTTCCTAACACACTTTGTCAAAGTACAGCTCTAGACTTCTTATATATAGTAAATAAAGATCTTGATCTATTTATAATTATTTAATAATTCAAGTACATTTTAAATTAATTATTACTTTTATTTTATGCATTAGACAAGCGGCATTTTCAAAACCAAATTATAGTGTTTGTGACTAACCCTAGCCCCATTAGTTTAACCGTTGATGATTAGTTTTTTAGTAAGTTTCTTTATAGCAATAGTAGTTAAAATAACTTGAAAACCACTTGCAGTCTTGTAGAGGGGAGTAAGCCTTCAGTAATTGGTAAGTTGTTATTTTAGACAATTTGGCCTCTTTCCCTAAAGTTAGAAATAATTTATAGTTTCTTTTAATTATAACTTGAAACATATTCAATGAAGATAACATGAAGAGTGACATGAAACACAAAGAGAAAAATCACCCATAATTCTTCCATAAATGATTGTTTATACCTACCTGTGTGCATGTGCATTCTCCCATGTTTATATAGTTATTTCATCTTATATATTTATATATTCATTTCATGCAGTCATACAATAGTTGAGATATTTTCCCATGCCTGTAAGCAGTCTTTTTTTTCCCTTCGGTCACATTGTACAAAGTTCCTTGACCAGGGACTGAGCCCGTGCCCCTGAAGTGGAAGGGTGGGCTCTTAACCCCTGGACTGTTAGAGAAGTCCCAGTAAACAGTTTTCATTACGATTTTTTGATAAGTAATCATTTGATCATAAGTTTTTTTTTTTTTTTTTTTTAATATTTTGGATGCTTTTGATTTGGGGCAAAGGCTTTAATAAAGATTCTTGACAAGTTGGAGAGTTAATTTTTGGAAGTGATATTGTTGAATTAAAAGAGGTGCGTAGCTTTCAAAACTTTTTGTATTATGTTCAATGTGATAGGACATTTTAATCCTTCCAAGCAATTCTAGCCCTGTCATTAGCAGAGTAGGTATCTGCCTTCAGGACTCGAGAAAGGTACCTTTAATTCACAAACTATCCTGATCTACAGTTGACCCTGAAACAACTCAAGTTTGAACTGCAAGGGTCTGAGATAATTTTCAGTAATAAATCCTGCAGTACTCTAGGGTCTGTGGTTGGTTGAATTAGCACATTGTTAGGAATCTACCATGAATTATACATGGATTAAGTCCCTCTTCCAACTGTGCTTTGTGGATGGCTGAGATTTCGTCATCACCTGTTGCTCCTTTTTCATATACAGGTCTTCCTGGGAGAGGAAACACGTTGTGCCCAGCAGACCTTTACTCTGAACAGTCTGAAAGAGTTTATCTGGTATTTTAAATTTAGTTCTTCCAAGTAAAGTTTAGAAACAAGGCAGAGAAAGGAATGTTGAGCAAGAGGGATAATAAGTAGAAACAAAGTATTCTTTTACCTCATTCAGTTCTACTAAGATCATTTGAAGAACTAGTATATGAAACACATGATATTATCTACCTAGTTTTAGGAGTTTAAGTTACAATCTCTCTCAACAGTGATTCAGGCTGTTTGTTGAGTTTGAAGGCTAATTCATCCAGTAGAGAGACTTACAGTCCCAGATATGGTACACATATATGCCAGATAGGGATGCAAAGGGAGATTAACTCCCAAGTTGTCTTACTCTGTTTGAATACACTATTTGCAAACTGTGAAATTACTTGCTTAAGAGTTGGTGAGGATGCAGAATGCAGCTTTGCACAGAATATTCTGTACTGTAAGGTCTGCCTCATTAGACAAAATATTTGTATCATTGGAATGTCTCCTTGAAAAACCATTTGATAAAGAGATAATAGTGACAAACAAGGCTGCTAGATAGATAAAAGTCATAGTTCTTGCTCCAATCAGGAAACTTTGAGCCATTGATTCTTATCTTCTTTTAGTGGAAACTTGTGTGTCAGATGATATGGGCAAGCCTCTGCAAAACTATGGAGAATAGTAGACCTTCTAGAAGTTACACACTCTGGTCTGTGTAATGCTTTTACTTTACTCAGCAGGGCGCATTCCTAAATACCTTCAGGGTATTAAAATCCCAGTCTATTATTATCAGACTGACTCTTTTTCTTATAATAGTGAGTAGCTAATGATATGCCCCTTGTAATATTTAAAAATAGTGATACAGCTCTCATTACCACGTCTATTAGCCCCAGATTTCCTCAGCCCTGGTCTAAACTGGGTTTCTGGACTTTTTAAAATTTATCAATAGCAATCTCTAGACTCTGTCTAGAGATGACTTCATAAACCAGCAATAAATGCTATAGACTGTTGGCAAAATGGAAGGTGCTTGAAAAATGTATAACAACTAGAAGAAAAGCCTGTTGCAATAAAACAAATAGAGGAAAATGCACTTTTAGCTAATGCTGCTTCTAATAAATTTCTGTATTCATGTGAAACTTTGGAGATGAGAGAAATGTCACTAAATATTTTAATTGATGCATCTTTATGGTTCTATTGATTGGACATTAAAGGACAGATTTCTGATCTTGGCTTTACCTCATACTTCCAAATACTGTTTAAAACATATGTTACTGCAGGGTGACTTTTACTGATAAAAAATGCATATTAAAATATTAAAGGTATCTAACACTGGTACTAAGGATTTCTATTTCTAGCCTTCTATGGAAATTTCTCTTTTGTCTTCTGTTTACCTGATATTCTTTTACTCCAGGATCTTGTATTTCTTTTAAGTTGGTTTCGCTAACTGATAAACAGATTGAGTTGTGAGATTATGTCCTTTTTATTTTTCACTGGAAGTGAATAAACCCAGAACATTGTACTTGGTGACATTTATTTCAGTTCATCAAGGGAATGCCACCCATGGTTGCTTGGGTTGCTGTGCTTCAAATAGGACATTGAGAATGTTTGTGTGTTAGAGTAACCTTGCTATTTCGGTTTCAGAATTAACTGAAAATGTGATATGTGCCTTCTACTTGGAGAGGGAACGTCTCTAATTGATTCTTATCTTCTTTTAGTGGAAACTTGTGTGTCAGATGATATGGGCAAGCCTCTGCAAAACTATGGAGAATAGTAGACCTTCTAGAAGTTACACACTCTGGTCTGTGTAATGCTTTTACTTTACTCAGCAGGGCGCATTCCTAAATACCTTCAGGGTATTAAAATCCCAGTCTATTATTATCAGACTGACTCTTTTTCTTATAATAGTGAGTAGCTAATGATATGCCCCTTGTAATATTTAAAAATAGTGATACAGCTCTCATTACCACGTCTATTAGCCCCAGATTTCCTCAGCCCTGGTCTAAACTGGGTTTCTGGACTTTTTAAAATTTATCAATAGCAATCTCTAGACTCTGTCTAGAGATGACTTCATAAACCAGCAATAAATGCTATAGACTGTTGGCAAAATGGAAGGTGCTTGAAAAATGTATAACAACTAGAAGAAAAGCCTGTTGCAATAAAACAAATAGAGGAAAATGCACTTTTAGCTAATGCTGCTTCTAATAAATTTCTGTATTCATGTGAAACTTTGGAGATGAGAGAAATGTCACTAAATATTTTAATTGATGCATCTTTATGGTTCTATTGATTGGACATTAAAGGACAGATTTCTGATCTTGGCTTTACCTCATACTTCCAAATACTGTTTAAAACATATGTTACTGCAGGGTGACTTTTACTGATAAAAAATGCATATTAAAATATTAAAGGTATCTAACACTGGTACTAAGGATTTCTATTTCTAGCCTTCTATGGAAATTTCTCTTTTGTCTTCTGTTTACCTGATATTCTTTTACTCCAGGATCTTGTATTTCTTTTAAGTTGGTTTCGCTAACTGATAAACAGATTGAGTTGTGAGATTATGTCCTTTTTATTTTTCACTGGAAGTGAATAAACCCAGAACATTGTACTTGGTGACATTTATTTCAGTTCATCAAGGGAATGCCACCCATGGTTGCTTGGGTTGCTGTGCTTCAAATAGGACATTGAGAATGTTTGTGTGTTAGAGTAACCTTGCTATTTCGGTTTCAGAATTAACTGAAAATGTGATATGTGCCTTCTACTTGGAGAGGGAACGTCTCTAATTTTTTACTTAGTTAATACAGATTAAATTCTTAGAAGATGATAGAGTGAGACACACTAGCACTGGTGTAGTTAAGAATTTGTCATTTTATTTTAAATGTCTTTAATATGTATGTATATTTATAATTACCTTGCACAAACCAGCCCTGAGGTAAAATTTGGCATAGAAGTCAATGTAGAGTTGCGAGATAATGCTTCTGTCTAATAAAAAAATATCAGTCTAATGGTGAACCAGTTGAATCCTTCCAGGTTAGAGAATTGTCTGTCCTTGGTTTAAATACTCTAATGGAGTCCAATGAGATCAGAGACTACTTACTTGTAGTAAGATACTAAGGGTATAGTGGTAAACCAAGTAGACCTGCTCAGTGTCCTCATGAAGCTTAATATTCAGGGGAAAGAAATGAGTCTTTGTGATCACTCATGTAAATATATTCTACAAGGGGTAAATAGCAAGAAGTACTACAGATTGTTACAGCAAGCGTTCTTGGAGTTTGTTTGATGGTGACTGTAGTAAATTATGAAATAGGCTGAGCATTACCCTATGTCTGACTTTCTTCCCTCCCATTCCACACTCTATTCTTGTTATATAAATCTTTCATCCATTCTGTTATCCTACCAAAACGTTGCCAGTCTAGAGCTAGGGGATGGTGGACAAAGGTTGTGAGGTGAGGGGAGAGGGATGGTTATACAGGACTGAGGAAGAAGTCACGGAAGTTTGAGCTTTGTGATTCTAACTATTTGATACTCAAGTTTTGTGTGACGTATACCACTGATGTCTTGGATTTACAGACTAATGGGAGTTATTACTAAATACGTTTGTTGTTGTTATTAGTCGCTGTGTCATTTCTCTTTTGTGACCCCATGGACTATAGCCCACCAGACTCCTCTGTTCCTGGAATTTCCCAGGCAAGAATACTGGAATGAGTTACCATTTCCTTCTCTAGGGGATACTTACAACCCGGGGACTGAACCCACGTCTCTTGCATCTTTTGAATTGGCAGGTGGATTCTTTACCATTGAGCCACCAGGGAAGCCCCATTATTAAATACAATATATGATAAATATATTATTATCTTATAGTGACATTTACATCCCATGCTTATGTACAGTTATATTGCAGTATATCATTTATATGCTAATTATTAGATATTGTTGTTTAATCCCAAAACTACAAAGACTAGGAAATGGAAGCACCTTTTACTGAGGTCTAATCATGTGCCTACAGTGAAGTATAATGGGAAGATATGTGAATATGGGGTTAGAAGCCCTGGATTTTACCCGTACTCTATCACATATTATTTTTTTATTTTTAAATTCCATTTTATTATTATATTTTTTATTAGATTATAATTGCTTTACAATATTGTATTAGTTTATGCTGTACAACAGAGGGAATAAGCTAGACATATTCATATGTCCCCTCTTTTTTGGATTACTTTCCCATTTAGGTCACAACAGAGCATTGAGTAGAGTTTCTTGTGCTTACAGTAGGTTCTCATTAGTTATCTATTTTGTAGATAGGGGTGTATATATGTCAATCCCAATTTTCTAATCCATCCTACCCCCACTTCCTCCTTGGTGTTACAGGTAAACTGTATTGTTTCTTTTCATTACGTTTTCTCAAATTGCCAGTCAATTTGGGGAGGCTAGGGGAGCATTACCCTATGTCTGACTTTCTTCCTCCCATTCCACACTCTATTCTTGTTATATAAATCTTTCATCCATTCTGTTATCCTACCAAAACGTTGCCAGTCTAGAGCTAGGGATGGTGGACAAAGGTTGTGAGGTGAGGGGAGAGGGATGGTTATACAGGACTGAGGAAGAAGTCACGGAAGTTTGAGCTTTGTGATTCTAACTATTTGATACTCAAGTTTTGTGTGACGTATACCACTGATGTCTTGGATTTACAGACTAATGGGAGTTATTACTAAATACGTTTGTTGTTGTTATTAGTCGCTGTGTCATTTCTCTTTTGTGACCCCATGGACTATAGCCCACCAGACTCCTCTGTTCCTGGAATTTCCCAGGCAAGAATACTGGAATGAGTTACCATTTCCTTCTCTAGGGGATACTTACAACCCGGGGACTGAACCCACGTCTCTTGCATCTTTTGAATTGGCAGGTGGATTCTTTACCATTGAGCCACCAGGGAAGCCCCATTATTAAATACAATATATGATAAATATATTATTATCTTATAGTGACATTTACATCCCATGCTTATGTACAGTTATATTGCAGTATATCATTTATATGCTAATTATTAGATATTGTTGTTTAATCCCAAAACTACAAAGACTAGGAAATGGAAGCACCTTTTACTGAGGTCTAATCATGTGCCTACAGTGAAGTATAATGGGAAGATATGTGAATATGGGGTTAGAAGCCCTGGATTTTACCCGTACTCTATCACATATTATTTTTTTATTTTTAAATTCCATTTTATTATTATATTTTTTATTAGATTATAATTGCTTTACAATATTGTATTAGTTTATGCTGTACAACAGAGGGAATAAGCTAGACATATTCATATGTCCCCTCTTTTTTGGATTACTTTCCCATTTAGGTCACAACAGAGCATTGAGTAGAGTTTCTTGTGCTTACAGTAGGTTCTCATTAGTTATCTATTTTGTAGATAGGGGTGTATATATGTCAATCCCAATTTTCTAATCCATCCTACCCCCACTTCCTCCCTTGGTGTTCATTCATTGGTTGTCTACATCTGTGTATCTGTTTCTGCTTTGTGACTAAGTTTATCTGTACCATTTTTCAGGATTCCAGATATATGTGCTAATATGCGATATATTTTTTTTTCTTTCTGTCATTTGTTCCTTGATGCCAGTAGTCTCTATTTCTTCTTTTATAAAAGAAAAATGGTGGGACAGAGACATCGGTCCTCCTTTCACCTAGGATTTTGCAATTTACCCTGGCTTATGCACTTAGGTAATCCATATCCGAATGGGTCATATAGCCCTATTTTCTCTCAGTAAGCTGATTTGCAGCCCATTTCAGGAAGGTGAAAGGCCTGGAGAAATGCCATCTTGAGGAAGCAAATACATTATTCATCTTGTCAAACTTTTATAAAATGCATAATTGTTGGCAGAGAGTATTTAAAAATGCCTTTTTTTCTTCCCCATTAAATAAAAGACTAATTACTAAATGTGGAATGGGATCTCCAGATTGATGGTTGGGGAATTGGTTTCTCATCCGACTTCCACGTCTAATATTTAAACTAGGATGACAATAGATCAAATGGAATAAAAAACTATAGGTGATTTTCAAAATTCATGGATCTCACAGATATTCTCTTAGGCCATGGAACTTGCTTTGGCCTAGAATTCCTTTGCTTATGGTGTTTCTCCCACTTCTTTAATCACAGTTGCTTCCGTTGTATTAGTAGGTTAAGATAAACACATATCTATGTGAAAATAAGGTATTCATTTCAGTGTATTCTGATTTTTGTGAATAGAAAGAAAAAAGAATAAATATTTTAAAGAGCATATAAAATGTCTTCAGAGGTACTTGTTGCTGTTCATTTACGCAGTCATGTCCCATTCTTTGCAACCCTGTAAACTGCAGCACACTAGGCTTCCCCAGCCTCCACCATCTCTTGAGGCCTTCTCAAACACATGAGTCAGTGATGCCATCCAGCTATCTCATCCTCTGTCGCCCCCTTCTCCCTTGCCCTCAGTCATTCCCAGCATCAGCTGCTTGGTTTAATTTAGGCTTCAAGAATAATGGGAAACCACTAGTAACAGGTGTAGAACTGCCTGACAGGGGTTTGCTCAGGACCTGGGTTGAGGTGAAAGCAACGTTACTTCTTATTTCCTCTTGATCTTCACTTTAGCTTTACAAAAAAGCTTAGTGACATTCACTATACAGCAGATGCCTCAGGAAAATAATGACATGATTCCCATGTTCCAAATTTTTTTACAGCTCCATAGGAGGAAGAACATGGAAATAGAGTGAAACAAGTAAAATGATACCATACAGAGTAGAAAAGAAGTCACATTTAAGGCATGTTCAGGGAAAGGCTTCATAGAGTTGGTGATTCATGTGCAGACATTTTACGGAAATTTCGTCAGGTGAACCTGAAAGAAAAGACTGATAGAAAATACCTAAAGATGTGAAGTCACAGAAATGTAAAATAGCTATATGAGGAGGTACATTATTCATCTTGTCAAACTTTTATAAAATGCATAATTGTTGGCAGAGAGTATTTAAAAATGCCTTTTTTTCTTCCCCATTAAATAAAAGACTAATTACTAAATGTGGAATGGGATCTCCAGATTGATGGTTGGGGAATTGGTTTCTCATCCGACTTCCACGTCTAATATTTAAACTAGGATGACAATAGATCAAATGGAATAAAAAACTATAGGTGATTTTCAAAATTCATGGATCTCACAGATATTCTCTTAGGCCATGGAACTTGCTTTGGCCTAGAATTCCTTTGCTTATGGTGTTTCTCCCACTTCTTTAATCACAGTTGCTTCCGTTGTATTAGTAGGTTAAGATAAACACATATCTATGTGAAAATAAGGTATTCATTTCAGTGTATTCTGATTTTTGTGAATAGAAAGAAAAAAGAATAAATATTTTAAAGAGCATATAAAATGTCTTCAGAGGTACTTGTTGCTGTTCATTTACGCAGTCATGTCCCATTCTTTGCAACCCTGTAAACTGCAGCACACTAGGCTTCCCCAGCCTCCACCATCTCTTGAGGCCTTCTCAAACACATGAGTCAGTGATGCCATCCAGCTATCTCATCCTCTGTCGCCCCCTTCTCCCTTGCCCTCAGTCATTCCCAGCATCAGCTGCTTGGTTTAATTTAGGCTTCAAGAATAATGGGAAACCACTAGTAACAGGTGTAGAACTGCCTGACAGGGGTTTGCTCAGGACCTGGGTTGAGGTGAAAGCAACGTTACTTCTTATTTCCTCTTGATCTTCACTTTAGCTTTACAAAAAAGCTTAGTGACATTCACTATACAGCAGATGCCTCAGGAAAATAATGACATGATTCCCATGTTCCAAATTTTTTTACAGCTCCATAGGAGGAAGAACATGGAAATAGAGTGAAACAAGTAAAATGATACCATACAGAGTAGAAAAGAAGTCACATTTAAGGCATGTTCAGGGAAAGGCTTCATAGAGTTGGTGATTCATGTGCAGACATTTTACGGAAATTTCGTCAGGTGAACCTGAAAGAAAAGACTGATAGAAAATACCTAAAGATGTGAAGTCACAGAAATGTAAAATAGCTATATGAGGAGGGAAGTACAGGAAAAAGATTAAAGTGGGATAAGAAGAAACAAGGTAGTAGTGAAAACAAAGGAAGAGGCCAGAAAAGGAAGGTTGTAACTGCCATATGTGGTGCCTTGGGTTTTGTCCTTAGGTGATGGGCATATGCAGGGTGTGTGAGCATCTCACTTCAGGATCAGGCTTTCACAAAGGAAGGCTATTTGTGGCTGGATTATGGAGAATGGGGTGATGGGAACCAGGTTATGTGGTGGTGTGGAAACCTAGGTTAAAGAGTAATGCAGTAGTTCAAATGAGATGAGATAATTTTCTGGTATAAAATCTTTTATTGATTCATAAATTCACTGCCACATTTTAAAATGTCAGCAAATTGAAAATATTTTTAGTATTCAGTAGAACTAATTCATTACTACTTTTATAGGTTAAAATTATTCATGAAATTGATAGCAATGAAGAGTTGAAAGAGAGTTAGTACTTGGTCAGTAGAATTAAATCAGTACACTCACAAAAATTTTGTTACAATTTACTATATAATATTGAATATAACTTTAAGAAAGTTAAGATAATGAATTTGTTATATATATATATACACACACACACATATCTAGTTGTTTGTAGAAATTATACATGTGTGAAAACAAGTGATTAATGTCATAATGTCAGTATGTGTAGGTATTTGTCAAATTCTCATTTGATACTGATAGTTACAACCAAGACTTTGTGTTAGTTCAAGTCATGGCATACGTAGTGGATATATTTAGCAGAAAATAAGAATCCCTAATCTAGGAAGAATGAAAATATTTGTCAGGGAAAATTAAATAGCCATATATGCACACACATAAGATTATAATTTTAAATTGTCTCACAAATGATGTACTGTGTAAGTCTTCTTACCAAACTTTACTTTGGGTGCATAAATCCTCACTTAGTTACCACAATAAGAAACCAAAGGTGATGAAACTTTACTTTTTTGGTGCAAAAGAAGTCACTTTGCATGTTCAGGGAAAGTTAGGTGGATTCATGTGCAGACATTTTACGGAAATTTCGCAGGTGAACCTGAAAGAAAAGACTGATAGAAAATACCTAAAGATGTGAAGTCACAGAAATGTAAAATAGCTATATGAGGAGGGAAGTACAGGAAAAAGATTAAAGTGGGATAAGAAGAAACAAGGTAGTAGTGAAAACAAAGGAAGAGGCCAGAAAAGGAAGGTTGTAACTGCCATATGTGGTGCCTTGGGTTTTGTCCTTAGGTGATGGGCATATGCAGGGTGTGTGAGCATCTCACTTCAGGATCAGGCTTTCACAAAGGAAGGCTATTTGTGGCTGGATTATGGAGAATGGGGTGATGGGAACCAGGTTATGTGGTGGTGTGGAAACCTAGGTTAAAGAGTAATGCAGTAGTTCAAATGAGATGAGATAATTTTCTGGTATAAAATCTTTTATTGATTCATAAATTCACTGCCACATTTTAAAATGTCAGCAAATTGAAAATATTTTTAGTATTCAGTAGAACTAATTCATTACTACTTTTATAGGTTAAAATTATTCATGAAATTGATAGCAATGAAGAGTTGAAAGAGAGTTAGTACTTGGTCAGTAGAATTAAATCAGTACACTCACAAAAATTTTGTTACAATTTACTATATAATATTGAATATAACTTTAAGAAAGTTAAGATAATGAATTTGTTATATATATATATACACACACACACATATCTAGTTGTTTGTAGAAATTATACATGTGTGAAAACAAGTGATTAATGTCATAATGTCAGTATGTGTAGGTATTTGTCAAATTCTCATTTGATACTGATAGTTACAACCAAGACTTTGTGTTAGTTCAAGTCATGGCATACGTAGTGGATATATTTAGCAGAAAATAAGAATCCCTAATCTAGGAAGAATGAAAATATTTGTCAGGGAAAATTAAATAGCCATATATGCACACACATAAGATTATAATTTTAAATTGTCTCACAAATGATGTACTGTGTAAGTCTTCTTACCAAACTTTACTTTGGGTGCATAAATCCTCACTTAGTTACCACAATAAGAAACAAAAGTCAAAGGTGATGAAATCAGAATATCCATAGCCTTGTGGGGGAATAGAATAGAATATTGTGCTACATCTTTTTCAGTATGAAGCCAAGACTTAAGAAAACAAGGTGGGCTTCCCAGGTGGTCCAGTGGATAAAGACACCAACTTGCAGTGCAAGGGGCATCAGTTCGATCCCTGACCCGGGTAGATCCGACGTGCTGCCAGAGTGGCTGGACCAGTGTGTCCAACTACCGAGCTGATGCTCTGCAGCGAGAGAGGCCACGGTGCTGGGAGGGCCACACAGGCCACAGAACTAAGATGGATCAAAATAAATAAATGAAAGACCAATAGAAGTGCCTCCCCTGCCCCCCCCCAAAACCACACAAAAAACAAGGTGCTATTTAAGTACACAGTAGTGTACAAATTAAATCAGATAATGGAATAATGATCAGTTTCTGTTGTATATTATCTTCAGTTCAGGCTAATACTCAGGATACTGATTTTGTGCCTTACTCTTAGTCAGACTTTTCTTTATGTGTAATATTGTCAATGCCTGTAGTTTTAAGATTACAAATTTATTGCCCTGAATTTGATGTCAGATTATCAGTCTTTCAGAGATTACACTGAAGGCCAAGGGGTTAGGATGTATTTGCTACATGTGAGTCTTATGAAATTTTTAAACATAAATTTTTCATAAAATCTATCCTTGTCTTTTTTCTCCATGCAATAATAGAATCTATTATAATACTTTGAGGAAACTTTTCTACTCAATAGCAAAATGTATTTTTGCTGCATATTTACCCTCAATAGGTTGTGTTAGGGGAATCAATGATGACATGTTTCAAAGCAGAAATCTTCATGACTTTTCTTTTTTTTACAATTTAATGAAATTTCAGGTATGTTTTAACAACTGGGATTTCCTGATGAATCATTAAAGTAAGTGAGTGGGCTGGAAGGTAATATGAACTTTTCTTAGTACTGTCCTATTTTACTCTGCTGGGTTATTGGTTGCTTTTAAAATAGAAGCTGAGTTGTTGGTTGGTTGAGGTAGAAGGTAAGATTATAATTTTAAATTGTCTCACAAATGATGTACTGTGTAAGTCTTCTTACCAAACTTTACTTTGGGTGCATAAATCCTCACTTAGTTACCACAATAAGAAACAAAAGTCAAAGGTGATGAAATCAGAATATCCATAGCCTTGTGGGGGAATAGAATAGAATATTGTGCTACATCTTTTTCAGTATGAAGCCAAGACTTAAGAAAACAAGGTGGGCTTCCCAGGTGGTCCAGTGGATAAAGACACCAACTTGCAGTGCAAGGGGCATCAGTTCGATCCCTGACCCGGGTAGATCCGACGTGCTGCCAGAGTGGCTGGACCAGTGTGTCCAACTACCGAGCTGATGCTCTGCAGCGAGAGAGGCCACGGTGCTGGGAGGGCCACACAGGCCACAGAACTAAGATGGATCAAAATAAATAAATGAAAGACCAATAGAAGTGCCTCCCCTGCCCCCCCCCAAAACCACACAAAAAACAAGGTGCTATTTAAGTACACAGTAGTGTACAAATTAAATCAGATAATGGAATAATGATCAGTTTCTGTTGTATATTATCTTCAGTTCAGGCTAATACTCAGGATACTGATTTTGTGCCTTACTCTTAGTCAGACTTTTCTTTATGTGTAATATTGTCAATGCCTGTAGTTTTAAGATTACAAATTTATTGCCCTGAATTTGATGTCAGATTATCAGTCTTTCAGAGATTACACTGAAGGCCAAGGGGTTAGGATGTATTTGCTACATGTGAGTCTTATGAAATTTTTAAACATAAATTTTTCATAAAATCTATCCTTGTCTTTTTTCTCCATGCAATAATAGAATCTATTATAATACTTTGAGGAAACTTTTCTACTCAATAGCAAAATGTATTTTTGCTGCATATTTACCCTCAATAGGTTGTGTTAGGGGAATCAATGATGACATGTTTCAAAGCAGAAATCTTCATGACTTTTCTTTTTTTTACAATTTAATGAAATTTCAGGTATGTTTTAACAACTGGGATTTCCCTGATGAATCATTAAAGTAAGTGAGTGGGCTGGAAGGTAATATGAACTTTTCTTAGTACTGTCCTATTTTACTCTGCTGGGTTATTGGTTGCTTTTAAAATAGAAGCTGAGTGTGTTGGAGTTGGTGGGTGGAGGCTAAGAAGTGAAGAGGGAAAAGGGTCAGTTAAAAAATACAAGGTAAACCTCTGATGACCGGTTGGGAAATCCTGCTCAGATTCTACTTTCCTCAGTGTACATCATTTTGTACTTAAGCTGTTTTTGCTCTGCCACACTCAACTTTCTGAATATCATGTATAGACAAATAGAAAATATATTTTCAGCAATCGATTGAAGTTTAAGGTATCAAGCAATGTGTGGATTAGGCCTGTGGAATCAATTTCTCATGTGTGTAGGATTAAAACTGTTAAAACCATCATCACCGAAACCATACCTTCCTACAACTAATAGCTCTTAAGGTGTCTGTGGAATATATTAATATAACAGGTCCTCTGATTGAAAATTATTACTTGGTATTTGGTTGGAAAATTATTTGAATATTGTAGGTAAATGCACTGACATCATAGATGAGGGCTCATTATGGGATTCTGATGTGACTTAGGTCTAGTTTTTAAAAATCCACATGAGATATTTTTACTTAGTATATATTTTTGATAAGTCAGTGGCATATTGCAGATTTCCTATATCTATACTGTTACAAAAAAAAAAAAAAACTACCACAGCAATTGTTAATTGCTAGAGGAGGTAGACAGAATTGTAGTTCACCTTGAAAGTGATCATGGCTCAGGGAATAAAGAAATTAGGTCAAGCTTTAAATAAATGCAGGTATGATGACAGAAATTTTTAATACAGATTTAAAAATATTCACAGCATTGGTTTCAGGCTACTTTTGTTTTTGATGATTTTATCAGTGTATTATTTGTTTTTAATTGAGATGACTCTAATAGTACCTTTTCATTTTGGTCAAAATATTTCTATAAAATACTATTATGATTTTTCATTTTGTATTCCCTCTTAATTGTGAATGTAAATGCTTGGAAAGGCAGGTAATTCTCAGATCATTTTGACTTCTGGTGATCTTAAATAGAACTTGAAGTGGTTTAAAATTCTTATGTCCAAGCTATCACTTTGACTCATTTTATATTGCTAATTTAATGTTTAGCCTTTAACTATATATCGTTAACTCGTAATATTGATAATGAATTAAACTTTCATAAAGCTTTAATAGTGTAGCAGATTCTCATTTATCTGATGTCACTGGGGAATAAAATGTGCCGATGAAATGAGTTTTTTCTTTAGAATTGAAGCTTACTTGTTTCATCAGAAAAACTTAAACATTGATAAAAATTTATCTGAAACATTTTTCATGTTTTTTTAGGGAGTGTGAACAGATTGCCACTTACTCATAAAATATCGTCATTCTAAGATCATGTAGAAAGGATATGGGCTTTCTGTTTGGTGTTTATTGTCCAGTGCAGGAAGCTTTATGTTTGTTTGTTTCTTCCTTTAAAATGCCACATCCCTAATTCTGATACACTCTATTTACACAGCCTAAGGTCTGTGGTGGTACCTGGGCTAATGCTTTAACAGATTCATAAATCCGGGTGCCTAGGTAAAACATTGCAGGCATGTAGGCTCATCTAGCATCTTTTGGCAAATGCCTGGTCACAGCCTCCTGCCATGGAGGAAACCCTGTCCTTCTCAGGAGCAAGGACTTTCTGTGTTGAGACCCTGTGACTGCTGCTCCAAGATGGATTTTTCCCCCAGTGTGCTCATGAGTATCTCTGAGTGTCAGGGTGACCATCTGCAGTTTTCTGAGATTATTGGTAAAATGGACAAATGCATACTTCCTTAATCTTTTAGTAAATTCCAGCATGACAGCAAAACCTCTTTTTAACACAATTGTAGTTCACCTTGAAAGTGATCATGGCTCAGGGAATAAAGAAATTAGGTCAAGCTTTAAATAAATGCAGGTATGATGACAGAAATTTTTAATACAGATTTAAAAATATTCACAGCATTGGTTTCAGGCTACTTTTGTTTTTGATGATTTTATCAGTGTATTATTTGTTTTTAATTGAGATGACTCTAATAGTACCTTTTCATTTTGGTCAAAATATTTCTATAAAATACTATTATGATTTTTCATTTTGTATTCCCTCTTAATTGTGAATGTAAATGCTTGGAAAGGCAGGTAATTCTCAGATCATTTTGACTTCTGGTGATCTTAAATAGAACTTGAAGTGGTTTAAAATTCTTATGTCCAAGCTATCACTTTGACTCATTTTATATTGCTAATTTAATGTTTAGCCTTTAACTATATATCGTTAACTCGTAATATTGATAATGAATTAAACTTTCATAAAGCTTTAATAGTGTAGCAGATTCTCATTTATCTGATGTCACTGGGGAATAAAATGTGCCGATGAAATGAGTTTTTTCTTTAGAATTGAAGCTTACTTGTTTCATCAGAAAAACTTAAACATTGATAAAAATTTATCTGAAACATTTTTCATGTTTTTTTAGGGAGTGTGAACAGATTGCCACTTACTCATAAAATATCGTCATTCTAAGATCATGTAGAAAGGATATGGGCTTTCTGTTTGGTGTTTATTGTCCAGTGCAGGAAGCTTTATGTTTGTTTGTTTCTTCCTTTAAAATGCCACATCCCTAATTCTGATACACTCTATTTACACAGCCTAAGGTCTGTGGTGGTACCTGGGCTAATGCTTTAACAGATTCATAAATCCGGGTGCCTAGGTAAAACATTGCAGGCATGTAGGCTCATCTAGCATCTTTTGGCAAATGCCTGGTCACAGCCTCCTGCCATGGAGGAAACCCTGTCCTTCTCAGGAGCAAGGACTTTCTGTGTTGAGACCCTGTGACTGCTGCTCCAAGATGGATTTTTCCCCCAGTGTGCTCATGAGTATCTCTGAGTGTCAGGGTGACCATCTGCAGTTTTCTGAGATTATTGGTAAAATGGACAAATGCATACTTCCTTAATCTTTTAGTAAATTCCAGCATGACAGCAAAACCTCTTTTTAACACAATTTTTTGTTTAAGCTTGTGCTCCTGTTTCCAGCAGTCTTTCCTAAAACAAAACAAGCAGAGTGAAAGTATTTGAGCTGTTCTTTAATGTGCTGTAATGACATTTGGTTTGAATTTTATATTTAAAAATCAGCCTCCCCCCTTTTGCTTGCCCCTAATAAGAATCATCTTTCTTCCAGGTTGTGCTTAAAGAAGACTATAAAGGAAGAATATATTTTCTTCTTGCTGCAAACATTGCAATAGAAGTAAGTGGGGAACTGCCAGGATGTGTCTGTCTCCACCAAACAAGCAGAACAAATTTCCATGAATCAAAGCCACTAAATATAGTCTTCAGAGATGATAGGACATAGTTACTTTCCCTTGAAAAATACCCCAAATGCAGCCACACCCGTGGCCCACTAGAAGAATGCTTCAGTAAACACTAGTTCAGATCTGTACATTTCACTCTTACTGAGCTGTGAAAAGGGTGGAAAGCTGCTGTAACTATAATCTCCCCCCTTTTCTATTTTTCAACCTCCCACATGCTTGGTGTTCAGTTCTGCTTACCGAGTGTCTTGAATCTACAGCAGCACCTACACGCACTGCCTCTCCACAGTGGCTGATGGTTTACAGATAACTCGTGATTCAGACCCGGAAGAAACATCTGTAACTTCAGGGCATGATAGTATTCTAGATTAATCATGGAAAAGGGCAGTGTAATGAAGAATCAGAAAGCTTGTTTTTTTCCGAATATTAATGTTGCTTTCTTTGAGGTTATATGAATGGAATATTCTCTAGAAGTGGCTTCCGTCACTTGGGGAAATATCTCAGGTCATTTTTGTAAGAAACTCTTTGGGACCGTTTAACCATACACACAGCATATGCACCTTAGTGTGACTAGATCAGAGGAAATAAAGCAAGATAATAGATATCTGTCATGAGATGCAGTAAGCAAATGAATGTTAAACTGTTTTTATTTTTCCTTGAAACCTTTTATATGATTTAAAAATTTTCCTTGCATTGGTTTCTCATTGGCTTTCTAAAAGTTTCCATCATTTGAAGGGCTAATGGCTACCATTTTGTTAGACTTGGAGGCTGCTATTAATGTACTAAATACAGCATTATCAAGTTGAAGTCTCGAGCCAGCCTGAAAAACTTAAGCTGCATAGCTCAGTCTCTGAGCTTACTTACTGCTCACAAAATCTGCAGTCCTCTCAAATTCATATCTGAATTACAAGCTGCTAATGAAGAATGGATAACACCCACTGGCTTTCAATGCATGTATATATCCACTTTCCCCACCTTTACTTGGTGAATAAGGAGCAGTGATTGAAAAGAACCGATTTTAAAATGCTTGAGAATTTTATCTTTACTCCTTAACTTCCCTGGTGGCTCAGAGCTAAAGAGTCTGCCTGCAATGCAGGAGACCCTGAGTTGGGAAGATCCCCTGGAGAAGAAAATGGCAAACCACTCTAGTATTCTTGCCTGGAGAATTCCATGGACAGAGGAGCCTGGCAGGCTGCAGTCCATGGAGTCCTCAAGAGGTGGACACGACTGAGTGACTAACACACACAAAAGCTGGTTTAACCTAATACCAGGAGGGTCAGAACTACTGTTTGTCAGCTACTATGCTTCAGTTTTATCTTTACAGCACACCTCTGAGGTTAGCACTATTAGCCTCATTTTAGAGAAGGCGAGGCTAAGCCCTATAATGTTAGGTGACTTGTCCAAGGTCATACAGCTAGGATGTGACAGAGCTCAGCTTCAGACCTGTATCTTCCTGACCCCAGGATTCATGCCTTTCCCGCATGATGAACACTGCTTCTTGTTTTGCTTAAAAGTGGTATATGTGTTTTATCTCTTCCCCCAAAATGCTCGTTGGAAGATTTAGACATCAAAAAATAAGGTTTTCCACTTCAGTCCTTTCTTTGAGAAACAGTTGACACTTTCTGCTTTGAAATTCAGTTTAAGCAGACACTACTTTGTCTGAGCAAGGTAAAGCACAGTTTTCTTAGGAACCTCATTGAGTTTTGAGATTAATAATGTTGTAGAACAACATTATTAAGGGAATCCATATGCTGTTTAATGAATGGTGTTTACTTAAGTCATAAAGGAGAATTCAAAAAATGTGGAGTATTTTTGAAACCTTTTATATGATTTAAAAATTTTCCTTGCATTGGTTTCTCATTGGCTTTCTAAAAGTTTCCATCATTTGAAGGGCTAATGGCTACCATTTTGTTAGACTTGGAGGCTGCTATTAATGTACTAAATACAGCATTATCAAGTTGAAGTCTCGAGCCAGCCTGAAAAACTTAAGCTGCATAGCTCAGTCTCTGAGCTTACTTACTGCTCACAAAATCTGCAGTCCTCTCAAATTCATATCTGAATTACAAGCTGCTAATGAAGAATGGATAACACCCACTGGCTTTCAATGCATGTATATATCCACTTTCCCCACCTTTACTTGGTGAATAAGGAGCAGTGATTGAAAAGAACCGATTTTAAAATGCTTGAGAATTTTATCTTTACTCCTTAACTTCCCTGGTGGCTCAGAGCTAAAGAGTCTGCCTGCAATGCAGGAGACCCTGAGTTGGGAAGATCCCCTGGAGAAGAAAATGGCAAACCACTCTAGTATTCTTGCCTGGAGAATTCCATGGACAGAGGAGCCTGGCAGGCTGCAGTCCATGGAGTCCTCAAGAGGTGGACACGACTGAGTGACTAACACACACAAAAGCTGGTTTAACCTAATACCAGGAGGGTCAGAACTACTGTTTGTCAGCTACTATGCTTCAGTTTTATCTTTACAGCACACCTCTGAGGTTAGCACTATTAGCCTCATTTTAGAGAAGGCGAGGCTAAGCCCTATAATGTTAGGTGACTTGTCCAAGGTCATACAGCTAGGATGTGACAGAGCTCAGCTTCAGACCTGTATCTTCCTGACCCCAGGATTCATGCCTTTCCCGCATGATGAACACTGCTTCTTGTTTTGCTTAAAAGTGGTATATGTGTTTTATCTCTTCCCCCAAAATGCTCGTTGGAAGATTTAGACATCAAAAAATAAGGTTTTCCACTTCAGTCCTTTCTTTGAGAAACAGTTGACACTTTCTGCTTTGAAATTCAGTTTAAGCAGACACTACTTTGTCTGAGCAAGGTAAAGCACAGTTTTCTTAGGAACCTCATTGAGTTTTTGAGATTAATAATGTTGTAGAACAACATTATTAAGGGAATCCATATGCTGTTTAATGAATGGTGTTTACTTAAGTCATAAAGGAGAATTCAAACATGTGGAGTATTTTTTAAACAATGTAGTTGTTATGTACTGAGTGATATTTCTTCTTTACTTCTTATAGGAAATAGCATATAATTTGAAATGTATATAAAAGTTTTTATGTTCATACATATATTTCTATTTCACTGATCACATTAACAAAGTCATATTATTAAAGTAAAAAGTTGCTTGACAGCCAATTCTCTATGATGAAAATTTTACCACATCTTTAATAGCAGTGTTACTTATCACTATACATGTGTTGTTTGTTTAAAGAAAGGTTGTACAACCTTTGCTGTTCAGAAGCATGTTGCTTTACCCAATTTTTCCTTCTTGCTTTGGGGGTGGGGTATTGACAGTAGTGAGTGAGTGGCCAAGTGTCTCAAGAAATTGTATCCTAGAGATTTTTTTTGACACTGGAGAAATGAGATTTGAATATAATTGTGCTTTCTCCTAAATGTGGATTCATTGGAGGCACTGGTATCTGGGAAACTGAAAGATGGATTAACATGAGGGTTCTAGAATCAGAGAAGTCCTGAACTGGAAAGGGCCATATAAAGGAATGACTCTTGGAGTGGTGTTCTCAGTTAAGACGTGAGTTTGGTGACTGTTCAAGTCCAGATAGAGCTGTAATCCAAGGAAGTGCTGAGGTTACTGAGTCAGGGTCACAGCCATTCCAGTCAGGAAGGGAGTAATCACCAAAAAGGGGAAGGTGTCTAGTAACTGACAAAAAAGAAAAAAAAGTTTTTTCTTATGAACTATTCCTGACCCCAGGATTCATGCCTTTCCCGCATGATGAACACTGCTTCTTGTTTTGCTTAAAAGTGGTATATGTGTTTTATCTCTTCCCCCAAAATGCTCGTTGGAAGATTTAGACATCAAAAAATAAGGTTTTCCACTTCAGTCCTTTCTTTGAGAAACAGTTGACACTTTCTGCTTTGAAATTCAGTTTAAGCAGACACTACTTTGTCTGAGCAAGGTAAAGCACAGTTTTCTTAGGAACCTCATTGAGTTTTTGAGATTAATAATGTTGTAGAACAACATTATTAAGGGAATCCATATGCTGTTTAATGAATGGTGTTTACTTAAGTCATAAAGGAGAATTCAAACATGTGGAGTATTTTTTAAACAATGTAGTTGTTATGTACTGAGTGATATTTCTTCTTTACTTCTTATAGGAAATAGCATATAATTTGAAATGTATATAAAAGTTTTTATGTTCATACATATATTTCTATTTCACTGATCACATTAACAAAGTCATATTATTAAAGTAAAAAGTTGCTTGACAGCCAATTCTCTATGATGAAAATTTTACCACATCTTTAATAGCAGTGTTACTTATCACTATACATGTGTTGTTTGTTTAAAGAAAGGTTGTACAACCTTTGCTGTTCAGAAGCATGTTGCTTTACCCAATTTTTCCTTCTTGCTTTGGGGGTGGGGTATTGACAGTAGTGAGTGAGTGGCCAAGTGTCTCAAGAAATTGTATCCTAGAGATTTTTTTTGACACTGGAGAAATGAGATTTGAATATAATTGTGCTTTCTCCTAAATGTGGATTCATTGGAGGCACTGGTATCTGGGAAACTGAAAGATGGATTAACATGAGGGTTCTAGAATCAGAGAAGTCCTGAACTGGAAAGGGCCATATAAAGGAATGACTCTTGGAGTGGTGTTCTCAGTTAAGACGTGAGTTTGGTGACTGTTCAAGTCCAGATAGAGCTGTAATCCAAGGAAGTGCTGAGGTTACTGAGTCAGGGTCACAGCCATTCCAGTCAGGAAGGGAGTAATCACCATAGAGGATCAGGAGATCTTTCTCCGAAGATAGAACTGAGTCATTGTGAATTGTGACAGTAATCCTAGGACATGAAGAAAACAGAAATCACAAAAACAAAGCATCTTTCTTTTCTTTTATGAACTTGCATGGTATAAAAATCTTAATTCCAAAATACAAATCTCAGGTGTTATATACTCTTTTAAAAAAGTGGAACTTGGGCTTCCCTGGTGGTTCAGTGCTTGGGAGTCCACTGTCTGGTGCAGAGGGGAGTCGATCCCTGGTCAGAGAACTAAGATCTGACATGCTGGGGCCAACTGGGCCTGCGTGCCACCAGAGAGAAGCCAGGATGCCTCAATAAAAAATCCTGCATGCCGCAACGAAGCTCTGATGCAGCCAAAAATAAATAAATAAATATTAAAAAAGAGAAGCTACTGTAAAATAAAAAAGGGGAATAAGCTTGTTTAAAAAATTATGCATCTGTAAATGATTTTATTTGCTTTCTGTATATAAAATTTGAACATATTTATTAAATATTTGTATACACATATGCATATGTTTGAAAAAGTTTTTTTCTTAATAACTAGGATCCGTGAAGGTTTGAAAGGGCCATGAGTATTCTCATCATTGAGGCATTCTATGGCGGGTCCCATAAGCAGCTGGCCGATCTGCTTCAAGAAGAATTAGAAGACTCTGTCCTTCATACCCTGCCTGCAAAGAAATGGCACTGGAAAGCACGGACATCGGCTTTGTATTTCTCTCAGAACATTCCCACCAGTGAGCGTTACAGGTATTAACAAACTGGAGAAATGAGATTTGAATATAATTGTGCTTTCTCCTAAATGTGGATTCATTGGAGGCACTGGTATCTGGGAAACTGAAAGATGGATTAACATGAGGGTTCTAGAATCAGAGAAGTCCTGAACTGGAAAGGGCCATATAAAGGAATGACTCTTGGAGTGGTGTTCTCAGTTAAGACGTGAGTTTGGTGACTGTTCAAGTCCAGATAGAGCTGTAATCCAAGGAAGTGCTGAGGTTACTGAGTCAGGGTCACAGCCATTCCAGTCAGGAAGGGAGTAATCACCATAGAGGATCAGGAGATCTTTCTCCGAAGATAGAACTGAGTCATTGTGAATTGTGACAGTAATCCTAGGACATGAAGAAAACAGAAATCACAAAAACAAAGCATCTTTCTTTTCTTTTATGAACTTGCATGGTATAAAAATCTTAATTCCAAAATACAAATCTCAGGTGTTATATACTCTTTTAAAAAAGTGGAACTTGGGCTTCCCTGGTGGTTCAGTGCTTGGGAGTCCACTGTCTGGTGCAGAGGGGAGTCGATCCCTGGTCAGAGAACTAAGATCTGACATGCTGGGGCCAACTGGGCCTGCGTGCCACCAGAGAGAAGCCAGGATGCCTCAATAAAAAATCCTGCATGCCGCAACGAAGCTCTGATGCAGCCAAAAATAAATAAATAAATATTAAAAAAGAGAAGCTACTGTAAAATAAAAAAGGGGAATAAGCTTGTTTAAAAAATTATGCATCTGTAAATGATTTTATTTGCTTTCTGTATATAAAATTTGAACATATTTATTAAATATTTGTATACACATATGCATATGTTTGAAAAAGTTTTTTTCTTAATAACTAGGATCCGTGAAGGTTTGAAAGGGCCATGAGTATTCTCATCATTGAGGCATTCTATGGCGGGTCCCATAAGCAGCTGGCCGATCTGCTTCAAGAAGAATTAGAAGACTCTGTCCTTCATACCCTGCCTGCAAAGAAATGGCACTGGAAAGCACGGACATCGGCTTTGTATTTCTCTCAGAACATTCCCACCAGTGAGCGTTACAGGTAATTAAAACCCAGACTGCATCTCCAACCAGTTTCCAATGCACCTGTTCTAAAGAGGCTGCAACTCTGATCGCCTCTGTGAGATTTCCCCTAACTGTGAAATTGGTCAGTCTGACTACAGTAGCTATTCTTGTAGAGACAGCAGAGCCCCAAGGGGAAGCCACATCCCGAGGACACCTGGGTGCTAGGAAAGTGGCCTCATTTAGACCCTACATGCCTCTTCTTGTTTGTCTGGTGCTTTTAGCACATGGGCGTGTGGGTGCATGATGACATTTTCTGGCCCGAGATGAGAGTTGAGCTTGTGCACATTTGTTCTTTTGCTTCCATAACCTCCTATGCCTCTTTGAATGAGTGTGCCGTGTTAGGGTGTCTGCTCTGTACTAGGAGCTACGGTTTGGAAAATGGGTATGACCAAGATGCATATGACTCTTATAAGCTTTTAAAGACTGCTCAGGTAGAGATGGATATGCAAGGGCCATGAAAGTAGAAAAGGGGAGAAGTTGATTTTGACTGTGACAAACTGGAGGCCACTTTAGAGAGTTGGTCTCCTTTGCTTAGTCTGAGATTTGGGGGATACAGATCTCAGTTTTGAATTTTGAATTGTTAGGCAGTGGGAACTAGGGAGACCTGTTAGAAAGTCTTACAGGACACACAGAAAAGTTGTACGGAAATTACTGATTGTATTTTAAGGAAACAAGTAGAATGAACCCCCCCCCGGAACATCCCTACAACCATTTGTCTGCTGATGGTTAAATAATGGATGTTTATCCTTCTGTAGTTTATGTAGCTGATGTTCTTACCATTATGGACCATTCTGTGTAGGACTGCACTGGTATCAGCAGAAGTGGGAAGTGCCAGGCTGATAATGAATGGAGTTTGAGACAGGTTGTGAGAGCTAGGGCACATGGCAAGCTACAGTGCCCACCTTGGCTTCAGCGGCTGTATCCATCTGCTGTTGCTTGTAAGGTGGGACAGTGACAAGGGAGAGAGCAGCTTGAGATTTAAATGTAGGTTGCTGTTCTCAGTAGTAATTTGGGGGATTCAGGAAATAACCCATTTGGTATATGAGAACCATGCATCACCTCTGAGAATTCGGATTGTCAAATGGAACAGCAGTGAACACTCAGGTCATGTTGCTTATGATTATAAAGGTAAAAGCTGTTTGAGAGTATAATGAAAATTTTGTATTTTTCTAGTCAGAATTGTGTTTTTCCTTACATAGTTTAATATTTTCTGTTACGATATCACCAGGTGAATATTGTGGATTCACTAGTAGTATTCTAAATTTCAATGCATGTATCAATATAAAAGTCTTAAAGGCAGCGACAAGCTTATTGCTGTGTTAAGATCTGACTGTTTATAGTTGCTCTCACATCTCGTTTAATTGTGTTTTCGCAGCACCAATTGCATTATATTACTTAAGGTCAAGTAATCCAGTTGGCTTTATGGCACATTTTCATTTAACATTCCATTTGATATAATGCATTCATACATACCAAATGATATAATATATTTCTACAATGATGTGAACATTGAAATGAACCATTTCTCTATCTGCTGTTAGATTTCATTTGGATTACACAGTGTTTCCGAATGAAATTATTGCATCACAAATATGTGTGTGTGGATAGCATGCTGACAAACACTTCCCTTTCCCCTTGTTTTTCCATTCCCTTTGATAATCTGAGGCCACTTTGGTGTTTTGCTGATTGGTACAGTCATTTGAATTTTGAATTGTTAGGCAGTGGGAACTAGGAGACCTGTTAGAAAGTCTTACAGGACACACAGAAAAGTTGTCGAAATTACTGATTGTATTTTAAGGAAACAAGTAGAATGAACCCCGGAACATCCCTACAACCATTTGTCTGCTGATGGTTAAATAATGGATGTTTATCCTTCTGTAGTTTATGTAGCTGATGTTCTTACCATTATGGACCATTCTGTGTAGGACTGCACTGGTATCAGCAGAAGTGGGAAGTGCCAGGCTGATAATGAATGGAGTTTGAGACAGGTTGTGAGAGCTAGGGCACATGGCAAGCTACAGTGCCCACCTTGGCTTCAGCGGCTGTATCCATCTGCTGTTGCTTGTAAGGTGGGACAGTGACAAGGGAGAGAGCAGCTTGAGATTTAAATGTAGGTTGCTGTTCTCAGTAGTAATTTGGGGGATTCAGGAAATAACCCATTTGGTATATGAGAACCATGCATCACCTCTGAGAATTCGGATTGTCAAATGGAACAGCAGTGAACACTCAGGTCATGTTGCTTATGATTATAAAGGTAAAAGCTGTTTGAGAGTATAATGAAAATTTTGTATTTTTCTAGTCAGAATTGTGTTTTTCCTTACATAGTTTAATATTTTCTGTTACGATATCACCAGGTGAATATTGTGGATTCACTAGTAGTATTCTAAATTTCAATGCATGTATCAATATAAAAGTCTTAAAGGCAGCGACAAGCTTATTGCTGTGTTAAGATCTGACTGTTTATAGTTGCTCTCACATCTCGTTTAATTGTGTTTTCGCAGCACCAATTGCATTATATTACTTAAGGTCAAGTAATCCAGTTGGCTTTATGGCACATTTTCATTTAACATTCCATTTGATATAATGCATTCATACATACCAAATGATATAATATATTTCTACAATGATGTGAACATTGAAATGAACCATTTCTCTATCTGCTGTTAGATTTCATTTGGATTACACAGTGTTTCCGAATGAAATTATTGCATCACAAATATGTGTGTGTGGATAGCATGCTGACAAACACTTCCCTTTCCCCTTGTTTTCCATTCCCTTTGATATCTGACCATTTGAGGATGAACGTCACATTACTTTTTGAAGCACTCTTATATGGGAGGTAGGTTTTTAGAAGATGATGACGTGAAGTTTTACTCTCTGATAGCCATAACTTCTAGGTTCTGACAGTGGTATCTGTGGTCTTTGAAGTCCAGCCATTTAAGCTACAGTTAATGGTACTTATTAATCTGAACAGACTTCATTAAAAGATATACCTCACCAGTCTAACTTAATGGTTATATTTGACTAACGATAACTTATCTACTCTTTATCAAATAACCTTTTGAACACTTAGAAAAATAGCTGCAGCTTGAATACTTACACTAAGTTAAAAAATATGCTCACTCAACCCTAGATTGACGTGCAAGAATGACATTTTGTTATACCAGGTAGATATGATTTCTCTATAGACTTTTAAAGATATGAAATGTTCTTGATTTTTGTTTGCGTACTTTGTACATTTGTCAGATGAAATCACCAAAAATTCATACTGATAAAATGAGTAAGCACCAATATTGCATACTAGGAAAAAGCTACTCTTAACTAGTAGGAATGTATCTGATGAAAGAGACCTTGAATGTAGGTACACAGGTTATTTTTTTTTTTTTTCAATGTCTGTACATGTAGTCATTGTTTTTATAAGCTTGTTATCTGGGTGATAATTTACTAGTAAAAAAATAAATTTGCCAGCCTAATTAATCAATTTGATTCTGCTTTATCTTGACAGTGAAAGGAATACATCATGATTCACATTTAGAGCTATTTAATTTTTATTATAGATTACAAAAGCTCCACAGTTTATTTTTCTCAAGAGCAGTTTGGTAATTATTAGGTTATATTAAAACTTTGCCTTCTGGAAACTTCACAGAATGCAGAATACAGAAAAATGTTTCTAAGGGTGGGCCTCAAGTTTTATGTTCTGAAATGTGTGAGTCATTTGTCCCAGGATCAAACATTTCTATTTTCTTAAAATATACCTTGAGTAGACATAATTGAACATTGAAATGAACCATTTCTCTATCTGCTGTTAGATTTCATTTGGATTACACAGTGTTTCCGAATGAAATTATTGCATCACAAATATGTGTGTGTGGATAGCATGCTGACAAACACTTCCCTTTCCCCTTGTTTTCCATTCCCTTTGATATCTGACCATTTGAGGATGAACGTCACATTACTTTTTGAAGCACTCTTATATGGGAGGTAGGTTTTTAGAAGATGATGACGTGAAGTTTTACTCTCTGATAGCCATAACTTCTAGGTTCTGACAGTGGTATCTGTGGTCTTTGAAGTCCAGCCATTTAAGCTACAGTTAATGGTACTTATTAATCTGAACAGACTTCATTAAAAGATATACCTCACCAGTCTAACTTAATGGTTATATTTGACTAACGATAACTTATCTACTCTTTATCAAATAACCTTTTTGAACACTTAGAAAAATAGCTGCAGCTTGAATACTTACACTAAGTTAAAAAATATGCTCACTCAACCCTAGATTGACGTGCAAGAATGACATTTTGTTATACCAGGTAGATATGATTTCTCTATAGACTTTTAAAGATATGAAATGTTCTTGATTTTTGTTTGCGTACTTTGTACATTTGTCAGATGAAATCACCAAAAATTCATACTGATAAAATGAGTAAGCACCAATATTGCATACTAGGAAAAAGCTACTCTTAACTAGTAGGAATGTATCTGATGAAAGAGACCTTGAATGTAGGTACACAGGTTATTTTTTTTTTTTTTCAATGTCTGTACATGTAGTCATTGTTTTTATAAGCTTGTTATCTGGGTGATAATTTACTAGTAAAAAAATAAATTTGCCAGCCTAATTAATCAATTTGATTCTGCTTTATCTTGACAGTGAAAGGAATACATCATGATTCACATTTAGAGCTATTTAATTTTTATTATAGATTACAAAAGCTCCACAGTTTATTTTTCTCAAGAGCAGTTTGGTAATTATTAGGTTATATTAAAACTTTGCCTTCTGGAAACTTCACAGAATGCAGAATACAGAAAAATGTTTCTAAGGGTGGGCCTCAAGTTTTATGTTCTGAAATGTGTGAGTCATTTGTCCCAGGATCAAACATTTCTATTTTCTTAAAATATACCTAGAGTAGACATCAAAGATATTTCATTCTTTTTTTTCCTTCTGCAGGATCTTTACTGAACTGAATCACTCTTACTTAATTTTCGTTCACTCTCTAATGCTTAGCATTCTGTTTTCATTCCATCTGATGTTTTATGGCCAATACTGATTATTGCCCACTGAAACTGGCCTTCTTCCTTGTTAGCAGAATCAGTTTTCTATGGGATGGCTAAGTACCCAGCCCTTGGGAGTGAAGCTTGACAGACCTAAGTTGGTCATTCTCTGTCAGATTTTCCCAGTTTTCTTTTGAATGAAGCTAGTGCTTGATTCTGGCAAGTTTTGATTTAAGCAGATAATTTCTGGGGTTTATTCCAACTAAGCTTTCTTCTTTTTCTTTTAGGTTTTGTGTTTTTACTTATAAAAAGAGAAAGCCCCCTACCCTTCTCTGCTTTGACTGTGGTTATGATGTATGTAACTGGGAGGCAGCAAGAGGACAAAACACCTGGGCTACCAGAGATGTCCGATGAAAAGCTGTAAGGCTGTCGCTAGTCCCCTGAAAACCATCCTTATCTAAAACATCTAGATACATTTTGTAGATATAATTTCCCTTTAAGTTCATAGCAGAGCACAATAAGATAGAACCTGTAGACGGTTCTGGAAATTAGAGTGGTCAGCTGACCTTCAAGCTGTGCTTGCCTAGTTTTCATAAAGGGGACAGCTTACCTGAGTTATTATATGTTGCATTCTTGAAATGAAATATTGGGCAGCATGACCCTGAACTAGGAAGCTTTCTTTATACTCTTACCGAAACCTCTCCAAGACAAGAGACCAAAAGTACAATGCCAGATAGTGTTATTAGACGCTATCTTAGGTCCCAAGAAAGGAGCTTATAAGAACAAAACAGAGGAAGAGTGCCCTGGAAATGAGTGAAGATAGTGAGCTTTATATTGGTAATTATTAGGTTATATTAAAACTTTGCCTTCTGGAAACTTCACAGAATGCAGAATACAGAAAAATGTTTCTAAGGGTGGGCCTCAAGTTTTATGTTCTGAAATGTGTGAGTCATTTGTCCCAGGATCAAACATTTCTATTTTCTTAAAATATACCTAGAGTAGACATCAAAGATATTTCATTCTTTTTTTTCCTTCTGCAGGATCTTTACTGAACTGAATCACTCTTACTTAATTTTCGTTCACTCTCTAATGCTTAGCATTCTGTTTTCATTCCATCTGATGTTTTATGGCCAATACTGATTATTGCCCACTGAAACTGGCCTTCTTCCTTGTTAGCAGAATCAGTTTTCTATGGGATGGCTAAGTACCCAGCCCTTGGGAGTGAAGCTTGACAGACCTAAGTTGGTCATTCTCTGTCAGATTTTCCCAGTTTTCTTTTGAATGAAGCTAGTGCTTGATTCTGGCAAGTTTTGATTTAAGCAGATAATTTCTGGGGTTTATTCCAACTAAGCTTTCTTCTTTTTCTTTTAGGTTTTGTGTTTTTACTTATAAAAAGAGAAAGCCCCCTACCCTTCTCTGCTTTGACTGTGGTTATGATGTATGTAACTGGGAGGCAGCAAGAGGACAAAACACCTGGGCTACCAGAGATGTCCGATGAAAAGCTGTAAGGCTGTCGCTAGTCCCCTGAAAACCATCCTTATCTAAAACATCTAGATACATTTTGTAGATATAATTTCCCTTTAAGTTCATAGCAGAGCACAATAAGATAGAACCTGTAGACGGTTCTGGAAATTAGAGTGGTCAGCTGACCTTCAAGCTGTGCTTGCCTAGTTTTCATAAAGGGGACAGCTTACCTGAGTTATTATATGTTGCATTCTTGAAATGAAATATTGGGCAGCATGACCCTGAACTAGGAAGCTTTCTTTATACTCTTACCGAAACCTCTCCAAGACAAGAGACCAAAAGTACAATGCCAGATAGTGTTATTAGACGCTATCTTAGGTCCCAAGAAAGGAGCTTATAAGAACAAAACAGAGGAAGAGTGCCCTGGAAATGAGTGAAGATAGTTGCCCAGGGATCAGTGTAGCCAAGGCTGCCCATGCCCCGCCCACACTGCTCCCACCTTTCTCTGGCTTAGTGTGTGCCCTGGCAGGCTTCCTGCTGTCCTTCTCTGCAGCCCTTTGCCTGGGGGAGCAGCTGCTTTGGCAATGTGGGTAGTGGGCCCCAAGCAGCCCCTGCCAGCGATCTTCAGCCCTCAGAGGGAATTGAAGTGCGAACAGCAGAGAAATCATTAACAAGGATTCCTCCCAAACCCTGTAAGTCAGGAAAAAAAAGCATACTTCTAAATAATTCATGGGTCATAGAAAAAATTATAGTGAGTACTAAAACATAGAACTAAGTCATGGTGAACTTACTGCATGTCACAACGTGGGTTGCATCTAAAGTGACAGTCACAGCCATGTCATCTTTAATAAAGTTATTATTTTTTTAATTGTCACAAGCAGGGCTTTCTAAAGCTTGTGGCTGAAAGGGGGTAAGACCCCTCTTACTTTTTGTTGAGAGAAACAATAAAACCAGTAAAAAAATAGTGAAATTGAAAGCACACACACACACACACACACACACACAGAGACAGACATACATATGGTTCTGTTCAGTGGTAAATAATCTGCCTGCCAAGCAGGAGACATAGGTTTGACCCCTGCATTGGGACGATCCCCTGGAGAAGGAAATGATACCCTACTCCAGTATTTTTGCCTGAGAGATTCCAAGCATAGGAGCCTGTTGGGATACAGTCTATGGGGTTTCAAAACAATTGGACACAACTGAACAACTAAACAACAATACATATACATATATACATATATCTATATCTATAAATAATGGAGATGAACAAACTAAAATTAGTGATTTTGAAATAGTAAAATAGATAAAACCCAGGCATGTTTCATTTTTTAAAGGCACATTTAATTTTTGCATTGAAATGAAATATTGGGCAGCATGACCCTGAACTAGGAAGCTTTCTTTATACTCTTACCGAAACCTCTCCAAGACAAGAGACCAAAAGTACAATGCCAGATAGTGTTATTAGACGCTATCTTAGGTCCCAAGAAAGGAGCTTATAAGAACAAAACAGAGGAAGAGTGCCCTGGAAATGAGTGAAGATAGTTGCCCAGGGATCAGTGTAGCCAAGGCTGCCCATGCCCCGCCCACACTGCTCCCACCTTTCTCTGGCTTAGTGTGTGCCCTGGCAGGCTTCCTGCTGTCCTTCTCTGCAGCCCTTTGCCTGGGGGAGCAGCTGCTTTGGCAATGTGGGTAGTGGGCCCCAAGCAGCCCCTGCCAGCGATCTTCAGCCCTCAGAGGGAATTGAAGTGCGAACAGCAGAGAAATCATTAACAAGGATTCCTCCCAAACCCTGTAAGTCAGGAAAAAAAAGCATACTTCTAAATAATTCATGGGTCATAGAAAAAATTATAGTGAGTACTAAAACATAGAACTAAGTCATGGTGAACTTACTGCATGTCACAACGTGGGTTGCATCTAAAGTGACAGTCACAGCCATGTCATCTTTAATAAAGTTATTATTTTTTTAATTGTCACAAGCAGGGCTTTCTAAAGCTTGTGGCTGAAAGGGGGTAAGACCCCTCTTACTTTTTGTTGAGAGAAACAATAAAACCAGTAAAAAAATAGTGAAATTGAAAGCACACACACACACACACACACACACACAGAGACAGACATACATATGGTTCTGTTCAGTGGTAAATAATCTGCCTGCCAAGCAGGAGACATAGGTTTGACCCCTGCATTGGGACGATCCCCTGGAGAAGGAAATGATACCCTACTCCAGTATTTTTGCCTGAGAGATTCCAAGCATAGGAGCCTGTTGGGATACAGTCTATGGGGTTTCAAAACAATTGGACACAACTGAACAACTAAACAACAATACATATACATATATACATATATCTATATCTATAAATAATGGAGATGAACAAACTAAAATTAGTGATTTTGAAATAGTAAAATAGATAAAACCCAGGCATGTTTCATTTTTTAAAGGCACATTTAATTTTTGCAGTGAAAAAAAAAAACCTACAGATGTAACACAAATCAATAAAAAGGAAATGCTCTTAATAATTTTATGTTAATACATTTGAAAACTGAGACAAAATAGATAATTTCTTAGAAAAGCATAACTTGTAACACCTCACTCAAAATGAAATAGAAAACCTGAGTGGAATTATCATTAAAAATGTTTCATTAACTAAAAAGCTCCCATTAACAGACAGAGACTGGGTCCCCATGTGGGTTGGTTTACGCCAGTGCTGCCTTGCCCCTTCCAGACTTGTGTTACCTGAGATCAAGTGCTTAGTTTTGTAGTCTTTGTATTTCTTGTAGCCATACAAGTCCTAAGTAGTGTTGATTATCATTATGATTTTTCCTTTCCCTACTCCTGACTTCTGACTTTTTCTCTTTTTGAATATTCAAGGAGGGGCAAGAAAAGCAAATAGTTGGATGGAAAATAGAGTGAAAGTCCAGCTGGGTCAAGTAATGTCTAAAGTAAAATTCAAGCTTAAGGCCATATTTGATTGTTGATAATTCTGTTATGACTTGCCATTTTCTTAAGTGGTACCTTGACTGAGACTTTTCATTAAGAAACAGGGAACCAATAGGAGTACCTACAATCACTTGGGGCCATGGTCTGGAAGGGTGGGAGGGGGGAACTGGGTGGGGGGAGGGTCCAGGGATATGCATATAAATGATCTGGGAACATACATGTTGGTGAACAACAAAACTCTGTAAAATCTTTAAAATAAAGAATAAATAAAAAAAAAAGAAACAGGGAACCTCTTATTTTTTTTTTTCTTAGTCAACTATTTGTTGTTAAACCTTGTTCTGAATTGTTGCCTCTTATTTAAAATATAGCTTTCTGAACAATATAATATTTTAATAATAAAACATTTTATTAAAATATGCATTTCTGAATAATTTAATACCATCTTAATCATGAAGACACCTTTATATTAGTGTGCATCATAGTTAGGAGTATAAAAGTAAATGATGACTTGTTAAGAATTTATAGGTAAGTGAAGTATTGTTAGGCTACATAGGGCAGTTGTCTTATACTCTCTATAACTAAAGTAAGAGTGATTGGAATTAAATAATATTAATAATAGCTAATAGTAATAATTTACCATGTAGTAGGCATTTTATAATCCTAGAAGCTAGATAGTTTCCCTGGGTTAGCACTGGTAGAGTTTGAAACTTAGAGTCAGGGTTACACAGGGTTAGACAGCTAGTTAGTGGTGGATACGTGATTTGAGGGCTTCCTGGGTAGCTCAAATGGTGAAGAATCCGCCTGTAGTGCTGGAGGCCTGGTTCTATCCCTGGGTTGGGAAGATCTCTTTGTGAAGGGAATATGTAATTTGAGCTCATCTGGCCACTTGCAAAGGCCATATACCCTTTGTTCTTTTTAAGCCTATACCCTTGCTATTTCAGTACTATGCTTAGTCACCTGCTGAAGCAGGTAACTAAGTAGATCAGGCCTAAGTACCTCTTGATTAAAAATATAGTGCTAGATGTAACTGTTAGAACCAGATGTGGGACCTTTTGGGGTCTTGAGAAGGAATCAAGTTCTTGAGACTTACTGGAGTTTGGAGGCTGGGACCAGGAATCTTTCCAGGTTTGTGGATGATGTTTTCTCATTTTTGATAGAACATTTATCTCTAGCCTTTAGCCATAGAAGTCACTCATCATTTGAATTTCCCTCTCTTGAGGCTTTCCTTTTTTAGAATCATAGAGTAGACTCATGAAGACAAATACCATTCTGGTTTGGGATGTTCAACACCTGCCATTCCCAAATTATCCTCAAAGTGCCATTCTGTGAAGTCTTCCACTTGGTTTATGAACTTGGCGGGAGACAGCATTCCAGTACTGCCCAGCTCACTGCCCTTATCTCATTGCAGTTAAATGCACTTCTTGGGGTCTGGATGATGTTCTGACACTGTATAAATAATAGTGACATTAGGTGTGATGCAGCATCCCATAGTCTGACCCATACGTGACTCTTCTATTTATGAGAAGTGGCTGAGAGTTTCCTCATCACTGTTGCCCAGATAGCCAGCTTTCATATCCTATACTGCTTAACTGTGGGATTCTCTCTCTCTCTCTCTTTTATTTCCTACCAATCTACTCTTGTGTCCAGGCAGCACACACAGTAGCTTTCCAGTATTTGTACAGTGCTTAGGGCTTTGTTCATAATTTTTCATTTCAGTGAACTCTCTTCTGATTGATAGTGTAAAACCATCTGGACTTTATATTGAAAATAGAGCTGATCCCAATGCTACAAATACAGTATAATACTGCAAACTGAATAACTAACCAGTCAGTCAGTCAGTCAGTGTCTGTCTCTGTCTCTCTCTCCCTTTCTGGCTGGCTGTCTTTTCTCTTTCTGTCTCAAAGCCATGTACACACACATGAATGACTGACTTTGAAATTACTCTAGCACATCCTTTATTGCAAAACTGGAAATTAACCATATTACATGGGTCCTAAAGGAGAGTTTCTAGAATGAATCTTCTCCACTTTTCTTTGTGTTTCTTCTTCAATGCTGTCAAGAAGTAAAGGATTCTAGTAGCATGGGACAACTTTTTTTTTCTTGCTATGGAGTTCGTAGTTTATTCTCACCTTTGGCTGCTAATTCAAAAGTATTTGTATAGTAGCCTGCACCCTCTCTTTCTCAGGAGTTATGCACAACAGTGAAACTCAAGTACATATTTTTAGTATTCCTTCTAGCATACTTTAAAGATAAAATAAAATTTCACATTTATGATTCTATACAGCCTCCAGGTAATAGTGTATCTATATATATGATATTATTTTAAACAGACTCTGTATCTTAAAGACCTGGAGGCAAGTCTTTCATATATTTGATCTTTGAAATTTGACAACTGTATTTTAAAAGACAAACTGGACATTTATAAAACTTTTACAGAGGAGAGAAAATCATTATTTTTAATGAAGGAAATGCAAAGGGCAGAAAACTCCCTAAACATCCTTAAATGGATGCAAAATCATACTTATATAAAAATTCTTTCACTGTAGAGTAAGTTACCTTCATAATTTTGGTTTTAGAAGTAACAGGTTTATTTTTTATTTAACAGTTGAAACTGTGAATCAAATCTAGGTTGCTTCTGATCTAGTTGTTTTTCATAATTTCATTGTACTTCCACGCCCAGCGTTTACTTATTTGAGAAGGTGTTTCTGCTTTATTAAGTCTTAATCAGTGAAATGTGTTTGCATTGGGAGTCGTGTAGGGTGTGCACAGGGCTGAGTGTCTGACATCCTAAAGCTGTGGTGCAGCCACTCTGGCACCCTGCCCATCTCTCAAGCCTCCCCTCTTTGGAAAGCTTTCATGCTCATCAGTTTCCTTGGAGAAAAGGGCAGCAGAGGATGAGATGGTTGGATGGCATTGTTGACTCAATGACCATGAGTTTGAGCAAACTCCAGGAGATGGTGAAGATGAGAGGCCTTGTGTGCTGCAGTCCATGGGGTAACAAGGAGTCAGACACAACTGAGTGCCTAAACAGCAACAAGCCACCTTTGAGCACACTGCCCTGTTTATTAAATGACCAGTTCTTGTCCATCTTTCCTTAGTTTTTTCTCTGTGGTTCTTTCACATGATGGACCTGCATGCCGCCTGACCAGCTCATAGGGATAGCTATAGGCAGAAGCTGAATCAGGCCTTGTGCTCACAAAGAGCTGTATTTCCCTTTCATTATTCTATCTTTCTAAAGAACATAATCCTCTATTTTAGCAGTTTTTTTTTCTGTAAACATTTTTTTCTGTGTTTCTTTTTGCACATGGTCTCATGCTGATCCTCAAAACCTGATACTCCCTTTTTAGGAGGAATTCCTGTGACTGAATATATGTAGTTGAGAGAGGACTGGAGGTTATCCACTAAACTGGCTTTCTTTGGGCTCTTTTCTAAACTTCTTTCCATTTTCCTTCTAGCATTTAAAATTTTTGATTCTATACAGCCTCCAGGTAATAGTGTATCTATATATATGATATTCTTTTAAACAGACTCTGTATCTTAAAGACCTGGAGGCAAGTCTTTCATATATTTGATCTTTGAAATTTGACAACTGTATTTTAAAAGACAAACTGGACATTTATAAAACTTTTACAGAGGAGAGAAAATCATTATTTTTAATGAAGGAAATGCAAAGGGCAGAAAACTCCCTAAACATCCTTAAATGGATGCAAAATCATACTTATATAAAAATTCTTTCACTGTAGAGTAAGTTACCTTCATAATTTTGGTTTTAGAAGTAACAGGTTTATTTTTTATTTAACAGTTGAAACTGTGAATCAAATCTAGGTTGCTTCTGATCTAGTTGTTTTTCATAATTTCATTGTACTTCCACGCCCAGCGTTTACTTATTTGAGAAGGTGTTTCTGCTTTATTAAGTCTTAATCAGTGAAATGTGTTTGCATTGGGAGTCGTGTAGGGTGTGCACAGGGCTGAGTGTCTGACATCCTAAAGCTGTGGTGCAGCCACTCTGGCACCCTGCCCATCTCTCAAGCCTCCCCTCTTTGGAAAGCTTTCATGCTCATCAGTTTCCTTGGAGAAAAGGGCAGCAGAGGATGAGATGGTTGGATGGCATTGTTGACTCAATGACCATGAGTTTGAGCAAACTCCAGGAGATGGTGAAGATGAGAGGCCTTGTGTGCTGCAGTCCATGGGGTAACAAGGAGTCAGACACAACTGAGTGCCTAAACAGCAACAAGCCACCTTTGAGCACACTGCCCTGTTTATTAAATGACCAGTTCTTGTCCATCTTTCCTTAGTTTTTTCTCTGTGGTTCTTTCACATGATGGACCTGCATGCCGCCTGACCAGCTCATAGGGATAGCTATAGGCAGAAGCTGAATCAGGCCTTGTGCTCACAAAGAGCTGTATTTCCCTTTCATTATTCTATCTTTCTAAAGAACATAATCCTCTATTTTAGCAGTTTTTTTTTCTGTAAACATTTTTTTCTGTGTTTCTTTTTGCACATGGTCTCATGCTGATCCTCAAAACCTGATACTCCCTTTTTAGGAGGAATTCCTGTGACTGAATATATGTAGTTGAGAGAGGACTGGAGGTTATCCACTAAACTGGCTTTCTTTGGGCTCTTTTCTAAACTTCTTTCCATTTTACCCCGTAATCAGCTTGTGTTAATTTATATTAAGGCACATATCTGAACTCTAGAAAGATAGTACAGAGGAACTTATTTGCAGAGCAGGAATAGAGACACAGATGCAGCAGATGTACATGTGAACACAGGAAGGGGAATGAATTGGGAGAGCAGCACAGACGTATATCCATTACCATGCGCATATAGAAGCTAGCTGAGCCCAGGGAGCTCAGCTCAGTGCTCTGTGACGACCTAGAAGGGTGGGGTGGGGTGGGGTAGATGGGAAAGGCGTCAAGAAGGAGGGGATATATGTATATGTACAACTGGTTCACTTTGTTGTACAGCAGAAACTAACACAGCATTGTAAAGCAATTATCCTCTATTAAGAGAAAATAGCCAGTGCCTAGGCCAGCACTGGTGGAGTAAAGGCAGATCTGGCAAACATGGACGCACAATGTTAACATGCTTTTAGTAGACTCTGTTGATGGAGAGACAGTTTAGTGCCTGTATATCCAGTTGTTGTACTCGTAGCTTGGATTAAATAATCCCCAATTAAAAGCCATCGGTGACTTCCCCTTGCATATGTAAAAATCCAAATTACATTCAGGATCGAAGGGTCCCTACCTACCACTACAACCTTATCTCTCGTCCCTGGCACCTTACTAATCTGCTATAGTGGAGACATTGGCTTTGCTTTGTTACTCTGAGACATCAGACTCTTTCCTGCCTCAAGTCCTGTTGCTTCTACACTGGTCCCGCAGCTGGTAATACTAACTCATGCTTGCTTTCCACACCTTTGCTGTTTCTTCCCCTCTTCACCTTTCAGAGAGGCCTTTCCTGGTGACCCTATGCAAAACAAGCCCTCTATTTCAGCCCCCCTCTGTATTCTTCCTTTACTCATTTGTATCCATGATGACTTTTTAGCAGTTTTTTTCTGTAAACATTTTTTCTGTGTTTCTTTTGCACATGGTCTCATGCTGATCCTCAAAACCTGATACTCCCTTTTTAGGAGGAATTCCTGTGACTGAATATATGTAGTTGAGAGAGGACTGGAGGTTATCCACTAAACTGGCTTTCTTTGGGCTCTTTTCTAAACTTCTTTCCATTTTACCCCGTAATCAGCTTGTGTTAATTTATATTAAGGCACATATCTGAACTCTAGAAAGATAGTACAGAGGAACTTATTTGCAGAGCAGGAATAGAGACACAGATGCAGCAGATGTACATGTGAACACAGGAAGGGGAATGAATTGGGAGAGCAGCACAGACGTATATCCATTACCATGCGCATATAGAGAAGCTAGCTGAGCCCAGGGAGCTCAGCTCAGTGCTCTGTGACGACCTAGAAGGGTGGGGTGGGGGTGGGGTAGATGGGAATGGCGTCAAGAAGGAGGGGATATATGTATATGTACAACTGGTTCACTTTGTTGTACAGCAGAAACTAACACAGCATTGTAAAGCAATTATCCTCTATTAAGAGAAAATAGCCAGTGCCTAGGCCAGCACTGGTGGAGTAAAGGCAGATCTGGCAAACATGGACGCACAATGTTAACATGCTTTTAGTAGACTCTGTTGATGGAGAGACAGTTTAGTGCCTGTATATCCAGTTGTTGTACTCGTAGCTTGGATTAAATAATCCCCAATTAAAAGCCATCGGTGACTTCCCCTTGCATATGTAAAAATCCAAATTACATTCAGGATCGAAGGGTCCCTACCTACCACTACAACCTTATCTCTCGTCCCTGGCACCTTACTAATCTGCTATAGTGGAGACATTGGCTTTGCTTTGTTACTCTGAGACATCAGACTCTTTCCTGCCTCAAGTCCTGTTGCTTCTACACTGGTCCCGCAGCTGGTAATACTAACTCATGCTTGCTTTCCACACCTTTGCTGTTTCTTCCCCTCTTCACCTTTCAGAGAGGCCTTTCCTGGTGACCCTATGCAAAACAAGCCCTCTATTTCAGCATCTTTTTCCCCCACTCTGTAATTACATTGCATATAATTTGTAATTGTTTTCTTTGTTTGACTTTTTCTTTATTTTGTAAATCCCATGATGATAAGGGCCATAGTTGTCTTGTTTACCATTTTTATCCCTAGTATTTAATATGCTTCCTAGCAGATAGTAGCTGTTGAGTAAATATGGTTGAATGAATGCTTTCATATATGTGGGTTTGAAATTATAAACAAAATATGGTTGCAATTGGCTTTGCTAATTTGCTATTTGTTTTTTTTTTATCTGCTCTCGGCACTACTAGAATCCTGTGACCAAGGATATCATCTCTTCTGCACAGAAACTGCTTAGAAACATTTCAGGGCCTGTGTATTAAGGTCCTCAGTATTACGGGATTAAAGTAAAGAATTCGTTATACAGTCACTCACTTATTTTTATGGGTTGTGTTAACCATACTATGAAATCAGTCATCATTCATTATGTAAATTTTGATAATAGAAAATATGATTTTTTTGGAATTTCCCCTGTATGAAAATTTTTCTGGAAAAAAACCATTTCTTAGTTAAGGAAAATTTATAGAATCTAGGATATGTGTGAGGTAGTTTGTAAAATTTCACATAATTGTATTTAAAGCCTTTTAATTTTGGCAGTGGCCACCAATAAAGAGTGGGCTTTTAATTTATGGTGTGGAAGCTATAGGATAAATGAGAGATTAGAATTTAGCTTGAAAAAGTGTTTAGCTTGGTCACTGCCATTATTTAAGCATTTTAAATTTTTACTGTTTTTAAGACAGACTGACATTCTTTGTTTTGGTTACAAATACAAGTAATTAGGGTTCTCTTGGTAGCTTAGCTGGTGAAGAGTCTGCCTGCAATGCAGGAGACCCTGGTTTGATTCTGGAGAAGGGATAGGCTACCCACTCCAGTATTCTTGGACTTCCCTTGTGGCTCAGACAGTAAAGAATCCACCTGCAATGCAGGAGACCTGGGTTCGATCCCTGGGTTGGGAACATCCTCTGCAAGAGGACATGACAACCTACTCTAGTATTCTTGACTGGAGAATCCCCATGGGCTTAGGTGCCTGGTGGACTGCAGTCCATGGAGTCGCAAAGCACTGGACACTGAGTGTCTGTGACTAAGACTGAGTGACTAAGCATACAGCTCAGCACAACTAGTTACCATTGTTTTGTACTGACTTGCTTAAAGATTATGTTACTTAATTCGTCCATTTAGGCCTTTGTGTTTACATCTCTGATTTAGACTCTGTCCAAGAATGCATCTTTAGATAATCTTTAATAAAGTGTATTTACATGCATATATTCCTAAAAGTGTTTGTTAAAATAATATAAGTCCCATGTGTTGGAAAGAAACAATATATTACAGTAGGAGAATCAGAGTTTTGGATTCCAATACCAGCTCTGCCATCAATTAATTATTTGACCTTGGAAAAGTCATTTTTTTCAGTCGTTAAGTTTTTTGCCTGTAACTAAAAGTTTTAGTTTCTTCTATTGAGTTCTGTATTATAAACAAAGTGCTAAAATCAAGATCAAGATTTAAGGAATTCTAACACAGAAGACAGATTTGTTCTGTCATTCAACTTTGTCATCAGCCACTGCTTTATTTAATACAGAAGCCATTTCCTGTGTTGTTTGTATGTCTTCTTGAATGTTTTACTTATATTTTTAGAATTAAGAGTCTTAAGCAGTAAGTCTTTCTGGTAGTACTTTTATCTTTTAAGTTGTTCTGATATAACTTATTAGTTGTTTGGATACTCAGTTGTTTGGATTCACAGGTGTTTCTTTTCTCAGACTTTCATGATTATATTTGCTTTTTTTTTTTTTTTTTAACCTTTATTTTACTTTTAACTTTTACAGAGTTTTGTTGTTTACAGATATGTATGTTCTCAGATTAGTCATATATATATATCACCCCCTTCCCTCCCCTCCCGACCATCACACTGCACCCCTGAAGGATCCCCTTTTCTCACAGAGCAATGACTAGAGCTATTTTCTTCACTTATCATAGTACAGGCCTTCATGCTACTTCCTTTACGCCTCTCACCCACTGTTCCTTCCCCACAATGTCCATATGTCCACTGTCCATGTCTGTCTTTCTGTTGCTTCACTGCATGTGCCATCGTCACCATCCTACTAGATTCCATATATATGTGTTAATATGCTGTATTTGTCCTTCTCTTTCTGACTGAAATGTAAGGCCAGAAACCATCAAACTCTTAGAGGAGAATATAGGCAAAACCCTCAAGGACATCAATCAAAGCAAGATCTTCTCTGACCCACCTACTAGAATAGTGGAACTAAAGAGACAAATGAACATGTGGGACCTAATGAAACTTAAAAGCTTTTGTACAGCTAAAGAAATTACAAAAAAGCTGAACAGACAGCCCACAGAGTGGGAGAAAATCATAGCAAATGAAACAACAGACAAAGAATTAATCTCCAAAATCTACAAGCAACTGAGACAACTCAGCACTGGAAAAACAAACAACCCAATCAAAAAATGGGAAAAGGACCTAAACAGACACCTCTCCAATGATGACATACAGATGGCCCAAAAACACATGAAACGATGCTCAACTTCACTAATGATTAGAGAAATGCAAATCAAAACTACAATGAGATATCACCTCACACCCGTCAGAATGGCCATCATCCACAAATCGACAGACAATAAATGCTGGAGAGGCTGCGGAGAAAAGGGAACACTCCTGCACTGCTGGTGGGAGTGTAAATTGATTCAGCCTCTATGGAAGACAGTCTGGAGATTTCTTAAAAAACTAAAAATAGAAACACCATATGACCCAGCAATCCCACTCTTAGGCTTATACCCTGACGAAATCAAAACTGAAAGAAGCACCTGTACCCCAATGTTCATTGCCTCTCTCTATACAATAGCTAGAACATAGAAGGAACCTAGATGCCCATCGACGAACGAATGGATCCAAAAGCTCTGGTACATATATACAATGGAATACTACACAGCTGTAAAGAGAAATGCAGAAGAATCAACCCTAATGAGGTGGCTGAATCTAGAACGTATCATCAAAAGTGAAGTCAGTCAGAAAGAGAAGGACAAATACAGCATATTAACATATATTTGCTTTTTGAAAGAGAATGCGCTTGACCTTTGTGTTAGCTTTCTATCTGTACAGGGCATGGAACCTAATACAGGTATACCAAATACTGAAGATGTTACTATAGATCTCCTGCAAAAGCATCAGGACTGCGGAGAGGGTGGCATTCACTAAAGAAGTACAGGAAGGGAATTTAATTCTCATTCTGGATATTCTGATATAGACTTGAGAAGATGTTACAGATTTTAATAGATGGAGTTGAGATGGAAGAGTGCTGAAGGAAGTGTTGTGAACAAAAGACACTCTGTCCATGGCATTTCCCAGGCAAGAATACTGGAGTGGGTTGCCATTCCCTTTTCCAGCGAATCTTCCCAACCCAAGGGTCGAACCTGCATCTCTGCATCTCCTGCTACTGCTGAGCCACTGGGGAAGCCCCACTTAAACATAAGCGAAAATTTATTGGTTCGTGTAACTGAAAGTCAGGAGTGATTGACTCTAGGCAAAGCTGGATCCAGTGGTTCCTTAGGCCTCTTGTTTTCTTGACTCTGCTTTCCTCTGGTGCGGTTCTGTCCAAATAGGTCTCTCCCAGAGCTCAGCTTGTATCTCATCTGCTTAGTCCTCTCCAATAGAGCGTACCTCTTTCTTGATAGTCATAATCAAAGTCCCAGATTGAGTGGAAGAACCTTTTTTAAACTTGTATGGTCTTTGAATGTGTTACTGTGACAAAAGGCACATCTACTGTCGTGATTGGCCAGACCAGGGTCACATGCCCACTTTGGGGCTGACCTCTTACAAACCTTCTGAACTGAGTGTAAGACAGCGAAAGGGAATTTGCGTTGCTGTTATTTGAAGAAGAGGAAATGATGTGTTCAGGTAAAAACATGGTGAGTACTGTAGTCAGGCATGGGAGTGAGGTAAGGAAAACCGTACAGGACAGTTACTATAGCAGTGTAGGTTGGAGACCATGGACGAGGGTAGAGATGACCGTTGGATTCTTAGCACCTAAGGCAGAAATACATTCTGAATGAGAATAATGATAGTAGGAATGGTAAGGGTGAAGGAAATAGCAAAATGAATGAAAGTTATATTGTTTGCATTTCACTAGTTATAAAACTTGCCTGTGAACTGAATTGGAATTTACACTTATCCTGTCTACGAAAAAAGAGTTTTATTTACAAATTAATTTAGGTTAAATCACAGAGATCACAATTATTTTAAAAATAATTATTTTTAAAATCGCTATGCCAGTTGTAAATCATTCATATTTACCCACTAAACTTGATCAGTAGGTTTTCTTTGGCAGCATTTTAAGTTATTCCACGTACTTCAATGTAACAAAACTTACTTTTCCTTAAAGAATTAATGAAGCACTTAATAAAATGTTACATATTCATGTATACACATGATCAGTAAGGAACTCACTCCTTGGTATTGACTTATCAAACTTATCACCCATTCCCCTCAAAAAATCCCTGAAAAAGTCAGGTATTGAATGCATCTATGCTGGATCCAAAGTGGAAATGAATGAGTGAAGCTTGTGGTTGCCACTTTACTTATACTCCGCTTAGGAAAGCCAGTGTCTTCCTCAGTGATCTGAACCGGTTGGGCACATCTTTGAAGAACACACATTGTGGGCCAGACACAAATGATAAAAGGGTGAATAAGGCAGTAGGCTTTAGGAATGGCATTTCTTTTGAATATAGTTCTATTCCTTTTATTTATTTTCTCCAGTACTCTTTGGACAATGTGCATTTGAATCAGCCTTTCTGAAGCTGTCAGAGTCATACTGTATGAGGAGAACCTTTTTTAAACTTGTATGGTCTTTGAATGTGTTACTGTGACAAAAGGCACATCTACTGTCGTGATTGGCCAGACCAGGGTCACATGCCCACTTTGGGGCTGACCTCTTACAAACCTTCTGAACTGAGTGTAAGACAGCGAAAGGGAATTTGCGTTGCTGTTATTTGAAGAAGAGGAAATGATGTGTTCAGGTAAAAACATGGTGAGTACTGTAGTCAGGCATGGGAGTGAGGTAAGGAAAACCGTACAGGACAGTTACTATAGCAGTGTAGGTTGGAGACCATGGACGAGGGTAGAGATGACCGTTGGATTCTTAGCACCTAAGGCAGAAATACATTCTGAATGAGAATAATGATAGTAGGAATGGTAAGGGTGAAGGAAATAGCAAAATGAATGAAAGTTATATTGTTTGCATTTCACTAGTTATAAAACTTGCCTGTGAACTGAATTGGAATTTACACTTATCCTGTCTACGAAAAAAGAGTTTTATTTACAAATTAATTTAGGTTAAATCACAGAGATCACAATTATTTTAAAAATAATTATTTTTAAAATCGCTATGCCAGTTGTAAATCATTCATATTTACCCACTAAACTTGATCAGTAGGTTTTCTTTGGCAGCATTTTAAGTTATTCCACGTACTTCAATGTAACAAAACTTACTTTTCCTTAAAGAATTAATGAAGCACTTAATAAAATGTTACATATTCATGTATACACATGATCAGTAAGGAACTCACTCCTTGGTATTGACTTATCAAACTTATCACCCATTCCCCTCAAAAAATCCCTGAAAAAGTCAGGTATTGAATGCATCTATGCTGGATCCAAAGTGGAAATGAATGAGTGAAGCTTGTGGTTGCCACTTTACTTATACTCCGCTTAGGAAAGCCAGTGTCTTCCTCAGTGATCTGAACCGGTTGGGCACATCTTTGAAGAACACACATTGTGGGCCAGACACAAATGATAAAAGGGTGAATAAGGCAGTAGGCTTTAGGAATGGCATTTCTTTTGAATATAGTTCTATTCCTTTTATTTATTTTCTCCAGTACTCTTTGGACAATGTGCATTTGAATCAGCCTTTCTGAAGCTGTCAGATACTAATATGTTTCTAGGGAAAACCCCACTCATGGTAACCTGTCTTTCACTGCAGTAATAGGTCTGAAAATATAGGGGATTTCTAGTCCATAGTCTCTTTTTCTGTGTATCCAGTATTGATATAGATATTTATTTGTATATAGACTTTTTTGGTGGTTTTCAGAAAATGATCATGGCTAAGAATGTTAACTAGTTTTTATTTTCTGTCATTTTTTTTTTTTTTGATCATAAGCTTTTTTGATCATAAGCTTAAATAAAGTGAATCTTCTTTTCATGAAGTCCAGTTATATTCAGTGCATATATTATTTGTATATGGTGCAGGTCTGTGTGTGTAGAATTTGTATTGTAGTTTCTCATTCAGATGTAGTGATTGTTAGCTTTCATTTTGTGACATCACTGAGCTGCTTCAGTTTTCTCAAAGGGAATTTTTACAACTTTTAAACACAGAAACCATTTCTATTAAAAAAATACTTCTCCGTACCATTTTATAAGAAGATTGTTGCCAGGAATTCAAGCAGTAGCTTAGTGCCCTTACTACAAAGGTTTAGGAATCCTTTACTCTTGCAATTGGTGAAAATGAAGACAATATAACTCAGGCTTGTAAAGAATGATTAGGAGAGCTATGTAATCATTTCAGTAGCAGTATTATTATTTTTTCCAAGTATTCAAAAATATTTAATGACATTCATATTTTATTTGTAGTATCTTTTTTTTTTAAAAGATTTATTTATTTATTTATTTTTGGCGGGGGTGGGGTGGGGAGGAGGGGAGCAGGCGGGCTACTTCTGTTGGTCTTTCATTTGTCCATTTTCATACATCTTTGTTCTTTGGCCCATGTGGGCCTCCCATCACAGTGGCCCCTGTTGTCGCAGAGCGCCGGCTCTGGGCACATGTGCTTATACTCGAGGAAAGCCAGTGTCTTCCTCAGTGATCTGAACCGGTTGGGCACATCTTTGAAGAACACACATTGTGGGCCAGACACAAATGATAAAAGGGTGAATAAGGCAGTAGGCTTTAGGAATGGCATTTCTTTTGAATATAGTTCTATTCCTTTTATTTATTTTCTCCAGTACTCTTTGGACAATGTGCATTTGAATCAGCCTTTCTGAAGCTGTCAGATACTAATATGTTTCTAGGGAAAACCCCACTCATGGTAACCTGTCTTTCACTGCAGTAATAGGTCTGAAAATATAGGGGATTTCTAGTCCATAGTCTCTTTTTCTGTGTATCCAGTATTGATATAGATATTTATTTGTATATAGACTTTTTTGGTGGTTTTCAGAAAATGATCATGGCTAAGAATGTTAACTAGTTTTTATTTTCTGTCATTTTTTTTTTTTTTGATCATAAGCTTTTTTGATCATAAGCTTAAATAAAGTGAATCTTCTTTTCATGAAGTCCAGTTATATTCAGTGCATATATTATTTGTATATGGTGCAGGTCTGTGTGTGTAGAATTTGTATTGTAGTTTCTCATTCAGATGTAGTGATTGTTAGCTTTCATTTTGTGACATCACTGAGCTGCTTCAGTTTTCTCAAAGGGAATTTTTAAAACTTTTAAAAACAGAAACCATTTTTATTAAAAAAATACTTCTCCGTACCATTTTATAAGAAGATTGTTGCCAGGAATTCAAGCAGTAGCTTAGTGCCCTTACTACAAAGGTTTAGGAATCCTTTACTCTTGCAATTGGTGAAAATGAAGACAATATAACTCAGGCTTGTAAAGAATGATTAGGAGAGCTATGTAATCATTTCAGTAGCAGTATTATTATTTTTTCCAAGTATTCAAAAATATTTAATGACATTCATATTTTATTTGTAGTATCTTTTTTTTTTAAAAGATTTATTTATTTATTTATTTTTGGCGGGGGTGGGGTGGGGAGGAGGGGGAGCAGGCGGGCTACTTCTGTTGGTCTTTCATTTGTCCATTTTCATACATCTTTGTTCTTTGGCCCATGTGGGCCTCCCATCACAGTGGCCCCTGTTGTCGCAGAGCGCCGGCTCTGGGCACATGTGCTCCAGAGCTCCAGCTCAGTAATTGGACACATTGGTCCAGCCGCTCCGCGGTACGTGGGATCTTCCCAGGCAGGGATGGAACCGGCGCCCCTTGCACTGTAAGGCGGTATCCTTACCCACTGGACCACCAGGGAAGCCCTGCAGTATTTTTTAATGTAAAAGAAGTAAGAGAAGCAGACATTAAAAACTGAGATCTTATTGGCTCTGAAATTTGAGTATTGAGTACTTGTAAACAGAGTTTATGTAGGTAACTGTATTTTGGTCTAATTTTGGTATTAAGAACTGGGATTAGAAAAAAGACACATGTACGCATACACACAAGAGAAATAGTGGCATTTTTAGATTTGAGGTACCTGAGAAACATTCAGGCTTGTGGAAACTTGAGCTTAATATTTGCCTTCTTTAAATCGGTTTTATTCTAGATAAAGTGCTGGCAGATGGTAGTGATCCACTTGAACAGTGTTGAATGTTCTTTATATTTTTTTTCCCATGGAAAAAAGCTCACAGAAAACTTTTGTTCTTTAATATGTTCAACATGCATATACTTTACATGTATTAACTAGTATTAAAAATGCAGTTTCTAATTAGATGTCTAAATCTGAGAGGAGTTGTGGTGAATACCAGCCCCCTAGAATTATTGAAAAAGGAAGATTTTATAAATAGGGCTTTCTTTTTGGTTGTTGGATCCTTCAGCTTGCTCTGGCCCCAGAAACTATGGAATTTGCAGTATCAGAGATTTTTAGCTATCATGTTCTAGGATTTCTAATGCATATTGCCATTTTTGATGATAACTCCTTAAGATATTAATTATATCAAAAGATGGAGAATTCATGACATTTACATTCTGTTATGACCTGTTATATGTTATGGCAAAGAAGTTAATACATCAGTTATTACAGATTTAGGCTTTAGATGGACCTCAAAAGTTATACATTTGGTATGTTTTAGGTTTTAGAGAGATTGTAGGAAATCTGTAAAGTAACATTGCAACTTGATTTTGTTTGGTATTTTTATTTTACATTTTCAAATGTGCGAGATGATGGGGAATCCCTTCTCTCCAAATTTATCTATATGAGTCACCTGAAGCCTTCCTTCTAATAGGGTTTAATGAAATGGTGCTGTTTGAATCAGTGTTTCCACATTTGCAATATAGAATATTCAGTTTGAGATCATCAGCATTCATTTTCATTTCTGTTTTACTTTTCAATTTCTCATACAGTTTTTCTTTTTTTTTTTTTTCAGTTGGTAAGCACATCAAACCAAGAAAGACTTCTTTCATAGACATGGAGCATCAGTTGTTCTCTCACTTCTTTTGTCTTGCTGACTAATGTGGTGTTTGTTCACAGCTACTAACCACAGATAGGACACTTAGATGTTGACTAATCCTCACTTACAAATATTAGCCACACAATGTGAATTCCTTCAGTGTTTGGCCATTCCTAGGAATGTTTGATGAGTTTGATTTTCTATTTGTACCTGTTAGACATACAATTATGTAGTAGCTATGAGAGAGTGGGGGAGAACACTGGACTAGAAGTCAAGAGGAGCTGAATTCAAGGCCCAGTTCAGCCATTCAGCTCTCAAAGGGCAGATCACGATCCTTCTGTATCTCTATCTGCAAAATAGTGAAAAGAAAAAGTAATACCTGTCCATTTACCTTCAGGGTTTGTTATGAGGATCAAGTGAGATAATAATGTACAAAGAATACTTTGTAAACTGAAGAAGATGTTATTGTGAAATTAGAATTTGTGGTGTTCTGTGTAACTCATTTGCTCTGAAATTTTCATTTTTAGGTTATTAATCTAGCAGTTTATTTCTTTTAAAACTTAAGTAGGAGAGATAGCATGAAATTAATACTTTAATTAAAGAAAATGTTTAAAGAGTGTTTGGCCCACAGCTACAATATGCTGCTGTGTTTGTTGTTCAATACAGATTGTTCACAGTGATCAGGAGAAATGATAGTGTAGATACTATTCAGATATCTTTGGTTTCTGTTACTTTGGTTCTGTTGGTTTGGTTTAAGTTACTTCAGTTCTGTCATCAATTTTGAATTATAGCTGAACAGCAACAATTAATTAAAGTTTACGGTGGGTATGTGTGTGCTAAGTTGCTTCAGTTGTGTCCAACTTTTTGAGATGCAATGGACTGTAGCCCACCAGGCTCCTCAGTCCATGGGATTCTCCAGGCAGGAATACTAGAGTAGGTCGCCATGCCCTCCTCCAGAGGATCTTTCTGACCCAGGGATAGAATCCATGTCTCTTATGTCTCCTGCATTGGCAGGAGAATTCTTTACCACCTGGAAAGCCCATTTTAGTGGATTGTTGTTGTTCAGTTGCTTAGTTGTGTCTGACTTTGTGATACCATGGACTGCAGCACCCCAGGCTTCCCTGTCCTTCACTGTCTCCCAGAGTTTGTTCAAACTCATGTCCATTGAGTGGGTGATGTCATCTAACCATCTCAAAGTCTTCCCCCACCTTCTCCTCCTGCTTTCAACTCTTCCCAGCATCAGGGTCTTTTCCTTCGAGTCGGCTGTTTGCGTCAGGTGGCCAAAGTATTGGAGCTTCAGCTTTAGCATCAGTCCTTCCAATGAATATTCAGGGTAGGTTTCCTTTAGGATTGCCTGGTTTGATCTCTCTACTAGTCTTCTCCAGTACCACCGTTTGAAAGCACCGATCTAATGAATTGAAGTAGTGGTCATATTTATATTTCTGTAATTAGGAAAAGTGAATTACTTATTCACTGTTTATTCATTTTTTTCAAGTAACATTTGTTTAATAACTCCTATTTTGGAGGTACTTTCCTAGGTACTTGACTGACTTGGAAGTGTGTAAAAAAATGCTGTGTTTATGAAAAAGGTAAACTACAAGGTAGCTGAAATGCACCCTTGTCCAGTGAAGACTGAAGTTTTAAAGAGAAAAAAGGTGTACATTTGTCTCATGGTTCTAAACGTTTGTCAATATATGTTGCTTTTCCCTTCTTTTTTTTAAAGAAAAGCAACACTTCATACCTATGATAAAATGACTGTAATTTTCTAACACAAAATAGTTATTTCACATATGCAGTATCATGTCTTTGTTTAAACCCCAAAGAATTATGTGTATTAGCAACTACATAGTTTAGGGGTTACTTCAGTTCTGTCATCAATTTTGAATTATAGCTAAAAGCAACAATTAATTAAAGTTTACGGTGGGTGTGTGTGCTAAGTTGCTTCAGTTGTGTCCAACTTTTGAGATGCAATGGACTGTAGCCCACCAGGCTCCTCAGTCCATGGGATTCTCCAGGCAGGAATACTAGAGTAGGTCGCCATGCCCTCCTCCAGAGGATCTTTCTGACCCAGGGATAGAATCCATGTCTCTTATGTCTCCTGCATTGGCAGGAGAATTCTTTACCACCTGGAAAGCCCATTTTAGTGGATTGTTGTTGTTCAGTTGCTTAGTTGTGTCTGACTTTGTGATACCATGGACTGCAGCACCCCAGGCTTCCCTGTCCTTCACTGTCTCCCAGAGTTTGTTCAAACTCATGTCCATTGAGTGGGTGATGTCATCTAACCATCTCAAAGTCTTCCCCCACCTTCTCCTCCTGCTTTCAACTCTTCCCAGCATCAGGGTCTTTTCCTTCGAGTCGGCTGTTTGCGTCAGGTGGCCAAAGTATTGGAGCTTCAGCTTTAGCATCAGTCCTTCCAATGAATATTCAGGGTAGGTTTCCTTTAGGATTGCCTGGTTTGATCTCTCTACTAGTCTTCTCCAGTACCACCGTTTGAAAGCACCGATCTAATGAATTGAAGTAGTGGTCATATTTATATTTCTGTAATTAGGAAAAGTGAATTACTTATTCACTGTTTATTCATTTTTTTCAAGTAACATTTGTTTAATAACTCCTATTTTGGAGGTACTTTCCTAGGTACTTGACTGACTTGGAAGTGTGTAAAAAAAAATGCTGTGTTTATGAAAAAGGTAAACTACAAGGTAGCTGAATTGCACCCTTGTCCAGTGAAGACTGAAGTTTTAAAGAGAAAAAAGGTGTACATTTGTCTCATGGTTCTAAACGTTTGTCAATATATGTTGCTTTTCCCTTCTTTTTTTTTTTTAAAGAAAAGCAACACTTCATACCTATGATAAAATGACTGTAATTTTCTAACACAAAATAGTTATTTCACATATGCAGTATCATGTCTTTGTTTAAACCCCAAAGAATTATGTGAATATCTGAGCATACGGAAATCTCACATTAATTTTAATAAAAGAATAATGGCTGAATATTCTAACTGCCAAAAGTATTTGATAAATGGAAATAAATGCTCTAATGTATTTATTTCAAATTGATTTGAATTATAGTAAACATAACAAGTTTCTTTCCTTAGTCACGATGAGAATGCCCATTTCAGGTCAGCTGTGACACGGGCCACACGTTCGTGCAGATTATTTAGCTGGAATATATCTTTAAACCTTATTATATATGTGTTTGAAAGCTTTTTATTAGTATGTAAAAATTGTGAAGAGACCTTATGTCTATTAGTTTTGCTTTTTTCCTTGTAGAATTAGACTTTTCCTTATTTCTTTCAAAAATCACCGAATATACTTTTCCTTTTGCTAATTGGGGCTGAAGGTAAAATACGGCCTCCGATGAGTTGGAGAAATATGTTTGCCCATCTTATTGCAGAGAAAGTGATCTACCTGTTCATTTGACTTCCTTCATTTATTTTAGATATCATGTTTAAATTATTTCTTATACCTGGTTAAGAGTTAAATAAGCCAAGCTACTAAACTCCAGTTGCTCACAGTCCTGGTTCTTCACTTGCCCTCTTTCAGACTATTCTGCATCTTTTTTCATCTATTTCTTTTGCCCTTCACTTCACTTTCAGTATTTTAGAGAGCAACTTGTTAAGTAACAGTTTTGAATAGCTATTTATAATGTTTTACTTTTTGTCACTGCCAAGTGGTGGTTCCCATTCCATGATGCTTGGACAGTACTAGTAAAGGTGAGAAAGTCATTATTCTGTTGAGTGGATGAGTAGAAGAGAAGAAAAAGAGAAACATCTGTAAAGTAACAGATGATTAACTCGTCAATTTTTGAGCAACTGCAATTCAAAAGCAAATACCCAAAGTATACTTTAGAGTTTATTTTGGTGTCTTATGATATTTAACTTTGCTCTTTTCTTGAACTTTTATAAGCAAACAATCATCATAAGGTTACCCAGGATTATTATTATTTCTGAGTTCCCTGAGGGTAGACACAAAATAGTTATTTCACATATGCAGTATCATGTCTTTGTTTAAACCCCAAAGAATTATGTGAATATCTGAGCATACGGAAATCTCACATTAATTTTAATAAAAGAATAATGGCTGAATATTCTAACTGCCAAAAGTATTTGATAAATGGAAATAAATGCTCTAATGTATTTATTTCAAATTGATTTGAATTATAGTAAACATAACAAGTTTCTTTCCTTAGTCACGATGAGAATGCCCATTTCAGGTCAGCTGTGACACGGGCCACACGTTCGTGCAGATTATTTAGCTGGAATATATCTTTAAACCTTATTATATATGTGTTTGAAAGCTTTTTATTAGTATGTAAAAATTGTGAAGAGACCTTATGTCTATTAGTTTTGCTTTTTTCCTTGTAGAATTAGACTTTTCCTTATTTCTTTCAAAAATCACCGAATATACTTTTCCTTTTGCTAATTGGGGCTGAAGGTAAAATACGGCCTCCCATGAGTTGGAGAAATATGTTTGCCCATCTTATTGCAGAGAAAGTGATCTACCTGTTCATTTGACTTCCTTCATTTATTTTAGATATCATGTTTAAATTATTTCTTATACCTGGTTAAGAGTTAAATAAGCCAAGCTACTAAACTCCAGTTGCTCACAGTCCTGGTTCTTCACTTGCCCTCTTTCAGACTATTCTGCATCTTTTTTCATCTATTTCTTTTGCCCTTCACTTCACTTTCAGTATTTTAGAGAGCAACTTGTTAAGTAACAGTTTTGAATAGCTATTTATAATGTTTTACTTTTTGTCACTGCCAAGTGGTGGTTCCCATTCCATGATGCTTGGACAGTACTAGTAAAGGTGAGAAAGTCATTATTCTGTTGAGTGGATGAGTAGAAGAGAAGAAAAAGAGAAACATCTGTAAAGTAACAGATGATTAACTCGTCAATTTTTGAGCAACTGCAATTCAAAAGCAAATACCCAAAGTATACTTTAGAGTTTATTTTGGTGTCTTATGATATTTAACTTTGCTCTTTTCTTGAACTTTTATAAGCAAACAATCATCATAAGGTTACCCAGGATTATTATTATTTCTGAGTTCCCTGAGGGTAGACACAGTGTCTTTTCACCTCTTCCTAAGGTCCAGCTCTTAATGTTCAGTAAACATTTGTTGGATAAATGAATAAATAATAGTAAGAAATAGCAATAAAATTCAGAAGACATATACTCTTTGCTATGTGCAGTATTCCAGTTGTATTCATTTACAGATGAGAGACACATAGGAAAACAATGCTTGCTGATTTTCTAGCATATGACATTATTTTAGCAGTTGCTTGGGCTTCCCAGGTGGCTCAGTGGTAAAGAATCCACCTGCCAATGCAGGTTTGATCCCTGGGTAGGGAAGAACCCCTGGAGAAGGAAATGCCAACCTGTTTCAGTATGCTTACCTGGAAAGTTCCGTGGACAGAGGAGCCTGGCGGGCTACATTCATCAGGTCACAAAGAGTCAGGCATGACTGAGCAACTGTGCGGGGGCCTTCCGCGGAAAGGGAAGGCAGCGGGATTGCCCCCGGCTGAACCGGGAGATCTCGGAGAGAGGTGATTCTTGGCTGCCCGCCCCCCCATCCCCCCCCAGCCCCGCGGCAGACGCAGGGGACAATCAGGCGCGACAGGAGTTCCACTGAAGCAGTTCCGCTTTATTAATGCAGATCCACAGCTCTTATAGGCAAGTGAAGGGGGTTTTGCACGGGACTTCCTATAGATTACACCAATCAAGCTAAAGGTCAAGCAATCATCCATGAGTGCGGAAACCAGGGGAACCAATCAGAAATTTTGACCATCAATTAACAATTTAGATCACGCCCTGTCTCTTCCTTTAGGCGCCATCTTAGCTCCAAACTGCAACAATGTACTTAAGCTTCCTTATGCTTGCAACGGTCCTCTTTCAATTCAGAGCACCGCACAACTGAGCACACAGCACATTACTTGCTTACAATTACTCACAAGTGTACTTACTAAAGAGTAGAAGAGAAGAAAGAGAAACATCTGTAAAGTAACAGATGATTAACTCGTCAATTTTTGAGCAACTGCAATTCAAAAGCAAATACCCAAAGTATACTTTAGAGTTTATTTTGGTGTCTTATGATATTTAACTTTGCTCTTTTCTTGAACTTTTATAAGCAAACAATCATCATAAGGTTACCCAGGATTATTATTATTTCTGAGTTCCCTGAGGGTAGACACAGTGTCTTTTCACCTCTTCCTAAGGTCCAGCTCTTAATGTTCAGTAAACATTTGTTGGATAAATGAATAAATAATAGTAAGAAATAGCAATAAAATTCAGAAGACATATACTCTTTGCTATGTGCAGTATTCCAGTTGTATTCATTTACAGATGAGAGACACATAGGAAAACAATGCTTGCTGATTTTCTAGCATATGACATTATTTTAGCAGTTGCTTGGGCTTCCCAGGTGGCTCAGTGGTAAAGAATCCACCTGCCAATGCAGGTTTGATCCCTGGGTAGGGAAGAACCCCTGGAGAAGGAAATGCCAACCTGTTTCAGTATGCTTACCTGGAAAGTTCCGTGGACAGAGGAGCCTGGCGGGCTACATTCATCAGGTCACAAAGAGTCAGGCATGACTGAGCAACTGTGCGGGGGCCTTCCGCGGAAAGGGAAGGCAGCGGGATTGCCCCCGGCTGAACCGGGAGATCTCGGAGAGAGGTGATTCTTGGCTGCCCGCCCCCCCATCCCCCCCCAGCCCCGCGGCAGACGCAGGGGACAATCAGGCGCGACAGGAGTTCCACTGAAGCAGTTCCGCTTTATTAATGCAGATCCACAGCTCTTATAGGCAAGTGAAGGGGGTTTTGCACGGGACTTCCTATAGATTACACCAATCAAGCTAAAGGTCAAGCAATCATCCATGAGTGCGGAAACCAGGGGAACCAATCAGAAATTTTGACCATCAATTAACAATTTAGATCACGCCCTGTCTCTTCCTTTAGGCGCCATCTTAGCTCCAAACTGCAACAATGTACTTAAGCTTCCTTATGCTTGCAACGGTCCTCTTTCAATTCAGAGCACCGCACAACTGAGCACACAGCACATTACTTGCTTTACAAGGTTATCAGATCAGTTCAGTCGCTCATTCGTGTTCGACTCTTACAAAATTATACATCCTAGTTTCTTTTTCTTCTTTCTTCCTTCTCTACCCGTTAAAGTGTTTTGCATTTAGTAGCTGCTCAATACTTTTTAAAATGTTTACATCAATACACTGCTTTATTTTCATAGAAATACTTCATGTTTGTTATAACTGCCTTTTCTGTATGGTGGAAAAGGTGGCTGTTTTAGTGGTTTTCATTTTTTTTTTTTTTCTTTCGAATGCTTTTCAAATAGCAAAAGATGAAGCTCTAATGAGTTCAAAGCACAAGAGACAGAACTTAAAATGATAAATAGAAGCTATAAGATGGAAATACGGAGGCGTTTATTTTTCCATGATACAGTGGCAAAACACAAAATTGTTACTGACTTAGTGTATTGGATGAAAAACTTTAGTTTGGGGAATACCAATACAATAAGAAAAGAAGGTTTCAATAGACATGAATTTCCTATGAACTGTTAAAACCCAGGACTTTTTTGAAAGTATACAGATACTTTCCCTACTGGCTTTCCCTACTTGCCAGAAGGGAACAGTGGAAGACCAGTAATGATTTATAATTCCTTCGAGTTTCTCTGTCGACCTGGCAATGAGGTCCTTTCACATGGATTACTTTGGAGAGATAACTTGTCACTGTTTTTTTCAGGTAGTATTGCTTGACATTTGTAGCCTTTTTGAACATTTTCAACCACTTCATACAAGAACACCCTCTGAATGTTTCTCTTTGTATTTTAATTATTTACCATATTCCTTCCACATCACTAAAAACTTTTACTTTTATTACTATTTTTTGGAAATGGCATCAACTTTGACCAACGTCTTGTCCGTTCCTCTCTGTTAAATGTCTTTTTTGTCAAAGAAAACCCTACATATATTTTGTTTATAGTCAATATACAATTGACCCAAACAACTTAGGATTACCCTCCTAACTTTAAAAATCTGTATGCACAGTATAATGCCTCCTTAAGGCATGATGGGGTCACTGTGGTCCATTTAGGTGACAACCAATGACTTGGAAAACTCATGAACTTTACCTGCATGTTCAATAGAGTTGGTAACTGTATTTTCAGTTTTGAGAATACTGGTTCAGGTGCAGCTCTTAAACATACTGTGTTATGACTGTTAGAATATGCCTTTCTTTTCATGCTTCCCTTGTAGCTTAGTCGGTAAAGAGTATGCCTGTAATTCAAAAGACCCAGGTTCAATTCCCAGGTGGGGAAGATTTCCTGAGAAGGAATGGCAACCCACTCCAGTATTCCTTTTTGTTTGTTTGTTTGTTTTTTAAGAAATGAATTTTATTTATTTATTTATTTTTGGCTGTTCTGGGTTTTCTTTGCTGCTGCAGGTCTTCTCTAGTTGCAGGGAGTTGGGGTTACTCTCTAGTTGAGATGAGCAGGCTTCTTGTTGGGGTGACTTCTCTTGTTGTGGAACTCGGGCTCTGGGTACATGGGCTCGGTAGTTGCAGCTCCAAGGCTCTAGAGCACAGGCTAAATAGTTGTGGCTCACGGACTTAGTTGATCCACAGCATGTGGGATCTTCCTGGATCAGGGGTCGAACCCATATCTCCTGCATTGGCAGGTGAACTCTTTACCACTGAGCTACCAGGAAAGCCCTACTTCAGTATTCTTGCCTGGAGAATCCCATGGACAGAGGAGCCTGGTGGGCTACAGTCCATGGGCTCACAGGAGTTGGATATGACTTAGGGACTTACCACTTACGATTGGCCCTCTCTATCTGCAATTCTGCATCTGAGGATTCAACTATGGGAAATTATTTTGTATGTATTTATTGAAAACTTGTCACTGTTTTTTTCAGGTAGTATTGCTTGACATTTGTAGCCTTTTTGAACATTTTCAACCACTTCATACAAGAACACCCTCTGAATGTTTCTCTTTGTATTTTAATTATTTACCATATTCCTTCCACATCACTAAAAACTTTTACTTTTATTACTATTTTTTGGAAATGGCATCAACTTTGACCAACGTCTTGTCCGTTCCTCTCTGTTAAATGTCTTTTTTGTCAAAGAAAACCCTACATATATTTTGTTTATAGTCAATATACAATTGACCCAAACAACTTAGGATTACCCTCCTAACTTTAAAAATCTGTATGCACAGTATAATGCCTCCTTAAGGCATGATGGGGTCACTGTGGTCCATTTAGGTGACAACCAATGACTTGGAAAACTCATGAACTTTACCTGCATGTTCAATAGAGTTGGTAACTGTATTTTCAGTTTTGAGAATACTGGTTCAGGTGCAGCTCTTAAACATACTGTGTTATGACTGTTAGAATATGCCTTTCTTTTCATGCTTCCCTTGTAGCTTAGTCGGTAAAGAGTATGCCTGTAATTCAAAAGACCCAGGTTCAATTCCCAGGTGGGGAAGATTTCCTGAGAAGGAATGGCAACCCACTCCAGTATTCCTTTTTGTTTGTTTGTTTGTTTTTTAAGAAATGAATTTTATTTATTTATTTATTTTTGGCTGTTCTGGGTTTTCTTTGCTGCTGCAGGTCTTCTCTAGTTGCAGGGAGTTGGGGTTACTCTCTAGTTGAGATGAGCAGGCTTCTTGTTGGGGTGACTTCTCTTGTTGTGGAACTCGGGCTCTGGGTACATGGGCTCGGTAGTTGCAGCTCCAAGGCTCTAGAGCACAGGCTAAATAGTTGTGGCTCACGGACTTAGTTGATCCACAGCATGTGGGATCTTCCTGGATCAGGGGTCGAACCCATATCTCCTGCATTGGCAGGTGAACTCTTTACCACTGAGCTACCAGGAAAGCCCTACTTCAGTATTCTTGCCTGGAGAATCCCATGGACAGAGGAGCCTGGTGGGCTACAGTCCATGGGCTCACAGGAGTTGGATATGACTTAGGGACTTACCACTTACGATTGGCCCTCTCTATCTGCAATTCTGCATCTGAGGATTCAACTAACTGAGGGTATCTACTTATTTTTGTATGTATTTATTGAAAAAAAATAACTTGCTGAGTGGGCCCATGTAGTTCAAGCTTACGTTGTTCAAGAGTAAACTCTGCTCTTTCTGTGCTTTCTGTCTTTTATAAGCAGCAGTTCATCACTTAACTGGAATAAATTAGGATTTTTATCAATGCCATTCTCAATGTCAAATTTATTATGGTACCTTTTCTTCCACCTACTTCTCTCAGCCCTTCTTGCCTTTGATTCCTATGCTCAATCTCTCTTTCTTGGAGTTAACTTTGACCTCAGCTTGAAGGGCAGCATCTTGACCTCTTTTAGGTCACTCTGATTAGTTATTATTTCATAGCCTAAGTGTCTTTTCTCCTTTCCACTACTTTTAAATTATAGTGTTGTCCTATGTCTTGTTGAAAACTTTTTGTTTGACTGCCAGTTACTTTTCCAATAAATTCTTACTTATATGGTTAGAGAATAATTACCTGATGCTTTTCTTGTGATGTTACTATTCATCTTAAGCATATTCTCCATTTTGGTGAAGTGAACTTGCTCAGTTGCTCTGTAGTGTTCGACTCTTTGCGACCCCAAAGATGGCAGCATGCCAGGCTTGCCTGTCCTTCACCATCTCTTGGAGCCTGCTCAAAATAATGTCTATTGATTCGGTGATGCCATCCAACCATCTCGTCCTCTGTCATCCCCTTCTCCTTGCCTTCTGTTTTTTCCCAACATCAGGCTCTTTTCCAATGAGTTGTCTCTTTGCATCAGGTGGCCAGAGTACTGGAGCTTCAGCTTCAACATCATTCCTTCCAATGAGTATTCAGGGTTGATTTCCTTTAGGATGGACTGGTTTGATCTCCTTGCAGTCCAAGGGACTCTCAAGAGTTTTCTCCAACACCATATTTCAAAGGCATCAATTCTTCAGTGCTCAGCTTTCTTTAAGGTCCAACTTTCACATCCATACATGACTACTGGGAAAACCATAGCTTTGACTATGTGGACTTTTGTTGGCAAAATGATATTTCTGCTCTTGAACATGCTGTTTAGGTTTGCGCCAAAGCCTGGTGGGCTACAGTCCATGGGCTCACAGGAGTTGGATATGACTTAGGGACTTACCACTTACGATTGGCCCTCTATCTGCAATTCTGCATCTGAGGATTCAACTAACTGAGGGTATCTACTTATTTTTGTATGTATTTATTGAAAAAAAATAACTTGCTGAGTGGGCCCATGTAGTTCAAGCTTACGTTGTTCAAGAGTAAACTCTGCTCTTTCTGTGCTTTCTGTCTTTTATAAGCAGCAGTTCATCACTTAACTGGAATAAATTAGGATTTTTATCAATGCCATTCTCAATGTCAAATTTATTATGGTACCTTTTCTTCCACCTACTTCTCTCAGCCCTTCTTGCCTTTGATTCCTATGCTCAATCTCTCTTTCTTGGAGTTAACTTTGACCTCAGCTTGAAGGGCAGCATCTTGACCTCTTTTAGGTCACTCTGATTAGTTATTATTTCATAGCCTAAGTGTCTTTTCTCCTTTCCACTACTTTTAAATTATAGTGTTGTCCTATGTCTTGTTGAAAACTTTTTGTTTGACTGCCAGTTACTTTTCCAATAAATTCTTACTTATATGGTTAGAGAATAATTACCTGATGCTTTTCTTGTGATGTTACTATTCATCTTAAGCATATTCTCCATTTTGGTGAAGTGAACTTGCTCAGTTGCTCTGTAGTGTTCGACTCTTTGCGACCCCAAAGATGGCAGCATGCCAGGCTTGCCTGTCCTTCACCATCTCTTGGAGCCTGCTCAAAATAATGTCTATTGATTCGGTGATGCCATCCAACCATCTCGTCCTCTGTCATCCCCTTCTCCTTGCCTTCTGTTTTTTCCCAACATCAGGCTCTTTTCCAATGAGTTGTCTCTTTGCATCAGGTGGCCAGAGTACTGGAGCTTCAGCTTCAACATCATTCCTTCCAATGAGTATTCAGGGTTGATTTCCTTTAGGATGGACTGGTTTGATCTCCTTGCAGTCCAAGGGACTCTCAAGAGTTTTCTCCAACACCATATTTCAAAGGCATCAATTCTTCAGTGCTCAGCTTTCTTTAAGGTCCAACTTTCACATCCATACATGACTACTGGGAAAACCATAGCTTTGACTATGTGGACTTTTGTTGGCAAAATGATATTTCTGCTCTTGAACATGCTGTTTAGGTTTGTCATAGCTTTTCTTCCAAGGAGCAAGCATCTTTTAATTTCATGACTGCAGTCATCATCTGCAGTGATTTTGGAGCCCAAGAAAATGAAGTCAGTCACTAAAAATAGAGTCAGTCACATTGTTTGCCATGATGTGGTGGGGCTGGATGCCATGATCTTTGTATTTTGAATGTTGAGTTTTAGGCCAGCTTTTTCACTCTCCTCTTTCACCTTCATCAAGGGGCTCTTTAGTTCCTCTTCACTTTCCTCTTAATCTCATAAGGGGTGCTGCTATCTGCATACCTGAGGTTATTGATATTTCTCCTGGCAGTCTTGATTCCAGCTTGTGCTTCATCCAGACCAGCATTTTGCATGATGTACTCTGTACATAAGTTAAATAAGCAAGTTGATAATATACAGCCTTGACATACTCCTTTCCCAATTTGGAACCAGTCCATTGTTCCATGTTCAGTTCTAACTGTTGCTTCTTGTCCTGCATACTTGTTTTGTAGGAAGCAGGTAAGGTGATCTGGTATTCCCGTCTCTTTCAGGATTTTCTACAGTTTGTTGTGATACACACAATCAAAGGCTTTAATGTAGTCAGTGAAGCAGAAGTAGATGGTTTTTCTGAAATTCCCTTTCTCTTGCTTACTATAGATAGGCACATTGCATTTAGTATTTTTGATTTAAATGATTGTTCACTTTATTGAAAAATTTAAACATATACAGAAGTAGACTAGACAATGAGACTGTTACCCTTTAATAATTATAAATAAATAGCCAATCTGGTTTTATCTAAACTTTGCCTAACTCTTTCCCATTCCAGATTGCATTAAGGCAAATTCCTAATGTTCCATTTGTAGGTCCACATATTTCACTCTGTATCCCTAAGTAATAAAATCTCTCTCTCTCTCTGTGATTTTTTTTTTCCTTGGTTGCACTTCCTGGCATATGGGATCTTGGTTCCTTGACCAGGGACCAGAAACCTAACCATCACCCCTGCATTGGCAGTGTGGCATCTTAAACACTGGACCACCAGGGAAGGAGCTTTGACTATGTGGACTTTGTTGGCAAAATGATATTTCTGCTCTTGAACATGCTGTTTAGGTTTGTCATAGCTTTTCTTCCAAGGAGCAAGCATCTTTTAATTTCATGACTGCAGTCATCATCTGCAGTGATTTTGGAGCCCAAGAAAATGAAGTCAGTCACTAAAAATAGAGTCAGTCACATTGTTTGCCATGATGTGGTGGGGCTGGATGCCATGATCTTTGTATTTTGAATGTTGAGTTTTAGGCCAGCTTTTTCACTCTCCTCTTTCACCTTCATCAAGGGGCTCTTTAGTTCCTCTTCACTTTCCTCTTAATCTCATAAGGGGTGCTGCTATCTGCATACCTGAGGTTATTGATATTTCTCCTGGCAGTCTTGATTCCAGCTTGTGCTTCATCCAGACCAGCATTTTGCATGATGTACTCTGTACATAAGTTAAATAAGCAAGTTGATAATATACAGCCTTGACATACTCCTTTCCCAATTTGGAACCAGTCCATTGTTCCATGTTCAGTTCTAACTGTTGCTTCTTGTCCTGCATACTTGTTTTGTAGGAAGCAGGTAAGGTGATCTGGTATTCCCGTCTCTTTCAGGATTTTCTACAGTTTGTTGTGATACACACAATCAAAGGCTTTAATGTAGTCAGTGAAGCAGAAGTAGATGGTTTTTCTGAAATTCCCTTTCTCTTGCTTACTATAGATAGGCACATTGCATTTAGTATTTTTGATTTAAATGATTGTTCACTTTATTGAAAAATTTAAACATATACAGAAGTAGACTAGACAATGAGACTGTTACCCTTTAATAATTATAAATAAATAGCCAATCTGGTTTTATCTAAACTTTGCCTAACTCTTTCCCATTCCAGATTGCATTAAGGCAAATTCCTAATGTTCCATTTGTAGGTCCACATATTTCACTCTGTATCCCTAAGTAATAAAATCTCTCTCTCTCTCTGTGATTTTTTTTTTTTTCCTTGGTTGCACTTCCTGGCATATGGGATCTTGGTTCCTTGACCAGGGACCAGAAACCTAACCATCACCCCCTGCATTGGCAGTGTGGCATCTTAAACACTGGACCACCAGGGAAGTCCCTACAATGTCTTAAAAATAAAACTTAATTATAGAGTGATACCATTATCACCCCACTAAATCCTAAGTAATTCTTCCATATCATTAAATATTTGTAACTTTAAAATACTGTATTTACTATAAATAGGATGCTATTATGTGCTAAGGAGGAGAAAAGGAAATCTCCTAGGACTCAGAGAATGCTCAGCATGCCATGTACTTAATGGATGTCTAATAGAAGCTTCCTTTTGACCTGCGAGCTGAAGTCTGCTGCTTCTTATATGAGAGATGATTAATTGGGGTTGATTTAGCGGCTCACTCAGTATCTTTAATGCATTATATTCACTTACTTTTATTCTTACATCTTACAGATTCCAACCACATTGTATAGATAGTGCCTTCTGGAATTGTGAGAACACAGCTTGTGCTGCCATGGGGGGCATCCTGGCTGTAGATGAGCTCTGGGTGTTCCTGCAGGTCTTTCTAAAGTACAATTAGGGTTGAGAGTGCTGGTATACAATATATTATCTGGGCTTAATACAAATAATAGTATTTATTATATTTTATCTTCAATTCAAGATTATGTGTAAATGTAACTCAGTAATTCTCTTAGCTTTGTTTCACTTGCTCCCATATTTCCTTTCTTTCTGTTTTGTTACTTTTAAGGGATAATTATAGTAGTATTAAACATTCTGTCCACATAAAAGCTTATTGAAGAGGTTAAATGTTACTAATTGAACAGATTGTTGTTTTTTTTTTTAAAGATTTATTTATTTATTTATTTTGGGCGGGGGTCGGGTTGGGGAGGAAGGGGAGCGGGTGGGCCACTTCTGTTGGTCTTTCATTTCTCTGTCGTCATCCGTCTTTGTTCTTTGGCTCCTGTGGGCGTCCCATCGCGGTGGCGTCTGTCATTGCAGAGCGCCAGCTCTGGGCGCATGCGCTCCAGAGCTCCGGCTCGGTAATTGGACACATGGGTCCAGCCGCTCCGCGGCACGTGGGATCTTCCCAGGCCAGGGATGGAACCGGCCCCCTTGCACTGCAAGGTGGTTTCTTTACCCACTGGACCACCGGGGGAAGCCCCAGATTGTTGTTTTGTATTAATAATTTTAATTATTTTTTAATCAGAGCACAAAATATAAAATTTTTTTAGGAATGCTGCTGTTCTACACTTTTTTTTTCCCTACTTGAGAGATTTGAACAGTTAAATAATTTTTGTTGTTGCAATAGTTGATTATGCTTGGTCTGTAGTTGGGACAGAGATAAGGTGTAATAATCCCCTGTGTGCCATGATCTTTATAATCCTCCATCCATATCCATACTTTACCTATCCCTAAATCATCTTTCTTCCTTCCTTCCTTCCTTTCTTTTTTTTTCTTTGTTTGTTTGTTTCTTTCTTTCATTTCTCTGTGTTCATGTGTGTATAAATATGACACCATTTGCAAAACTATTCAGTATAATGCCATTAATTTTCTTTTCACTTTTGTGTGATAGATACAGTATGTATGTCAAATCGTACTTTCTAGGAAAGGAAACTGACATGTTCAGAAGTCATATGGTTCATCTATTTAAAAAATATCAAATTAGCAAATTAGGAGTTGATTAAGATAGTAGCTTGAGGTCTATCCTGTTCATAAACACTGTTTTTCATGAAAGCTTAATTTTTTAAAAAATATTAGGTGTTGCCAGTCTTTTGGTTTCACTAAATGTATTTCATGAAATTCGTTTAATAACTTTTTTATTTACATGACTCTCTCTTATTGTACCAATGTGACCAACTGTATTAATTTTCCAAGGTTTCTATAATAACACAGTTCTTGAGGCTAGACTATGCTTCCTCTAGAGGGTCCAGGGGAGAATTGTTTCCAGCCCCTGCCTACCTTCCTGTGGCTCTCATAACCAGGGGCACGTCTTAGCTTGAAGGTGCATCCCTCTAGTCTTTGCCTCTGTTGCCACATGATCTTCTCCCCTGTGTGCATCTCTTTGTGTCTTTTCCCATTGTTAGAAGAACAGATGCCATTGGATATAGGCACTATATCAAACTAGTAAGACCTCATCTTGAATACCAGGGATTAGGACTGGAATATATCTCTTTGGATAATACAATTCAACCTACTACACCATCATCCTTGAATTCATTATGTCATAATGATGCCTTTTACATTCTTGGCTTGTAGTATATTTTTGTTGAATAAAAGACTGCCTGGTACCATCATGCACATACAATAAGCCACAATAAAGTCATTCACTCCAGAACTATCGCAGTAAGAAATCATGTAGTCCATTTCTCTATGGGAAAGTGTGATGTATTATTTTCAGTTCAAATAAAACTGATTACTTTCAGTTTTGAAAATGTATTATGTTTTCAATTTTGAAAATATATCATTATTATTACTGAAAAAATGTATTATTTTCATTTTTACTTTCAGTAAAAGCAACAACAAAATTTCACTAACTTGACTATAATCGCATAGGTCGTTGTCCACAGGGTGCTATTGTGTGAGTGTGTTAAGCCGCTTCAGTCGTGCCTGACTCTGCGACTCCGTGGACTTTAGCCTGCCAGGCTCCCCTGTCTGTGAGATTCTCCAGGCAAAAATAGTGGAGTGGGTTGCATACCCTTCTCCAGATGATCTTCCCTACCCTGGGATTGAACCAGCATCTGTTATGTCTCCTGCATTGATAGGCAGCTTCTTTTACCCACTAGCACCACCTGAGAAGCCCTGGGTGCTGTGGACAAAATGTCAATTATTTGCCACCCGTTGTAGAGTTTTTCATCATACTACTTTATTTTTTTCTTACTAATCAGTATTTTTAGATATTACTACTCAACATTGAGATAATATGACGGATATTAACATAGTTGAGACTTTAAAGCTCTTCTAATCAAACTGGTCTTATTTTGCAGCTGAGAAAAGAGAGGTCTGGAAAGGTTAAGTGAGTTGTCAAAAACAAGGGTGTCATTTCTGGGTGGGTCCTGAGTATTTAGGTATTGAATTCTATGCTGTGAATCTAATGTGGCAAATTTGATAGCACCTAGAGGACATTGATGAAGATCAATAACAGGCTGGAAAATAAATCCTGGAAGAACAGAACATAATTTAGAGGCAAAGGTAAGTGGTGATTTAATGAAGCAATAATCTCTCCCTGTGTGCATCTCTTTGTGTCTTTTCCCATTGTTAGAAGAACAGATGCCATTGGATATAGGCACTATATCAAACTAGTAAGACCTCATCTTGAATACCAGGGATTAGGACTGGAATATATCTCTTTGGATAATACAATTCAACCTACTACACCATCATCCTTGAATTCATTATGTCATAATGATGCCTTTTACATTCTTGGCTTGTAGTATATTTTTGTTGAATAAAAGACTGCCTGGTACCATCATGCACATACAATAAGCCACAATAAAGTCATTCACTCCAGAACTATCGCAGTAAGAAATCATGTAGTCCATTTCTCTATGGGAAAGTGTGATGTATTATTTTCAGTTCAAATAAAACTGATTACTTTCAGTTTTGAAAATGTATTATGTTTTCAATTTTGAAAATATATCATTATTATTACTGAAAAAATGTATTATTTTCATTTTTACTTTCAGTAAAAGCAACAACAAAATTTCACTAACTTGACTATAATCGCATAGGTCGTTGTCCACAGGGTGCTATTGTGTGAGTGTGTTAAGCCGCTTCAGTCGTGCCTGACTCTGCGACTCCGTGGACTTTAGCCTGCCAGGCTCCCCTGTCTGTGAGATTCTCCAGGCAAAAATAGTGGAGTGGGTTGCATACCCTTCTCCAGATGATCTTCCCTACCCTGGGATTGAACCAGCATCTGTTATGTCTCCTGCATTGATAGGCAGCTTCTTTTACCCACTAGCACCACCTGAGAAGCCCTGGGTGCTGTGGACAAAATGTCAATTATTTGCCACCCGTTGTAGAGTTTTTCATCATACTACTTTATTTTTTTCTTACTAATCAGTATTTTTAGATATTACTACTCAACATTGAGATAATATGACGGATATTAACATAGTTGAGACTTTAAAGCTCTTCTAATCAAACTGGTCTTATTTTGCAGCTGAGAAAAGAGAGGTCTGGAAAGGTTAAGTGAGTTGTCAAAAACAAGGGTGTCATTTCTGGGTGGGTCCTGAGTATTTAGGTATTGAATTCTATGCTGTGAATCTAATGTGGCAAATTTGATAGCACCTAGAGGACATTGATGAAGATCAATAACAGGCTGGAAAATAAATCCTGGAAGAACAGAACATAATTTAGAGGCAAAGGTAAGTGGTGATTTAATGAAGCAATAATGTTCTTTCGCCATCAAAGGCAAAAGGGAGAAAAACAGTCTCATACAAGAGATGCAGATTCAAGTTTGTTTTCCAACTGGAAAGTCTGGCCAGTAGGATTGTTTAGAATTGTCATGGGGCATTTGAAGCGGAATGAACTCTGTCCTCCTCATTGAAAAGAAAACAAAAATAAAACCCCCACTAAACCACTGACTAGTTTAGTTTAACCTGGAAACTTTAATTTTTTTCAAATCCATTTGTTTTCGTACTTTGTTTCTTCACTGGGTCCACTTCAGTGCTTCCTCCTCAGAGTGCAATGTTAAATTTACTTTGCAAGGAGAGATTTCTGCCCACTACTGTCACAGTCTCTGCAATCCTTGAACCTGTGGCTCATCAGTGCCTGCTTTTTATATCTGTTCCCTATGAAACAGGACAGGAGGTCCATGATGTCTCTTCAACCTCCCATCTTCAGAGTACAGCATAATAGTCATACATCAGACTTTGTAGATGGATTAAGGTTTGGTTTCTTCATTAAAATCCTTGATGTCCTCCAAGAGCTGAAAGCAGAAGGACTCATTTGAACTAGGGACTTCCCTAGTGGTCCAGTGGTTAAGACTGTGCTTCCAGTGCAGGGGGCACAGGGAACTAAGATCCCACGTGCTACGCAGCAATGCCAAAAGAATAAATAGAAGGGACTGAACTCCTCTTTTTTTTTAAATTGGAATATAATTGCTTTGCAATATTGTGTTAGTTTCTGCTGTACAACAGTGTGAATCAACCATATGTATACATGTACCTCCTCCATCTTGAGCCTCTTACCCTTGCCCCACCACTCAACCCAACCCACCCTCTAGGTAATCACAGAGCACCAGACAGCTCCTGTGCTCTATAAGCAGCTTCCTTCTGTTTTACATGTGGTAGTGAATTCTATGCTGTGAATCTAATGTGGCAAATTTGATAGCACCTAGAGGACATTGATGAAGATCAATAACAGGCTGGAAAATAAATCCTGGAAGAACAGAACATAATTTAGAGGCAAAGGTAAGTGGTGATTTAATGAAGCAATAATGTTCTTTCGCCATCAAAGGCAAAAGGGAGAAAAACAGTCTCATACAAGAGATGCAGATTCAAGTTTGTTTTCCAACTGGAAAGTCTGGCCAGTAGGATTGTTTAGAATTGTCATGGGGCATTTGAAGCGGAATGAACTCTGTCCTCCTCATTGAAAAGAAAACAAAAATAAAACCCCCACTAAACCACTGACTAGTTTAGTTTAACCTGGAAACTTTAATTTTTTTCAAATCCATTTGTTTTCGTACTTTGTTTCTTCACTGGGTCCACTTCAGTGCTTCCTCCTCAGAGTGCAATGTTAAATTTACTTTGCAAGGAGAGATTTCTGCCCACTACTGTCACAGTCTCTGCAATCCTTGAACCTGTGGCTCATCAGTGCCTGCTTTTTATATCTGTTCCCTATGAAACAGGACAGGAGGTCCATGATGTCTCTTCAACCTCCCATCTTCAGAGTACAGCATAATAGTCATACATCAGACTTTGTAGATGGATTAAGGTTTGGTTTCTTCATTAAAATCCTTGATGTCCTCCAAGAGCTGAAAGCAGAAGGACTCATTTGAACTAGGGACTTCCCTAGTGGTCCAGTGGTTAAGACTGTGCTTCCAGTGCAGGGGGCACAGGGAACTAAGATCCCACGTGCTACGCAGCAATGCCAAAAGAATAAATAGAAGGGACTGAACTCCTCTTTTTTTTTAAATTGGAATATAATTGCTTTGCAATATTGTGTTAGTTTCTGCTGTACAACAGTGTGAATCAACCATATGTATACATGTACCTCCTCCATCTTGAGCCTCTTACCCTTGCCCCACCACTCAACCCAACCCACCCTCTAGGTAATCACAGAGCACCAGACAGCTCCCCGTGCTCCATAAGCAGCTTCCTTCTGTTTTACATGTGGTAGTGAATTTATGTCAGTGCTGCTCTCTCAATTCTTCCTTCCCTCTCCTTCCCTCCCTGACCCAATTCCTCTTAGAAAAAAACAAAGAACAAGTAATAATAATGCAGTGGTATTGTGAAGATGAAATGAAACCAAATGAGATAATGCATGTAAGAAGCCTAACGTAGGACCTGGCACAATGTGAGTGCCTTATAAATTGTAGAATATTTTTTTATTTTTTTCTTAGCACGGTGCAATTTTCTCAAACACTATAGCACCCCATCTTTCAAATGAAGCTCTGAAGCAGTCTGAAAGGATAGTGATAGCATCTTCCTTAAGTATAAGAAAGTTGAGTTCAGAGCGTGATTAGTTCAGTATCATATGGCTATTTATGCATAGGTTTTTCTGATTCCATTAGCCTTTCCCACAGTTTATTTAAACTTCCAACTTTCTCTTTCACTTATTTAAGCTTCTAACTATAGGTATAAGGGGTTAAAGGGAGCTGGGGCTTTAATAGAATTCTTGATGCTTTTAAGTCTGTATGCAAATGAAATAGTCTACTTAAAGGACTTTGGAAATTAATTTAAAATGCTAAACAAACATATAAAATTGAATGTTTCTTTTAATTATTTTAAGTTATAGCATTTATTCTTTTAATAGTCACATTTTCTGTACTTGGTGGTAAATTAGAAACATGTAAAAAACAATCAGTTCCAAAAATGAAAAGGAAAACTTCCTTTAACCATTTTTCTGTTCTAGAGCAAGAAGGACTCATTTGAACTAGGGACTTCCCTAGTGGTCCAGTGGTTAAGACTGTGCTTCCAGTGCAGGGGCACAGGAACTAAGATCCCACGTGCTACGCAGCAATGCCAAAAGAATAAATAGAAGGGACTGAACTCCTCTTTTTTTTTAAATTGGAATATAATTGCTTTGCAATATTGTGTTAGTTTCTGCTGTACAACAGTGTGAATCAACCATATGTATACATGTACCTCCTCCATCTTGAGCCTCTTACCCTTGCCCCACCACTCAACCCAACCCACCCTCTAGGTAATCACAGAGCACCAGACAGCTCCCTGTGCTCTATAAGCAGCTTCCTTCTGTTTTACATGTGGTAGTGAATTTATGTCAGTGCTGCTCTCTCAATTCTTCCTTCCCTCTCCTTCCCTCCCTGACCCAATTCCTCTTAGAAAAAAACAAAGAACAAGTAATAATAATGCAGTGGTATTGTGAAGATGAAATGAAACCAAATGAGATAATGCATGTAAGAAGCCTAACGTAGGACCTGGCACAATGTGAGTGCCTTATAAATTGTAGAATATTTTTTTATTTTTTTCTTAGCACGGTGCAATTTTCTCAAACACTATAGCACCCCATCTTTCAAATGAAGCTCTGAAGCAGTCTGAAAGGATAGTGATAGCATCTTCCTTAAGTATAAGAAAGTTGAGTTCAGAGCGTGATTAGTTCAGTATCATATGGCTATTTATGCATAGGTTTTTCTGATTCCATTAGCCTTTCCCACAGTTTATTTAAACTTCCAACTTTCTCTTTCACTTATTTAAGCTTCTAACTATAGGTATAAGGGGTTAAAGGGAGCTGGGGCTTTAATAGAATTCTTGATGCTTTTAAGTCTGTATGCAAATGAAATAGTCTACTTAAAGGACTTTGGAAATTAATTTAAAATGCTAAACAAACATATAAAATTGAATGTTTCTTTTAATTATTTTAAGTTATAGCATTTATTCTTTTAATAGTCACATTTTCTGTACTTGGTGGTAAATTAGAAACATGTAAAAAACAATCAGTTCCAAAAATGAAAAGGAAAACTTCCTATAACCATTTTTCTGTTCTAGTTACTGTATTAACCTTCTTCAAATATTCTCTTGATAGCAAATTCTGTATTACTCCTAAAGCTTTTGTTGCAGAATTCCTGAGAATTGTAGCTCCTTACTTTTTGTTGGAGGAACTAATTTTATTAACATGTGGCAGTTAAACTGACACTAAGAATTATGAGCAGATAATATAAGACATAGCGAGATTATCTTTTTTTTTTTTTAAATTCCCCAGAAGAAAACATTTCCAATAATTGTTAACAACTGTAGAAAATCCTGTGAAAAACTGGTGGAAAGTAATCTACTCTTCTACCATACCTGGGATTTAGAAAAGAAGGATTGGACCACTTAGTGTAGTATACTCACTGTGCCTCGTAAACTTCCTTCAACCTAAAGAACTTGGGCAGGTGTTATTAATAAAAAAAAAAAAAAAAAAAAAAAATTAAAGAAAAAATCTTTGTATGTTAAATAAAGATGCTATTCTGCCAGCTTTGAAGCTCACACATACTAACTTATCCCAGCTTTCGCTCATCTGGTCTTTAAATGGCTCCTTTCATGTGGTCAGCCCACGAGTCGTGCGTACTGCCGCTCAATCACGCCACTGTACGTCGCCGTCATGAGGGTGGTTTTCATGATTTGCATTTCCTGTACTGTTTGGGCTTCAGTGAGCTCCAAGAGCCACGTATGAGGAAACCACTGCCAAATAATGCAATGATTTTAGTCGAACCAGATGAGCTTATGCTGGAGTCAGGCTACCAAGTGAAGTGGGGCGGGGAAGGATGTTGCCAGGATTTCCTGTTAAAAAAGGATTCCTCAAGATGTCCATACATGCAAGATGGGAATTTCTTAGCAAATCTGGCCATGGACTATAAGAAGGTTACTTTTGGAAAGATAGGGCTGAAGTGCTATGATGAATAATCATGATGCTTTTAAGTCTGTATGCAAATGAAATAGTCTACTTAAAGGACTTTGGAAATTAATTTAAAATGCTAAACAAACATATAAAATTGAATGTTTCTTTTAATTATTTTAAGTTATAGCATTTATTCTTTTAATAGTCACATTTTCTGTACTTGGTGGTAAATTAGAAACATGTAAAAAACAATCAGTTCCAAAAATGAAAAGGAAAACTTCCTATAACCATTTTTCTGTTCTAGTTACTGTATTAACCTTCTTCAAATATTCTCTTGATAGCAAATTCTGTATTACTCCTAAAGCTTTTGTTGCAGAATTCCTGAGAATTGTAGCTCCTTACTTTTTGTTGGAGGAACTAATTTTATTAACATGTGGCAGTTAAACTGACACTAAGAATTATGAGCAGATAATATAAGACATAGCGAGATTATCTTTTTTTTTTTTTTTAAGTTCCCCAGAAGAAAACATTTCCAATAATTGTTAACAACTGTAGAAAATCCTGTGAAAAACTGGTGGAAAGTAATCTACTCTTCTACCATACCTGGGATTTAGAAAAGAAGGATTGGACCACTTAGTGTAGTATACTCACTGTGCCTCGTAAACTTCCTTCAACCTAAAGAACTTGGGCAGGTGTTATTAATAAAAAAAAAAAAAAAAAAAAAAAAATTAAAGAAAAAATCTTTGTATGTTAAATAAAGATGCTATTCTGCCAGCTTTGAAGCTCACACATACTAACTTATCCCAGCTTTCGCTCATCTGGTCTTTAAATGGCTCCTTTCATGTGGTCAGCCCACGAGTCGTGCGTACTGCCGCTCAATCACGCCACTGTACGTCGCCGTCATGAGGGTGGTTTTCATGATTTGCATTTCCTGTACTGTTTGGGCTTCAGTGAGCTCCAAGAGCCACGTATGAGGAAACCACTGCCAAATAATGCAATGATTTTAGTCGAACCAGATGAGCTTATGCTGGAGTCAGGCTACCAAGTGAAGTGGGGCGGGGAAGGATGTTGCCAGGATTTCCTGTTAAAAAAGGATTCCTCAAGATGTCCATACATGCAAGATGGGAATTTCTTAGCAAATCTGGCCATGGACTATAAGAAGGTTACTTTTGGAAAGATAGGGCTGAAGTGCTATGATGAATAATCATGTATGTAAGAAGAAAATTCAGTGTTTTAGATTTTAGTATTGCATCATGCTGCCAGTGTAATTATTGTGATAATATATTTTTATGACATTAATTTTTTAACCATATTTAGTCAAATTTAAATTAAAGACATTGGTTACTTGTCTGCTTGTCCTGTAAAAGAAAGCTTGTATTTTATTGAAAAAGTGGTCGATAAATGCTGTTGGACAGCCATTGCAGAGATGGCATAGTAGTGGGCCAATGAATAGTTACTAAAGTGCGGAAGAAAAAAAAAAAAAACATGTACCAGATACTAGTCTTCATGAAAAACATAGACAGATGGGGAGACAGACCTATATGATGCCACAAATAGATGAATATCTTGTAAGGATTTCAAACAAATGTTGAAAGATCCAATGAAATTTTAAAAGTTGGTTTAAAAGTATATCTTGTGCTTATAAATAGTGTGTTTATTCTGTTCACCTGAAACCCAACCTGTAAATTGTTCATGATACATTACTATTCAGCAGAAATACTGCAGCCTAAAACTATATACAATGACAAAGATATTTAAAAGCTTCTCAATAATAGGATCGACGCTGATTCTTCCTAGGCTTCATACACTCAGTTATGATGTCGTTAATGTTGTTTAGTTGCTAAGTCTTGCCGGACTCTTTGCGACCCTAAGGACTGTAGCCCGCCAGGCTCCTACGTTCCTGTGATTTCTCAGGCAAGAATACTGGAGTGGGTTGCCATTTTCTTCTCTTTCTTCAACTATTTCTTGACCTGGGGATCAAACCTGCATTGTCAGTGGATTGTTTACCACGGATCCACCAGGAAGGCCTGAATTTCAGCAGCAATCCTGCTAACAATTAATTAATAGTAGTGTTAAAAGGTTTCCTATTCTTGTATACTGACAATTGAAAGATAGTCTCTTTTTCTATATAATATATACTTCATAAAAATATACCTGATGACTAGCTGTGGATCCTGCTCTGTAGTTTTTAGTTTAGTACCTGTTCACTAGATCATCCTAGCAGCTAGTCACGCGTGCTCTGCAGCACTTTTAGGATATTCTAAAGAAGAAGCTTCAAAACCACAGGTACTTAACCAAGGAGATTACTATTGAATTATGTATGTTAATAAAAGGTATGCAGCTTATGTGGGTGAAAAAACAGTGTATTATTAAAGCTACCACAAAGTGGGTCTGCACGTTGCATGTATTATGCAGTCATCTAAGCCTGCAAACATTTTCCTTTGTTGAGGATTGGAGTGTTAACGGCCAGTCTTTACTAACGTTTTAAATTCTCCTTTCTACTTTCTTTGTTAATTTCCATTTTTTAACACTAACCTTAGTTTGATATATGACTTCATCCTTATCTAATGCTCATTTTGGCACTCTTCAATTTTGTTACTAGATTATCTCCCATAGGAAATCTTGAACCAGGGAGTACTGTCTTCAAAGAGCCTGAATTTGAAGGAGGAACACTTTGCCCTCCAGAGCTCTTTCAGGTGTTCAACTTGATACGTTCACTGATAGTATTGGAATGTTGTATCTTAAGTAATGTCATAGATGTTGTACAGAATATCAAAATTATGTTTGTTTATTTGGTACGACCCTGATTGTTCAAGATACATTACTATTCAGCAGAAATACTGCAGCCTAAAACTATATACAATGACAAAGATATTTAAAAGCTTCTCAATAATAGGATCGACGCTGATTCTTCCTAGGCTTCATACACTCAGTTATGATGTCGTTAATGTTGTTTAGTTGCTAAGTCTTGCCGGACTCTTTGCGACCCTAAGGACTGTAGCCCGCCAGGCTCCTACGTTCCTGTGATTTCTCAGGCAAGAATACTGGAGTGGGTTGCCATTTTCTTCTCTTTCTTCAACTATTTCTTGACCTGGGGATCAAACCTGCATTGTCAGTGGATTGTTTACCACGGATCCACCAGGAAGGCCTGAATTTCAGCAGCAATCCTGCTAACAATTAATTAATAGTAGTGTTAAAAGGTTTCCTATTCTTGTATACTGACAATTGAAAGATAGTCTCTTTTTCTATATAATATATACTTCATAAAAATATACCTGATGACTAGCTGTGGATCCTGCTCTGTAGTTTTTAGTTTAGTACCTGTTCACTAGATCATCCTAGCAGCTAGTCACGCGTGCTCTGCAGCACTTTTAGGATATTCTAAAGAAGAAGCTTCAAAACCACAGGTACTTAACCAAGGAGATTACTATTGAATTATGTATGTTAATAAAAGGTATGCAGCTTATGTGGGTGAAAAAACAGTGTATTATTAAAGCTACCACAAAGTGGGTCTGCACGTTGCATGTATTATGCAGTCATCTAAGCCTGCAAACATTTTCCTTTGTTGAGGATTGGAGTGTTAACGGCCAGTCTTTACTAACGTTTTAAATTCTCCTTTCTACTTTCTTTGTTAATTTCCATTTTTTAACACTAACCTTAGTTTGATATATGACTTCATCCTTATCTAATGCTCATTTTGGCACTCTTCAATTTTGTTACTAGATTATCTCCCATAGGAAATCTTGAACCAGGGAGTACTGTCTTCAAAGAGCCTGAATTTGAAGGAGGAACACTTTGCCCTCCAGAGCTCTTTCAGGTGTTCAACTTGATACGTTCACTGATAGTATTGGAATGTTGTATCTTAAGTAATGTCATAGATGTTGTACAGAATATCAAAATTATGTTTGTTTATTTGGTAAATTAGCTCTTATAACATTGAACTTATTGTTGGAAATTTTAGTTTTATGAAAATTCACTTGAGTAATGAATAATATTGTACCAAACCTTTCTGTGAACATTTTTCTTGGTTACTTGGTTCCTAAGAAACTATTTTTTGAATCTAAAAATAAGTTATATTTTTAGATGCTTAATCCCATGGGGGAAAGGAACACATTTTTGCATCACTTGCCTTTAATTTATTAAACAATTCTGTAATGCACTCTGTGCAGAGATCATGAAAACCACTGGCACACATTTTTCTGACCTCACAACATAAGCTGCACTCTTGTGGCAGTCCCAGCAAATGTGTTTATAAAGATTCCAGCAATAATAGTCTTGTGACTAAATAAGAAACAGAAGCTAAAGCTAAGACCAAACAGATACCTATCAGTTTCCTTGAGTTTAATCTGATTAAAACATGGCTCTCAAAAACATTAAATACAATGTCATGTCAGAGAGACGGTATATGATAAATGTAGCTCATGACAGGAAATCGTTATTAAATCAGCATTACTAGTGAATCTGTTATGGAAATTTCCCTGTAATTTAGTTAAGATTCCCCCATTTTTCACCTCCAGTGCATCACTATACTTTTCTGCTTTAATGTTCAGTATGTAATTTTCTATTGACTAAAGGCACTTTTCCTACTTTTAAATAACACACATCTTTATTGTTGTCACTAATCAAACATGACCTGGGTCTTCACTTCAACTAGGTAAAAATGATATACAGAGTGAAAGAGAATCTATACCTGCCACTGGTTGCCACAACCTAAATTGCCACAACCTGGCTCTTCAGGGAGTGTTAACGGCCAGTCTTTACTAACGTTTTAAATTCTCCTTTCTACTTTCTTTGTTAATTTCCATTTTTTAACACTAACCTTAGTTTGATATATGACTTCATCCTTATCTAATGCTCATTTTGGCACTCTTCAATTTTGTTACTAGATTATCTCCCATAGGAAATCTTGAACCAGGGAGTACTGTCTTCAAAGAGCCTGAATTTGAAGGAGGAACACTTTGCCCTCCAGAGCTCTTTCAGGTGTTCAACTTGATACGTTCACTGATAGTATTGGAATGTTGTATCTTAAGTAATGTCATAGATGTTGTACAGAATATCAAAATTATGTTTGTTTATTTGGTAAATTAGCTCTTATAACATTGAACTTATTGTTGGAAATTTTAGTTTTATGAAAATTCACTTGAGTAATGAATAATATTGTACCAAACCTTTCTGTGAACATTTTTCTTGGTTACTTGGTTCCTAAGAAACTATTTTTTGAATCTAAAAATAAGTTATATTTTTAGATGCTTAATCCCATGGGGGAAAGGAACACATTTTTGCATCACTTGCCTTTAATTTATTAAACAATTCTGTAATGCACTCTGTGCAGAGATCATGAAAACCACTGGCACACATTTTTCTGACCTCACAACATAAGCTGCACTCTTGTGGCAGTCCCAGCAAATGTGTTTATAAAGATTCCAGCAATAATAGTCTTGTGACTAAATAAGAAACAGAAGCTAAAGCTAAGACCAAACAGATACCTATCAGTTTCCTTGAGTTTAATCTGATTAAAACATGGCTCTCAAAAACATTAAATACAATGTCATGTCAGAGAGACGGTATATGATAAATGTAGCTCATGACAGGAAATCGTTATTAAATCAGCATTACTAGTGAATCTGTTATGGAAATTTCCCTGTAATTTAGTTAAGATTCCCCCATTTTTCACCTCCAGTGCATCACTATACTTTTCTGCTTTAATGTTCAGTATGTAATTTTCTATTGACTAAAGGCACTTTTCCTACTTTTAAATAACACACATCTTTATTGTTGTCACTAATCAAACATGACCTGGGTCTTCACTTCAACTAGGTAAAAATGATATACAGAGTGAAAGAGAATCTATACCTGCCACTGGTTGCCACAACCTAAATACTGCAAGCCTCAAGGCAGCAACCACCTGGCTCTTCACAAGGGCAGTTGTTTTCAATGAGAAACACAGCAACCTGGTTGAATCCCAGCTTATTGCTCACCGTCTGAATGTAAACTTAGTAATTATTTGATATTAAAAAGTTGAAAACTTCGTATCTAACTTTATCAAAATCACATTATCTTTACTGTTTGCTTTGAGGAAATACTGGTACAGTGTTAGTCAGTGTAATTCATGTATTTGTAGCTAAACTTTGAGTACTCTAATTTTTTAACAGTTCAGAAAGCATTTTTTAAAAAGAAATATTTTTACAAGGCAAGAGGATTATTTGGCTGACTTACATTAATGAAACATTTTGGCATGTGTTAAAGATTTCATAAAGCTATTACAACCACCCCCCAAAAATCTTGGTTTCCATTTAAAATGTCACCAATGTGGAAAAAATACCATCAATCAAATTACATATCTTCTAACTTAAGCGGGGAAGAAAAGTAAAAAAAAAAAGGAAGAAACAAACAGTGAGCTTCCAGTGCATTTTTTGGCTTCCCTTGAGGAATTCTGACTTAGATATGGTCAGTTATCTGTGGCCCTAAGATTATCTTTTTTTTCCTCTTTGTTCCATTGTATGTATTCATCTTCTGAGGAATAAATTCACTGAACAGTATTCCTAACTTTATGCTTTTCTAGTCAGACCCTGGGAATGCTTCAGTTTTTGTGAGTGAGACCAGTAAAATAAATTATTTTTCTGAAGAAACAGAACTGCTTTACAACAAAGAACTACAAAATTGCATATCACTGTTTTATTTTCTCCTTAAAATTATTTTTATGACTTAGTGGGGACAAAGACCCCCCCACCCCAGGAAACTTAAATATAAATCCTTCTTACGAGTTTTAATCCAGGATGAAACCTGTGTGCAGACTGTGGAAACAGCACTGGGACTCTTTACGCATTAAAATTTAGTTCCTTTTCCAGCAATACATGTGGGAAACTAAGTGCCTAATTATGCTCTCTGATTTCTGTAGGTGATTTTTGTCTGGTGGTCTTAGAAGTGTTAGTTGCTCAGTTGTGTTTGACTCTTTGGGACCCGCCAGGCTTTTCTGTCCATGGGAGTTCCCAGGCAAGAATGCTGGAGTGGGTAGCCATTCCCTTCTCAGGCGGATCTTCCTGACCCAGGGATGGAACCCAGGTTTCCTGCATTGCAGGCAAATTCTTTATCATCTAAACCAGGTCTTAGACCTTTCTCTAATCCCTTTTTGTATCAGGAATAATTCACCTTTGAGGTCAGCCAAGTGTCCTAACTCCCTCTGTGTCTAGAGACACACAGAGTAAGGGGACAGCATTCTACTACTAGTTACTTTAGGAAATTTCATCTTCATTGCATCATGCTCCTGGTATAGAAAAAGATAAGTAGACCACATTAGAAACAAGCTGAAACATGAAAATATTTGGAGGTTCAGCATGAAATGTGTTAGTAACCTGCATGCAGTTCTATAATAAAATCACATCTGTATTATAATACAGTTCTTTCACAGTAGTACTACCTCAGTGTTTTTTTATATTTCCTCATCAATGGTTTATTTATAAGTCATACCAGAGATCACTATAATAACAGACTAGCCTCTTATAACCATTTTATATAATAGGAAAGCTTAAGTCAAGTTGCAGTGAATATTCTCCAAACAGTTGTACAAACAAAGCACAATTATATATTTAATTAACATATATAGAAATGAACTGGTAAAGATTAAGTAATTTGTGCAAATTTAGGCCACTGTCAAGTGGCAGAAGGAAGAAAAATCCAGGTTTTCTGGCATAATTGCTTTCTACTCTATTGTTAACAAAGGAGTATTCTGTATTACCTGAAAATGAAAGAATTGTTTCATCCAGAAGTGACACAGGTACTGTTGCTGTCAAAGTGACATTAATCCAGGAGGCTTTTAATTCAGGTACTCTCACTGGTTGGGAGTAGTCTGAAAGACCAAGTGTATGTAAGTATCCCTGTTTTTCTAATTCACTTACTCAAGAAGCCAACTTTGATGACAATTAATGAGGGCGACTTTGAGGGGAAATAACATGTTCTTCTCACTCTTTCTTCTTTTTACTGGACAACCAGAAGTTAACTGTTAGGGAACAGGCAGAGATGTGAAAGGAATACTAGCATTCTGATATAATGTTGACTCATCATGGAAGATGTGGTTTGCTTGATTGCAGCTTCCTGATTGGAAGCTTCTTCTTATCTCTTTTCTTCCACATACGGTGAACTCATCTCTGGTAATCCAAGTTCATTGTCTCTATATATGTCTCTGAGGACTATCTTAGACCTTTCTCTAATCCCTTTTTGTATCAGGAATAATTCACCTTTGAGGTCAGCCAAGTGTCCTAACTCCCTCTGTGTCTAGAGACACACAGAGTAAGGGGACAGCATTCTACTACTAGTTACTTTAGGAAATTTCATCTTCATTGCATCATGCTCCTGGTATAGAAAAAGATAAGTAGACCACATTAGAAACAAGCTGAAACATGAAAATATTTGGAGGTTCAGCATGAAATGTGTTAGTAACCTGCATGCAGTTCTATAATAAAATCACATCTGTATTATAATACAGTTCTTTCACAGTAGTACTACCTCAGTGTTTTTATATTTCCTCATCAATGGTTTATTTATAAGTCATACCAGAGATCACTATAATAACAGACTAGCCTCTTATAACCATTTTATATAATAGGAAAGCTTAAGTCAAGTTGCAGTGAATATTCTCCAAACAGTTGTACAAACAAAGCACAATTATATATTTAATTAACATATATAGAAATGAACTGGTAAAGATTAAGTAATTTGTGCAAATTTAGGCCACTGTCAAGTGGCAGAAGGAAGAAAAATCCAGGTTTTCTGGCATAATTGCTTTCTACTCTATTGTTAACAAAGGAGTATTCTGTATTACCTGAAAATGAAAGAATTGTTTCATCCAGAAGTGACACAGGTACTGTTGCTGTCAAAGTGACATTAATCCAGGAGGCTTTTAATTCAGGTACTCTCACTGGTTGGGAGTAGTCTGAAAGACCAAGTGTATGTAAGTATCCCTGTTTTTCTAATTCACTTACTCAAGAAGCCAACTTTGATGACAATTAATGAGGGCGACTTTGAGGGGAAATAACATGTTCTTCTCACTCTTTCTTCTTTTTACTGGACAACCAGAAGTTAACTGTTAGGGAACAGGCAGAGATGTGAAAGGAATACTAGCATTCTGATATAATGTTGACTCATCATGGAAGATGTGGTTTGCTTGATTGCAGCTTCCTGATTGGAAGCTTCTTCTTATCTCTTTTCTTCCACATACGGTGAACTCATCTCTGGTAATCCAAGTTCATTGTCTCTATATATGTCTCTGAGGACTATCTTAGGATTTCAGGTCTCTTTCCTTTTCTGGTTTCTGTTGTAATTAGTTCATATCCTATATCAGAGAGTGACTAGCATTATTCTATAGGGAAGATGCTGCAAACCAAAGGGAGCCCAACAGGATACAAGTGTGTGAGTTACCTCAGGAAAGCCTCTATTTGTCAAGTTAAAGGAGAGGCTTCTATCTTCACACAGGTGACATGGAGTGAGGCAATGAACACAAAATTTCTGGTTAGTCGCTAAGCTGTGTCTGACTCTGTGCAACCCCATGGACTGCAGCCTGCCAGGTTCCTCTGTCCATGGATTTCCAGGCAAGAACACTGGAGTGGGTTGCCATCTCCCTTCTCCACTGGATCTTCCTGACCCAGGGATCAAACCTGTGTCTCCTGCAGTGCAGACAGATTCCTTACTACTGAGCCACAAGGGAAGCCTGAGCACAAATTTACACATCAAAACAATGGTTTTATACAAGGATAGAACATGGACCAACATACTTTGTAAATTCAAGCTCCATGTCCATGGTTGGGCATAGATCGGCAACTGTGATCAAAGCAAGAAGCTAGCATCGTCTGGAAACAACAAAATAGAGACAGAGCTTTTTACCTAAGTTGTTGACGTTCATTCGCTAAGTCATGTCTGATTCTCTGCGGCCCCATGCACTGCAGCACACCAGGCTCCTCTGTTCTCCACTATTTCCTGAAGTTTGCACAAATTCTTGTTCATCGAGTCAGTGATACTGTCTAACTGTCCATCCTCGGTGGCCCTTTTGCCTTCAATCTTTCCCAGCATCAGGGTCTTTTCCAGTGAGTTGGCTCTTTGCATCAGGTGGCCAAAGTACTGGATATTTAGCTTCAGCATCTAATGAGTATTCAGGGTTGATTTCCTTCATGATTGACTGGTTTGATCTCCTTGCTGTCTGGTGGACTCTCAAGAGTCTTGTCTGGCAGCACAATTCCAAAGCGTTCATTCTTTGGTAACAATATATAATAACATTTATAAAGCAACAATGTTCCTGATACTCATTTTCTTCCACATACGGTGAACTCATCTCTGGTAATCCAAGTTCATTGTCTCTATATATGTCTCTGAGGACTATCTTAGGATTTCAGGTCTCTTTCCTTTTCTGGTTTCTGTTGTAATTAGTTCATATCCTATATCAGAGAGTGACTAGCATTATTCTATAGGGAAGATGCTGCAAACCAAAGGGAGCCCAACAGGATACAAGTGTGTGAGTTACCTCAGGAAAGCCTCTATTTGTCAAGTTAAAGGAGAGGCTTCTATCTTCACACAGGTGACATGGAGTGAGGCAATGAACACAAAATTTCTGGTTAGTCGCTAAGCTGTGTCTGACTCTGTGCAACCCCATGGACTGCAGCCTGCCAGGTTCCTCTGTCCATGGATTTCCAGGCAAGAACACTGGAGTGGGTTGCCATCTCCCTTCTCCACTGGATCTTCCTGACCCAGGGATCAAACCTGTGTCTCCTGCAGTGCAGACAGATTCCTTACTACTGAGCCACAAGGGAAGCCTGAGCACAAATTTACACATCAAAACAATGGTTTTATACAAGGATAGAACATGGACCAACATACTTTGTAAATTCAAGCTCCATGTCCATGGTTGGGCATAGATCGGCAACTGTGATCAAAGCAAGAAGCTAGCATCGTCTGGAAACAACAAAATAGAGACAGAGCTTTTTACCTAAGTTGTTGACGTTCATTCGCTAAGTCATGTCTGATTCTCTGCGGCCCCATGCACTGCAGCACACCAGGCTCCTCTGTTCTCCACTATTTCCTGAAGTTTGCACAAATTCTTGTTCATCGAGTCAGTGATACTGTCTAACTGTCCATCCTCGGTGGCCCTTTTGCCTTCAATCTTTCCCAGCATCAGGGTCTTTTCCAGTGAGTTGGCTCTTTGCATCAGGTGGCCAAAGTACTGGATATTTAGCTTCAGCATCTAATGAGTATTCAGGGTTGATTTCCTTCATGATTGACTGGTTTGATCTCCTTGCTGTCTGGTGGACTCTCAAGAGTCTTGTCTGGCAGCACAATTCCAAAGCGTTCATTCTTTGGTAACAATATATAATAACATTTATAAAGTAACAATTTACATATGTCTACATGATCTCATTTGATCTTCATAGGAACTTCTAAACAGTAAGTAAGCATGAAAATCTTTTATAGATCAAGTTCAGGAAAGTTGCAAAATCCATTAGGAAATTTCAGAGTTAATGGCTTGATTCTAGGACTTCTAATGTAGCAAATGCCTCACCAACCCTTTATTATATCAGTGACTTTGTTTCTCAGATAAGATCTATTTTTATGCCTTCCTTTTGTTCTTCTCTCACAAAAATTCATGCTGGGTGCTGTGCAGGTGCTGGATGAACTGAGCTGAAAAAAATAATTGTGTTCCCTCCTTTTAGAACTTAGTCTGTGCTTCTTAGGACCTGCCAGTTGGTATGGTAGGCAAATGTGGCTTTTGAGTCTGTGAAATGTGGCTAGTCTGAACTGAGATATGTTTGTAACTGTAAAACATGCATGGAGTTAAAAATGTTTAGTTTCAAATAAAGAATGCAAAAATTTTCATAATTTTATACTGATTATATATTGATAATATTTTAGATGTCTTGAGTTAAAATAGGTTAAAATTGATTCCATCTATTTTATTTTCCATTTTTTCAAGGATTACTAGAAAATTTTAGTGGTTATTAGAAAATATTAAGTTTATATATATATATCTCTTGCATTTGTGGTTCACATATTTTCATTGGATAGCAAGCTCTGACCTATGAGGAAATTGTTTCCTAGGATGTATGTGTATGTGTTAGTTGCTCAGTCATGTCAGACTCCTTGTGACTGCGTGAACTGCTAAGCTCCTCTGTCCATGGAATTTTCCAGTCAAGAATACTGTAGTGGGTTGCCATGCCCTCCTTCAGGGGATCTTCCAGACCTAGGGATTGAACCCAGGTTTCCTGCATTGCAGGCTGAGCCACTAGGGAAGCCTCCCTGTGGTACATTCAGCCAATTTATACTTCTTTGGTTATATATTTTATATAGAAATGTTTGAACCCTTTGAAATTTGTCATGTTGTATCCTGGTCTGGATCCCAGTTTATTTTTTCCTAAATGGTTACCAAATTATCTCAACACTGTTTATTGGATTGTTCATCACTGTTTTGAGAAGCTGCCTTTGTCACCATGCTATAACTGTTTGTGTGTATACTTTGTATTTCTGGACTTTGTCTTCTCTTTCATTAATCTGTGTCTGTGTTTGAACCAGTGTTATGCTTTATATTCTTGAAATTTTAAAAAATATCTTTAAAGGTCTGGTAGAGTTAGTTTCCATCTAAACAAGTAAGTAAGCATGAAAATCTTTTATAGATCAAGTTGGGTTGAATTGGCTTGGATTCTAGGACTTCTAATGTAGCAAATGCCTCACCAACCCTTTATTATATCAGTGACTTTGTTTCTCAGATAAGATCTATTTTATGCCTTCCTTTTGTTCTTCTCTCACAAAATTCATGCTGGGTGCTGTGCAGGTGCTGGATGAACTGAGCTGAAAAAATAATTGTGTTCCTCCTTTTAGAACTTAGTCTGTGCTTCTTAGGACCTGCCAGTTGGTATGGTAGGCAAATGTGGCTTTTGAGTCTGTGAAATGTGGCTAGTCTGAACTGAGATATGTTTGTAACTGTAAAACATGCATGGAGTTAAAAATGTTTAGTTTCAAATAAAGAATGCAAAAATTTTCATAATTTTATACTGATTATATATTGATAATATTTTAGATGTCTTGAGTTAAAATAGGTTAAAATTGATTCCATCTATTTTATTTTCCATTTTTTCAAGGATTACTAGAAAATTTTAGTGGTTATTAGAAAATATTAAGTTTATATATATATATCTCTTGCATTTGTGGTTCACATATTTTCATTGGATAGCAAGCTCTGACCTATGAGGAAATTGTTTCCTAGGATGTATGTGTATGTGTTAGTTGCTCAGTCATGTCAGACTCCTTGTGACTGCGTGAACTGCTAAGCTCCTCTGTCCATGGAATTTTCCAGTCAAGAATACTGTAGTGGGTTGCCATGCCCTCCTTCAGGGGATCTTCCAGACCTAGGGATTGAACCCAGGTTTCCTGCATTGCAGGCTGAGCCACTAGGGAAGCCTCCCTGTGGTACATTCAGCCAATTTATACTTCTTTGGTTATATATTTTATATAGAAATGTTTGAACCCTTTGAAATTTGTCATGTTGTATCCTGGTCTGGATCCCAGTTTATTTTTTCCTAAATGGTTACCAAATTATCTCAACACTGTTTATTGGATTGTTCATCACTGTTTTGAGAAGCTGCCTTTGTCACCATGCTATAACTGTTTGTGTGTATACTTTGTATTTCTGGACTTTGTCTTCTCTTTCATTAATCTGTGTCTGTGTTTGAACCAGTGTTATGCTTTATATTCTTGAAATTTTAAAAAATATCTTTAAAGGTCTGGTAGAGTTAGTTTCCATCTCCAATTGATCCTATGCCTAAACTGTGGGTTGTTTTTTTTTTTTTGGCTATTGTTCTTTCATTCTTTATCTATGGAAGTTAGAATCCATTTATCTAGTTTAAAATGAACAAAAACAGCCTTTTTAATTGTGATCAAGATAAATTCAAAGAGAATTGATGTCTGTGTAATGTTAACTCTTCCTATCCAGGGTGTTGGTACAGTTTACCATTTATGCAAATTGTCCTTGGGGTACTCTCAGCAATACTTTAACATTTTCTTCATAGAGGTTTTGCATGTTTCTTAAATTTATTCCTAGGAAATTTTATCTATGTATATGTGCTGCTATTTATGCAGTACTTTCTTTTAATGCTTATGTATGTTTACATGTATTTCAGTAATTTTATAAGCATTAATTTTATGCTCTGTAAAGTTACTAAATTCTCTAGTGGTAATAAATAGTCTTGAACTTTCTAATCTTATCCACAAATACTGATAAATTTACCTGCTTCTTTCCAGTTTTTTATACTTTTCCTTTTCTTTTTCTTGTCTAATTTTATTAACTATTTCCTGCAGTACAGTGCTAAATAATAGTGACAATAATGAGTATTTTGTCTTGTTGCTGACTCTACTGCTTCTTCTTAAGTATGATGCTGTCTTTTAAGTTAAACTGAACATATTATAGTAAGTATAATATAAAATATAAATTCTTTAAGCATCAAAATTTTATTGAATTTTAGAAATAATAATTAAATTTGATTAAATGCCTACACATGATTATGTGATTTTTTTTTTTTTTCTTTTTAAAGGAGTAAAATGATGGATATTTTTGATTTTCTAATACTGAACCATGTCTGTATTTTTGGAAAGAGGATAACTTGATTATGATGTTTTATCCTGGTCTGGATCCCAGTTTATTTTTTCCTAAATGGTTACCAAATTATCTCAACACTGTTTATTGGATTGTTCATCACTGTTTTGAGAAGCTGCCTTTGTCACCATGCTATAACTGTTTGTGTGTATACTTTGTATTTCTGGACTTTGTCTTCTCTTTCATTAATCTGTGTCTGTGTTTGAACCAGTGTTATGCTTTATATTCTTGAAATTTTAAAAAATATCTTTAAAGGTCTGGTAGAGTTAGTTTCCATCTCCAATTGATCCTATGCCTAAACTGTGGGTTGTTTTTTTTTTTTTTTTTTGGCTATTGTTCTTTCATTCTTTATCTATGGAAGTTAGAATCCATTTATCTAGTTTAAAATGAACAAAAACAGCCTTTTTAATTGTGATCAAGATAAATTCAAAGAGAATTGATGTCTGTGTAATGTTAACTCTTCCTATCCAGGGTGTTGGTACAGTTTACCATTTATGCAAATTGTCCTTGGGGTACTCTCAGCAATACTTTAACATTTTCTTCATAGAGGTTTTGCATGTTTCTTAAATTTATTCCTAGGAAATTTTATCTATGTATATGTGCTGCTATTTATGCAGTACTTTCTTTTAATGCTTATGTATGTTTACATGTATTTCAGTAATTTTATAAGCATTAATTTTATGCTCTGTAAAGTTACTAAATTCTCTAGTGGTAATAAATAGTCTTGAACTTTCTAATCTTATCCACAAATACTGATAAATTTACCTGCTTCTTTCCAGTTTTTTATACTTTTCCTTTTCTTTTTCTTGTCTAATTTTATTAACTATTTCCTGCAGTACAGTGCTAAATAATAGTGACAATAATGAGTATTTTGTCTTGTTGCTGACTCTACTGCTTCTTCTTAAGTATGATGCTGTCTTTTAAGTTAAACTGAACATATTATAGTAAGTATAATATAAAATATAAATTCTTTAAGCATCAAAATTTTATTGAATTTTAGAAATAATAATTAAATTTGATTAAATGCCTACACATGATTATGTGATTTTTTTTTTTTTTCTTTTTAAAGGAGTAAAATGATGGATATTTTTGATTTTCTAATACTGAACCATGTCTGTATTTTTGGAAAGAGGATAACTTGATTATGATGTTTTATTCTGTTTTCAATTCTTGCTAAATATAGTTTGCTAATACTTTATTTCAGATTTTGGCATCTATTTTTAAGTGAGATTCACCCATTTTTGTCACACTTACTTCATAAAAATAAAATAATTTGGGAGTTCCTCCACCTCTTATTGGGCTTCCCTTGTGACTCAATGGTAAAGAATCCACTTGCCAATGTAGGAGACATAGGAAATGCAAGTTCAGTCCCTGGGTTGGGAAGATCTTCCAGAGAAGAAAATGGCAGTCCACTCTAGTATTCTTGCTTGGGGAACTTCCATGGACAGAGAAGCCTGGCAGGCCAAAGTCCATGGGGTCCCAAGGAGTCAGACATGACTGAACAACTGAGCATGTGTGCTACCCTCTGCTAATACTAGTTTAAAAAGTAATCGGCTCATCTAATGTTTAAAATTTTGATACCATTCTTCTGTGAAACGATATGAGCTTAGGGCCTTATTTTGGGATGGGGTGGTGGTGGTGGTAGTGATTGTTGGTTGTTGTTGAGTCTCCAAGTCTTGTGCAGTTGTTTTGTGACCCCACCAGGTTCCTATGTCCGTGAGATTTCCCAGGCAAGAATACTGGCATAGTTTGCAATTGCATTGCAGGAATAGTCTTTACTACTGAGCCACTGGGGAAGCTTGGTGGTGGTAATAGTGGTAGATTTTGAGGAGGAGCAACTTTCTCTACTTATCTGATTTTTTTGTCTGTTTTGCTTTGTCACGTTCTCTACAGTTGATCCTTGAACAACATGGGTTTGAACTGTGCAAGTCCATATATGAGAATATTTTTCAGTTTTAAATTCTATAGTACTGCATCGTTCTTATTTGGTTTAATCTGAGGATGTGGAAGAATCTCAGATACAGAGGTCCAAATATAGATTATACACATATTAGCCCCTGAGTTGTTAAAGACTCAATTATACATTCTCTGAGATGTTTCAAAAAAAAATTTTTTTCCCATAGAACTGTGTGTGTGCGTGTTTATAGTTCTTTGTTCCCTTTATGTTTATGAAGGTTTATATTTTTTCCCTACATGTACCTTTATAGTTATGCTTTTATATGACAACCTGAATTTTCTAATTCTTGAGGTGGTATTTATTAGTTCTTTCTAATGAATAATGATAATTTTTTTTAGTTTTACAGAGATTTGTTATTTACTGTCACACATCCACCTGAATCAACCATAGATATACATATGTCCCCTCCCTCCTGAGCTTCCCATTTTCCATCTTCTCTTTTAAATTCTTGAGGTGTCATTACCGTAATGTAGGAGACATAGGAAATGCAAGTTCAGTCCCTGGGTTGGGAAGATCTTCCAGAGAAGAAAATGGCAGTCCACTCTAGTATTCTTGCTTGGGGAACTTCCATGGACAGAGAAGCCTGGCAGGCCAAAGTCCATGGGGTCCCAAGGAGTCAGACATGACTGAACAACTGAGCATGTGTGCTACCCTCTGCTAATACTAGTTTAAAAAGTAATCGGCTCATCTAATGTTTAAAATTTTGATACCATTCTTCTGTGAAACGATATGAGCTTAGGGCCTTATTTTGGGATGGGGTGGTGGTGGTGGTAGTGATTGTTGGTTGTTGTTGAGTCTCCAAGTCTTGTGCAGTTGTTTTGTGACCCCACCAGGTTCCTATGTCCGTGAGATTTCCCAGGCAAGAATACTGGCATAGTTTGCAATTGCATTGCAGGAATAGTCTTTACTACTGAGCCACTGGGGAAGCTTGGTGGTGGTAATAGTGGTAGATTTTGAGGAGGAGCAACTTTCTCTACTTATCTGATTTTTTTGTCTGTTTTGCTTTGTCACGTTCTCTACAGTTGATCCTTGAACAACATGGGTTTGAACTGTGCAAGTCCATATATGAGAATATTTTTCAGTTTTAAATTCTATAGTACTGCATCGTTCTTATTTGGTTTAATCTGAGGATGTGGAAGAATCTCAGATACAGAGGTCCAAATATAGATTATACACATATTAGCCCCTGAGTTGTTAAAGACTCAATTATACATTCTCTGAGATGTTTCAAAAAAAAATTTTTTTTCCCATAGAACTGTGTGTGTGCGTGTTTATAGTTCTTTGTTCCCTTTATGTTTATGAAGGTTTATATTTTTTCCCTACATGTACCTTTATAGTTATGCTTTTATATGACAACCTGAATTTTCTAATTCTTGAGGTGGTATTTATTAGTTCTTTCTAATGAATAATGATAATTTTTTTTAGTTTTACAGAGATTTGTTATTTACTGTCACACATCCACCTGAATCAACCATAGATATACATATGTCCCCTCCCTCCTGAGCTTCCCTCCCATCTTCCTCCCCATCTCACCCCTCTAGCTTGTTACAAAGCCCCTGTTTGAGTTCCCCTAGTCTTACAGCACATTCCCATTGGTAGTCTACTTTACATGTTACTCTTTCCATACATCTCATCCATTCTCATCTCCAACCAGTGTCCGTAAGTCTGTTCTTTATGAAGGTTTCTCCATTGCTGCTCTGCATGTACATTTATCAGTACCATCTTTCTAGATTTCATATATATGTGTTAGTATACAATATTTCTCTTTCTGACTTACCTCACTTTGTATAATATGCTCTATTTTCATCCACCTCTTTAGGAATGACTCAGATGCATTTCTCTTTATGGCCGAGTAACATTCCATTATATATATCTACCACAATTTGTTTATCCATTCATCTAGATGTCAGTGGACATCTAGGTTGCTTCCATGTTCTAACTATTGTAAATAGTGCTGCAGTGAACAATGGGGTACATGTCTCTTTTTCAATTTTGATTTCCTCAGGGTGTGTGCATAGTAATGGGATTGCTGACTCGCATAGTGGTTCTATTCCTGGTTTTTTCGAGGAATCTCTATACTGTCTTCCATAGTGGCTGTATTAGTTTACATTCCCACCAACAGTGCAAGAGGGTTCCCTTTTCTCTACAACCTCTCCAGCATTTATGATTTGTAGACCTTTTGATGATGGCCATTCTGACTGGTATGAGGTGATGTCTCATGAATAGTAATAGAATTAATATGTCCCTACCTTCTTGTCCATTGTTCTTTTTCTACTATCTGATTTTGACTTTTTATTTAACCAATGTACTTTTTTATTTTTAACCAATGTGCTTATCCTGTTATTTGATTTATAAGCTTTCATTAATATCTGAACACTAATAGCTATTTTGGTTAAGGCAAGAGGTGAATCTACTGTATATTCCAAATTTATTTTTCTTCCTACAGTTGTATTATGTTTATATGGTCAGAGAAGATAGCCTTCATATTCTATTTTGCCACTTCAGTTTCCACACAGGTTTTGGTTTTAGTTCTGTGGTTAAGTGTATTTATTGGAGGACTTCTGCTTTCAACCAGTGTGAAATAACAGTAATGAAATTTACTTTTCCATCTAAAACAAAGAATGGAATATATATATATGTGTGTGTGTGTGTGTGTGTGTGTGTGTGTGTATAACCATTTAAGACACTGACCATCACATTTAGCAAAGGACAGTGACTTCTGATTGAGGGCAAATAAATGAAGTGAGCTTGATGGTTACTCAAGCTTGTTTGATTTGGAAGTGTTTATACTCTGATATAAGGAGGAAGAATCAGGGAGATACTGGTAAGACCTCTTGCATTGAGCTAGAGATAAGAAGCTGGATACATTTTTAAAAATGATACCAGAATAGAGAGTGCTGCTCAGAGAGAATCGTGCAAGTCTGTAGAGGGTTCCAGTTGCTCATTCATCTGAGTGCAAATTTGCGCTTTCATGTTAGGAAACTCTCAAACCCATAGCAAGAACCAGTGAGAAAACTACCAGGAATGATGACTGTTGCTCTCAAAAGGTCAGAAAGAGTGCCCATTCTTAAGAGCCAAACTGGAGAACTGCATGGTTCAGTCAGGGCCATGGTCTCAACTGAGGCTCAACTGGGGAAGTATCTACCTACAGACTCATGTGGTTGTTGGTACTATTCATTTTCATATGAACTATGGGAATAAGCGTTTTAGTTTCTTGCTTGCTATTTCCCAGAGACTTCCCTCATTCTCTTGCCATATGGACTGTCCTAACAGTTGTCTCTTGCCATATCTTGAGAGGCAAGATGATACAGTCTTATGTAATATAAGCATATGCATTCAGTCACCTTTGATTCTTTTGTTTAGAAGCAAGTAGCTCATCCTGCCTGCATTCATAGGGAGGGATTATACGAGGCATGCATACACTGAGGTGTATCGTGAGGGCCACTTTAGAGTCTGTTCTCTGCAGTGGTGTTGAGAATATCTTGAAAGAAGCTGGATTAAAAGCATTACTTCCATTAACATTTTAAATCAAGATTAATTAAGATGAAGAGAAGGAAGAAGACAAGGATTAAAACTCAATCTGGAGTATTTGCATAAGTTCTTAAATAAAATTTATCAACCAAAAAAAAATAACAATGTCAAGTTATATAGATTTCTCATTGGGAATATCTTAAGGAAAAGACAGTGGAGCAACATCTTCCAAGCACTAAAAGAAAACTGAGAACTATCAAGCTAGAATTCTATATGCAGTGGAAGTATCACTCAAAAATAAAGGTAATAGAGATGGTCAAAATAAAGCAAGTAAGTCCTGGAGTCCCATAAGAAGAAAAAAGAATTGTAGTTATATATGTTGATGGGTGTTAAGTAGACTTATTTTAGTGATCATTTTGCAGTCTATTAATTATTATGTTATATACCTCAACCTAATACATTCTGAAGAAATAAAAAATAACTGAAATATCCAAAAATAAAATAAAGAGCTTTACCAAAACAGAAAATTCAGAAGAGAAACAGAAGCAAGAAAGAAACTTCGTTTGCATCATTTGGGGCATTAGATACACCTATGCCAGCACTGCCCTCGTTGAATTTTTGATTTCACAGGGACATAATCTTAAGTAAGCAGTATATAGCTATCTAGTGTTTTCTCCAAATCTAGAGTCATGTGTGCATATGTTTCTGCATACCTACTTTTCTTGTAAATGGTGGTAAGTCAGGGTACATGTCTGATTTTCTTTCAGTAATTGTATTTTCCACTGTTTTCCTTTGTAAAGGGCAATGAGTTTTCTAATTTGAGTTAATACATTCTAGTTAAAGAAGACCTTTAAGTAGACAATAGCTTGAGTACTTCATAGTTAATTGAGAATAGTATTTAGAATATTTAAACTATTTAAATTATAATAATTTAAATTATTGAAATAAAATTAAATGATTTTTAGTTGACTTTAAATCATTTAATAATTAAAATACTATTTAGATGATTTCAACCTTCTAAATACAGCTGTGGTTTGGTATAACAAATCTTTTTATTTTTTGACTGAGAGTCTCAAATATAGTTTCCTTAAGAGCTAGTGGAATAAAAGGAAGACTTTCTTCCTGATAAAATTTATTCAATAAAGTTTTTATAATCCTTAATTTTGCACTGGACATGTAAAAGTGCTTCGAAAACTCTGGGGACACATACAACTTTGAAGTGTATTTTTAGAATCATAATTTTTAACTTTGTGTCAAAAATAGGTATGGTTTTGACCCAAAGTTACATGCTGATTGTAGTGAGGATTTTATCTTTAAGTACATACTTTTATATGCTTTGCAAGAAACTGCAAGTTTTTGGTGTCTGTGATCTGGTTTTTATTCTAGTCTATTGGCTCTATTCCCCAAATTATTTGGTCACCCACTTTATTGATTTTACTCTTGGATCTGTTTGGGGCCATCTTTATGATGGTGAATTCCAGTATTGTTCTAGTGATTTTTGTTGTTGTTGTTCAGTTGCTAAGTGATATTCGATTCCTTGAGATCCCATGGACTACGGCACACCAGGTTTCCCTGTCCTTCACTATTTCCTGGAGTTTGCTCAGGCTCATGTCCACTGAGTGGGTGATGCCATCCAACCCTTTCATCCTCTGTTGCCACTTTCTCCTGTCTTCAGTCTTTATCAGCATTGGGATCGTTTCCAAAGAATCAGCTCTTTGCATCAAATGGCCAAAGTATTGGAGCTTCAGTTCAGCATCAATCTTTCTAACAAATATTCAGGATTGATTTTCTTTAGGGTTGACTGGTTTGATATCTTTGCAGTCCAAGGAACTGCACGAGTCTGCTACAGTACCACAATTTGAAAGCATCAGTTCTCTCGCATTCAGCCTTCTTTTACATGACTAGGCATCTGGGTTTCTCAGGAGACAGATAAGGTGGTTTGATATTCCCATCTCTCTAAGAATTTTCCACAGTTTGTCATGATCCACACAGTCAAATGTTTTCATGTAGTTAATCAAATAGAAGTAGATGTTTTCCTGAAATTTCTTTGCTTTCTGTATGATTCGATGTTGGCAATTAGACCTCTGGTTCTTCTGACTTTTCTAAATACAGCGTGTACATCAGAAAGTTCTTAGTTCACATACTGCTGAAGCCTAACTTGAAGGATTTTGAGCGTTACCTTGGTAGCTTGTGAAATGAGGAGTCGTACAGTAGTTTGAACATTCTTTGGCATTGCCCTTCTTTGGGAAGTAGTTTCAAGTGTCTGTGATTTCTACTGTCTCAATATATAGTACAGGAAATATTTTGCTAAAAAAAAATTCACCCAAATATTGATATGTTCAGCACTGTTTTAATTGACTGCCTATCAACCCAAAGAATGTTACTGATTTGCTCCCTAAAACATACTTCAATTTTTGCATAATTGATATATAAAATTTTTCTTTTGCAGTAGTCAGAATTTGGGATGCATTGTTTTGACATTGTTGGGATTGAGCAGGTTAGAGACCTTTGTAAATGCTAGAAGCCTTTTAGTATTATCATGAAGCATTAAAAACAAGACAGATGATCAACCCAGACTGCTTAACATAAAATGTAATGAAAACGTTCAGAGATATGTAGTATAGTTGGGAATTCAGAGCAGGTGGTCATTTGTTTTCGAGGAGGCACTGGTACCTGACTCTACTTTGAAGGGTAGGTAGGACTGGGATGGACCTGGAAGAGCAGCAGACATAATAATTATAGCTTACACTAAGAGAGCACTTTTTGCTTTCCAGACACTCTTAAGTGCTCTATGTATATTAACACATTTCACTACAGCATTAATAATTAATAAAGTGATTATTGTCTTCACTTTTAAGTTTTAAAATTGAAACACAAATTTGTAAAGTGGCTTCTTCCAGTTCTCATACGAGTAAGTAGTGGTACTGCCATTGAAATTCAGCTTTCTGGCCTCAGAGTTTCTCTTAGTCACTGTGCTGTTCTGTCTCTAATTAGTGAGATGGTTTTGGTGGAACAGGAGGATAGGAGAAGTTAAGCAGCATTGCAGTCATGGATGCCTTTGAAAGTGAGGCAGAGGCATTCATATGTTATTGATGTGAGTATAAAGTAGTTCAGTCTTTCTAAAAAATAATTTATAGTACTATATTATATTAAGAACTTCCCTAAATGAAGTAAGCAAAAACCAAATATTGTATGATAGTGCTTATATGTGGAATCTTGAAAAGATACAAATGGACATATTTCTAAAACAGAAAGAAGCTCACAGACATAGAAAACATTTATGGTTACCAAAGGGGAAAGGGGCCTGGGGGAGGGATAAATGAGGAGCTTGGAATTAATATATTCATGTGACTGTATATAAAACTGATAACCAATAAGGACTTACTGTGTGGCACTAGGGAACTCTAGTCAATTTTTGTAATAACGTATAAGGGAACAGAATCTGAAAAGGAATATATATAATATATATATGCTGTTGATATTATAAATCAGCTATTTTTGTTGTTTACTTGCTAAGTCATGTCTGACTGTTGGTGACCCCATGGACTGCAGCACAGTAGGATTCCCTGCCTTTCACTATATCTTGAAGTTTGGTCAAACTCATACTTCAATTTAAAAGTAAACAAGAATTTCAGTCATCGCACACTACATATTTGTCCTAAAGAATGTCAGGATACAGTTCTCCATGGGTCTCTCACAATTTTATATGGTTTGTAAGCAGAAACCTTAAATGTCTTTTGTCCTGGATAATCTTTTTACAGAGGTTTGTAACAAAATAGCATTGGGAGATAGAGGTAGTATCTCCTTTCTTATCAGATAACTGAGTAATTTCTTACTTACTAGGTATAAAGTAAGGTCTCCCTGTAGAGCAAAGTTTGGGCAAGGTTCCTTGCAGCTCATTATGCAAGATTTGGGTTTTCTAAGTTCAGGGTTTCTTCACTATGATGTAAACCCACTGCCTGTGCATCATCCATGTGGGGCCACTCCACATCACCCTGATGGGTCTTGGGGGCCAAGGAGAACTGACGTGAATGAGAATTTCATTGCTGTTTACTGTGCCCATAGTGAGAAGTACCCTGTCTGACCCAGGAGTGTCATGTTTGCCGTCAGACACAGCAACATGCTTACCACAGCATCCAGAAGACTGTGGTGAACCAACTTTTTAACTTGCAAGTAGGGCAAAATCTAAGACCCTTCATTGTTTTTGACAGAAAGATGGTTAAAATTATCAATAAAGAATTATGTATGATCATTGGAAAGTAATCCAGCTATCTAATAATAAAGGAACAGTTTAGTAAAGTATAGTGTAGTCATATAATGGGATATTAATCTCTTAATTCCTAAATATCATTTTATAAAGATTTGGAATATACTCATGAGAATGTGAAGTGAAAATTATAAAAATGATCCACATAGTACAATCTCAATTTTGCTACATGTATTTACATATTTAGGAAAAAGAATAAAATGTGTTTTCTTCTTTTCCTTTTCTATTTGTATATTTTCCTAATTATTCTATAATAGCTATATCTTACTTTTATAATTAGGATAAATACACATTGCTAATGTGAAATAAAATTTTTTCAAAAGCTATTTTTGTTGTTTACTTGCTAAGTCATGTCTGACTGTTGGTGACCCCATGGACTGCAGCACAGTAGGATTCCCTGCCTTTCACTATATCTTGAAGTTTGGTCAAACTCATACTTCAATTTAAAAGTAAACAAGAATTTCAGTCATCGCACACTACATATTTGTCCTAAAGAATGTCAGGATACAGTTCTCCATGGGTCTCTCACAATTTTATATGGTTTGTAAGCAGAAACCTTAAATGTCTTTTTGTCCTGGATAATCTTTTTACAGAGGTTTGTAACAAAATAGCATTGGGAGATAGAGGTAGTATCTCCTTTCTTATCAGATAACTGAGTAATTTCTTACTTACTAGGTATAAAGTAAGGTCTCCCTGTAGAGCAAAGTTTGGGCAAGGTTCCTTGCAGCTCATTATGCAAGATTTGGGTTTTCTAAGTTCAGGGTTTCTTCACTATGATGTAAACCCACTGCCTGTGCATCATCCATGTGGGGCCACTCCACATCACCCTGATGGGTCTTGGGGGCCAAGGAGAACTGACGTGAATGAGAATTTCATTGCTGTTTACTGTGCCCATAGTGAGAAGTACCCTGTCTGACCCAGGAGTGTCATGTTTGCCGTCAGACACAGCAACATGCTTACCACAGCATCCAGAAGACTGTGGTGAACCAACTTTTTAACTTGCAAGTAGGGCAAAATCTAAGACCCTTCATTGTTTTTGACAGAAAGATGGTTAAAATTATCAATAAAGAATTATGTATGATCATTGGAAAGTAATCCAGCTATCTAATAATAAAGGAACAGTTTAGTAAAGTATAGTGTAGTCATATAATGGGATATTAATCTCTTAATTCCTAAATATCATTTTATAAAGATTTGGAATATACTCATGAGAATGTGAAGTGAAAATTATAAAAATGATCCACATAGTACAATCTCAATTTTGCTACATGTATTTACATATTTAGGAAAAAGAATAAAATGTGTTTTCTTCTTTTCCTTTTCTATTTGTATATTTTCCTAATTATTCTATAATAGCTATATCTTACTTTTATAATTAGGATAAATACACATTGCTAATGTGAAATCACACTAAGAGATTTTACATGGTTTTCGATTGGCCAAAGCGTTCATTTTGGGTAAAAGTTCATTTGGGTATATACCTTTTGACAAGCCCAATAAAATGGGCAGAGTAGATATTGAATATATTCTTGAGAGGACATTGATATGAAAATACATTTAAAACCTTGCAATGAAAGATCTATTTTCCATTAAAACACATATGTACAGTATAACTGGAAGCCATTAAAACAAAAACAAAAATACAAGTTATAACAGGAATAGAGGAAACATGGTTATTTTAGATATTCAAATTTAAGAAAACTTAATCCGTTTGAACAAAAAACTAAGCTTGTCAAAGCTTCTTGTTGTCTAATAAAAAGGAATTAAGTCAGTTAATCACAAGAAACAATGTTTGCCTACTGAAGTACTGAAAGATGAAATGATCTTATGTCTGACATTTGCTTTAAAATATTCCAGCAAAAAATAAATAAAAATAAGTGGGAAGGAGAGTTGAACCAATCTTGGCAAAAAAAAACAATGGCTGTTTAAGTTGGGTGTTGGGTACATGGAGCTTATCATGCTGTTTTTGTATATTCTTGAAAGTTTGTGTTACAGAAAATTAACAATATATCACTAATTTATATAGTTTTAAAATAATATCTTTCAACCTCGGCTGCACATTGGAATCCTTTAGGAACATTAAAAATTACTGATGCCTGGGAATCTCCTAGTCTAGTGGCTGGAATTCTGTGCTTTCACTGCTGTGGCCCAGGTTTGATTCCTTGTTAGGGAGGTGGCACTCGTATTAAGGAACCAATTGCAAATGCAGGAGACGTAAGAGACATGGGTCTGATCCCTTGGTCAGGAAGATTCCCTGGAGAAAGGCATGGCAACTCACTCCAGTATTCTTGCCTGGAGAATTCTATGGACAGAGGAGTTTGGTGGACTGCAGTCCATGGGGTCCCATAGAGTCAGACACTACTGAAGCAACTGAGTACACACACATGGACAAGTAGAGACTTAACTGATGTAAAGAGCATGGTTTTAAAATTCTTTTTAGCATTTTATAATTTTTTATAAGTAATTCTTATTCATTTTAGAGACTTAAAAAGAATATTTAGAGATATGTAAGAAAATAAGCGTCCATTGTCCATGGTAAATACTGAAAATATTTTATAACATTTGATTTCAAATCTACTTTAATTCTCTATGGAAAAATTTCAAACACAAATGTAGGGATAGCAGCATCGTGAATCTCTTAGGTACCTGTCTCTTGGCTTCATTAATTATCAACTCATGATCATTCCTGCCTCATCAGTGACCCTTTCCTACTTTATTCACCTCTCCCCCACACTGGATTATTTGGAGTAGTCCTTGTATAACTCCTACTAGAGCTCCTAATAATCCTTGTATAGCTTCTTGTATCCTTTAAATATTTTAGTATGTATTAGAGCAAATAATTTTCAGGTCATTAGCACGTGTCTAAGGTATTGGTATTCTGTATTGACTAAAAGAAGATCCATATGCTTCGGTTCCTAATTTTGCAGTTGCCAAAGATGGTGTTGTGTTATAAAAGTTAAAATCTGGCTTATATTTTTGAGCTGCAGAAGGATCTGCTGGCAGGGGTGAGACTTTTTTCAGAAAGTAACTCTATCGGTATAAATGATGAAATAAGTTGTAGACTGAAATCCAAGAAACCCAAAGTTCTACCCATTAATCAGCCTTTAATTTAGAAGATTTGGAGGATTAGAATTACTTAATGTTTTGTTTTAAAATAACCTAAATTGGTCTCTTGCTCTCATTTTCTTCAGAGCCAGGTAATTTTCAAAGGGTTTGGCAGATTGAGTTAGTCACAGTGTGTTTTGGTAGAATTAACATGGAAGCAATATGTTACAAAGGAGTTGAAGACAGGGAAATCATTTAAGAGGGTACTCGGTTTCTGTGGTCTGAGCTGAGAAAAAGTCAGTGTTGGAGGGTGGGAGAAGAGGCAAAATTTAGCATCTTTATTTATAGTAAAAATTAGCACAGCTTGGTGGTACTTTGTTACGGGAGTTAAGAGTGACAGAATAATGAAATATGCCTTCAACCCTACCCTAGGGATCAAAGCACAATTCTGTGCTTTTGGAAGGATAAGTAAAGTTGAGACACGTAACAAATGATGGGTGAAGAAAGTGATGAGTTAGCCCAATATTAATATACTAAATTGAGAGTGAGAGCAAGTGGGCATTTTTTTGCAGGTTATTGAAGATAGAGGACTTGAGTTTAAGTGCTAGATGAAATACGGAGATCTGCATCTGAAAATCATTTGTGAAGTTTTAAGGATGGTTGTGTTTTCACAGGGAATATTTGTTTAAGGAGGAGAGCATGTGGCTAAAAACAAATTCTTTTGGCAGTTCTCGAGGATGGGAATAGCAATAGGGGTAAATTCATCCAGAATACAGTAAATTAATTCTCATTGAACATCTGTGTTCAAGAAAGAGGGAAGGAGTGCTTACTGTAGAGATGGGGGCAAGGGGAGCACACTACATCACAAAGGGAATGAATGCAGTGTCAGAGATATGTTCCAAGATGTAGGAAAATAAAATCTCAACAGAATTATTCCAAGTGCCCAGGGCAGGAGGTCTGAAGTTGATGACAGGCTGTGTTTGACAGGGAGTAGTAGCACATGTCAGAGACACGTGTGCTTGGGGCAGAGGTGCGGAGTCTCTTGTGGCTCAAGCGCAGGATACAGGGTGGAGACAGTGCAGAGCTTGGTGGAGTCTTGGTTCCAAGATGCAAGAATTAGGAAACCATTTGAGGGTCTGAAGAATTTTAGAATCACTATTAATACAGATGATGAAATCATGTTTGACTTTAACCTAAATGCATAAAGATAACATAAATTTATAGTATTTGCTTATTTTAAAGGGTTTTTGGCAGATTGGGAGTTAGTCACAGTGTGTTTTGGTAGAATTAACATGGAAGCAATATGTTACAAAGGAGTTGAAGACAGGGAAATCATTTAAGAGGGTACTCGGTTTCTGTGGTCTGAGCTGAGAAAAAGTCAGTGTTGGAGGGTGGGAGAAGAGGCAAAATTTAGCATCTTTATTTATAGTAAAAATTAGCACAGCTTGGTGGTACTTTGTTACGGGAGTTAAGAGTGACAGAATAATGAAATATGCCTTCAACCCTACCCTAGGGATCAAAGCACAATTCTGTGCTTTTGGAAGGATAAGTAAAGTTGAGACACGTAACAAATGATGGGTGAAGAAAGTGATGAGTTAGCCCAATATTAATATACTAAATTGAGAGTGAGAGCAAGTGGGCATTTTTTTGCAGGTTATTGAAGATAGAGGACTTGAGTTTAAGTGCTAGATGAAATACGGAGATCTGCATCTGAAAATCATTTGTGAAGTTTTAAGGATGGTTGTGTTTTCACAGGGAATATTTGTTTAAGGAGGAGAGCATGTGGCTAAAAACAAATTCTTTTGGCAGTTCTCGAGGATGGGAATAGCAATAGGGGTAAATTCATCCAGAATACAGTAAATTAATTCTCATTGAACATCTGTGTTCAAGAAAGAGGGAAGGAGTGCTTACTGTAGAGATGGGGGCAAGGGGAGCACACTACATCACAAAGGGAATGAATGCAGTGTCAGAGATATGTTCCAAGATGTAGGAAAATAAAATCTCAACAGAATTATTCCAAGTGCCCAGGGCAGGAGGTCTGAAGTTGATGACAGGCTGTGTTTGACAGGGAGTAGTAGCACATGTCAGAGACACGTGTGCTTGGGGCAGAGGTGCGGAGTCTCTTGTGGCTCAAGCGCAGGATACAGGGTGGAGACAGTGCAGAGCTTGGTGGAGTCTTGGTTCCAAGATGCAAGAATTAGGAAACCATTTGAGGGGTCTGAAGAATTTTAGAATCACTATTAATACAGATGATGAAATCATGTTTGACTTTAACCTAAATGCATAAAGATAACATAAATTTATAGTATTTGCTTATTTTATCAAGGAGATCTTGTCATAATAAAGTGCTATATGTTCACTTTTATTAATTTGTATACATTTTGTTCATAGCAAATTTTTGATATGTGAAAATGGGACCAAATCAAAAAAATATATATATATGTGTGTGTGTGTATATATATATATATATATATATATATATATATATATGAGCTTCCCTGCTGGCTCAGATGGTTAAGAATCTGCCTGTAGTGCAGGAGACCTGGGCTTGATCCTTGGGTGGGGAAGATCTACTGGAGAAGAGAATGGCTACCCACTCTAGTATTCTTGCCTGGAGGATTCCATATACAGAGAAGCCTGGTCAGTTGCAGAGTTGTACACGACTGAGCAACTAACATACACACACACACGCACACATATGATTAGCATATTAATTATCAGCGACCAAGAGCTGGGGACACAAAGATGAGAGAATGAAATGAAGTCTCTCTTTCAAGATCTTGGTTGATTATTCAAAGATGGATAATAAAAAATGTTACATTCTTGTTGGGCGTTATGGGAACACTGAAGAGGAGGACATAATCCAAGTCAGATACTAGCAGAAGGATTTAGGAAGCCTTCTTGGAGGGATGATGATCACTGATTATTTGCAGATGCTAATGAAGAAGTGGATTGTTGAAGAAGGGAGCCCGAGATAGTGGCATAGCATGCAAATTGGGAAGCAGAGACACAGCCTGGTGTGTGTAAGGAACCATAATCATTTTATTCTTCTTGAAGTTCTAAGTGTGAGATTGGGACAGGAGAGGAGTTTGTAAATCTAGGTGGAGATCAGTGCAAGTTGACATTTCGCATCTTTATTTGAGGGTCTTGAGTTGTTTATAGAGGGATGACTTGGCTGGATTTTGCCTTCGGAGTATGTGGCCCTTGTTGCCAGGTGTAGGTTGAACTTGTTGGGAAGTCAGGCTTGGAGATAGTGCAGAGCTTGGTGGAGTCTTGGTTCCAAATGCAATTAGGAAACCATTTGAGGGTCTGAAGAATTTTAGAATCACTATTAATACAGATGATGAAATCATGTTTGACTTTAACCTAAATGCATAAAGATAACATAAATTTATAGTATTTGCTTATTTTATCAAGGAGATCTTGTCATAATAAAGTGCTATATGTTCACTTTTATTAATTTGTATACATTTTGTTCATAGCAAATTTTTGATATGTGAAAATGGGACCAAATCAAAAAAATATATATATATGTGTGTGTGTGTATATATATATATATATATATATATATATATATATGAGCTTCCCTGCTGGCTCAGATGGTTAAGAATCTGCCTGTAGTGCAGGAGACCTGGGCTTGATCCTTGGGTGGGGAAGATCTACTGGAGAAGAGAATGGCTACCCACTCTAGTATTCTTGCCTGGAGGATTCCATATACAGAGAAGCCTGGTCAGTTGCAGAGTTGTACACGACTGAGCAACTAACATACACACACACACGCACACATATGATTAGCATATTAATTATCAGCGACCAAGAGCTGGGGACACAAAGATGAGAGAATGAAATGAAGTCTCTCTTTCAAGATCTTGGTTGATTATTCAAAGATGGATAATAAAAAATGTTACATTCTTGTTGGGCGTTATGGGAACACTGAAGAGGAGGACATAATCCAAGTCAGATACTAGCAGAAGGATTTAGGAAGCCCCCTTGGCGGGATGATCATCACTGATTATTTGCAGATGCTAATGAAGAAGTGGATTGTTGAAGAAGGGAGCCCGAGATAGTGGCATAGCATGCAAATTGGGAAGCAGAGACACAGCCTGGTGTGTGTAAGGAACCATAATCATTTTATTCTTCTTGAAGTTCTAAGTGTGAGATTGGGACAGGAGAGGAGTTTGTAAATCTAGGTGGAGATCAGTGCAAGTTGACATTTCGCATCTTTATTTGAGGGTCTTGAGTTGTTTATAGAGGGATGACTTGGCTGGATTTTGCCTTCGGAGTATGTGGCCCTTGTTGCCAGGTGTAGGTTGAACTTGTTGGGAAGTCAGGCTTGGAGATAAGAAGCTTAGCTAGGTAGATTCTGCAGTAAACAGGCTTCACTGTATAAAAGAGAATATGGATGAAATTGGAAAGTACAGATTTCAGAAATATTCACGAAATACATTGGACTGAATTCATTAATTATTATTTACGGAAACCTAGGGAGAGGGAGTAAATGGGAGGAATGACTCAGGGATCTGGTTTGGTAGGTGGTTGTGCCTTCAGTTGAACTGTAAATACAACCAAAGAGCATACTAATTGGATTAGATGATGAGTTCTGTTTTGGACCTTTTGAACTTTAGTTGCTTTCCACACAAAGATTTCTAGCAGATGATTAAATATGTGAAGGTTAGGTGAGAAGTCTGGGTTTGAAATCCAAATCTGGAGGCCATCACCATGTAAGTGGCACTGATAAATCAAAAGAATGGACATTCTCTTTAGTATCATTATCATAAACAACATGGATATACTAAATGTATTCCAAGCAAAATACCCAAGAACCAAAGTGTGGATGAACTGTGCTTCTTAACCTTGTTTAGTTTGCTTAACTTTGAATGATCTGAAACATACTTTTAAAAAACTGAAAGAATTTTCTGACTGTTTAATAGTTAGGGCCCTGTGCTTCCACTGTAGGGAGCATGGGTTTAATCTCTGGTTGGGGAACTAAGATCCTGCATGCTGTGCAGTGTGGCCAAAGAAAAAAAAAATTAAAGAACAAATATAACCAGCATCTTCTTAAAAAATTATTTATCACCCCCCATATTTTAATCCTAGCATCAAAGCAGCATATCAAAATATCATTTGAATTGACAGTGGTGTGTAAGGAACCATAATCATTTTATGTGGCATATGCATTGCAAATTGGGAAGCAGAGACACAGCCTGTGTGTAAGGAACCATAATCATTTTATTCTTCTTGAAGTTCTAAGTGTGAGATTGGGACAGGAGAGGAGTTTGTAAATCTAGGTGGAGATCAGTGCAAGTTGACATTTCGCATCTTTATTTGAGGGTCTTGAGTTGTTTATAGAGGGATGACTTGGCTGGATTTTGCCTTCGGAGTATGTGGCCCTTGTTGCCAGGTGTAGGTTGAACTTGTTGGGAAGTCAGGCTTGGAGATAAGAAGCTTAGCTAGGTAGATTCTGCAGTAAACAGGCTTCACTGTATAAAAGAGAATATGGATGAAATTGGAAAGTACAGATTTCAGAAATATTCACGAAATACATTGGACTGAATTCATTAATTATTATTTACGGAAACCTAGGGAGAGGGAGTAAATGGGAGGAATGACTCAGGGATCTGGTTTGGTAGGTGGTTGTGCCTTCAGTTGAACTGTAAATACAACCAAAGAGCATACTAATTGGATTAGATGATGAGTTCTGTTTTGGACCTTTTGAACTTTAGTTGCTTTCCACACAAAGATTTCTAGCAGATGATTAAATATGTGAAGGTTAGGTGAGAAGTCTGGGTTTGAAATCCAAATCTGGAGGCCATCACCATGTAAGTGGCACTGATAAATCAAAAGAATGGACATTCTCTTTAGTATCATTATCATAAACAACATGGATATACTAAATGTATTCCAAGCAAAATACCCAAGAACCAAAGTGTGGATGAACTGTGCTTCTTAACCTTGTTTAGTTTGCTTAACTTTGAATGATCTGAAACATACTTTTAAAAAACTGAAAGAATTTTCTGACTGTTTAATAGTTAGGGCCCTGTGCTTCCACTGTAGGGAGCATGGGTTTAATCTCTGGTTGGGGAACTAAGATCCTGCATGCTGTGCAGTGTGGCCAAAGAAAAAAAAAATTAAAGAACAAATATAACCAGCATCTTCTTAAAAAATTATTTATCACCCCCCATATTTTAATCCTAGCATCAAAGCAGCATATCAAAATATCATTTGAATTGACAGTGCAGTTACTTGGAGTTCTTAGAACTGGGTGGCTAGTGTATACAGAGCACTGAATTCATTGCAAAAGACTTCAAAGGCAGTCCATAGAATGATTTTGGCAATAAAAAGAATTTAATTTTTCCTCTCCCAGCTCAAGCACTAGTCATCTAGGGAGAAAAATTACTCCCAGATGAGTTTGCAGTTGCCAGCAATCCAAAATTTAACCAAATTGGATCATCACACAGTGTGTTTGGAAGAAAGACTAACAAGATGTTCTTTTAGTAGATTCTAGGAAGTGTAGGACTTACTTAACTACGGTGGTCCTGGAAAATGGTTATTGCCTAAAGATTAGGAATAATTAAGTCTAGTGCTATTCATTTGTAGGAGAATTTTCCAATAATAATTTTGGTAAATGACATCTTCTGAAAACAAAAAGAGACATTAAACTATAGAATGATGGATGCAGAAACTCACCAACATTGCAGTATTTTGAACTTTATTTCATCATTTGGAATTTCATTCCCCAAACAGTATTGGTTAGTAATAATGCTAAATAGTTCCCAGTACTAGGCTAAACACTCTATAGTGTGCCAGTTGCCATTCTAGACACTTTACATATCCTCACACCACCCTGTAAGAGGGATGCTTTTGTCAGCCATCTTTAATACATGAGGAAACAAAGGCAAGCAGATGGTAAGCTGACTTGCCCAAGATCACATACCTGTTAATACTAATGAGTAGAGCAGATATTCTGCCCTCAGAGCTGTGGTAGATCCACAATGGTATGATAAAAAAAACATTCTCTTTAGTATCATTATCATAAACAACATGGATATACTAAATGTATTCCAAGCAAAATACCCAAGAACCAAAGTGTGGATGAACTGTGCTTCTTAACCTTGTTTAGTTTGCTTAACTTTGAATGATCTGAAACATACTTTTAAAAAACTGAAAGAATTTTCTGACTGTTTAATAGTTAGGGCCCTGTGCTTCCACTGTAGGGAGCATGGGTTTAATCTCTGGTTGGGGAACTAAGATCCTGCATGCTGTGCAGTGTGGCCAAAGAAAAAAAAAATTAAAGAACAAATATAACCAGCATCTTCTTAAAAAATTATTTATCACCCCCCATATTTTAATCCTAGCATCAAAGCAGCATATCAAAATATCATTTGAATTGACAGTGCAGTTACTTGGAGTTCTTAGAACTGGGTGGCTAGTGTATACAGAGCACTGAATTCATTGCAAAAGACTTCAAAGGCAGTCCATAGAATGATTTTGGCAATAAAAAGAATTTAATTTTTCCTCTCCCAGCTCAAGCACTAGTCATCTAGGGAGAAAAATTACTCCCAGATGAGTTTGCAGTTGCCAGCAATCCAAAATTTAACCAAATTGGATCATCACACAGTGTGTTTGGAAGAAAGACTAACAAGATGTTCTTTTAGTAGATTCTAGGAAGTGTAGGACTTACTTAACTACGGTGGTCCTGGAAAATGGTTATTGCCTAAAGATTAGGAATAATTAAGTCTAGTGCTATTCATTTGTAGGAGAATTTTCCAATAATAATTTTGGTAAATGACATCTTCTGAAAACAAAAAGAGACATTAAACTATAGAATGATGGATGCAGAAACTCACCAACATTGCAGTATTTTGAACTTTATTTCATCATTTGGAATTTCATTCCCCAAACAGTATTGGTTAGTAATAATGCTAAATAGTTCCCAGTACTAGGCTAAACACTCTATAGTGTGCCAGTTGCCATTCTAGACACTTTACATATCCTCACACCACCCTGTAAGAGGGATGCTTTTGTCAGCCATCTTTAATACATGAGGAAACAAAGGCAAGCAGATGGTAAGCTGACTTGCCCAAGATCACATACCTGTTAATACTAATGAGTAGAGCAGATATTCTGCCCTCAGAGCTGTGGTAGATCCAGGAAGACTGCCCTTACATCTATGGTAGACCTAGGTAGTCTGCCTTCATAGCCCATGGTAGACAGACAAAGGTAGTCTGCCCTTAGATCCCGTGGTCGACCTGTGTAGTCTACCTGAAGAGTAAGTGGTACCCTCAGGTGGTCTGCCTTCAAACTCTTTACTCTTTTTTTTTTTTTTTAAAGATTTATTTATTTATTTATTTTGGGCGGGGGTCGGGTTGGGGAGGGAGGGGGGCAGGCGGGCCACTTCTATTGGTCTTTCATTTCTCTATTTTCATCCGTCTTTGTTCTTTGGCTCCTGTGGGCCTCCCATCGTGGTGGCATCTGTCGCTGCAGAGCGCCGGCTCTGGGCGCATGCGCTCCAGAGCTCCGGCTCGGTAATTGGACACATCGGTCCAGCCGCTCTGCGACACGTGGGATCTTCCCAGGCCAGGGATCAAACCGGCGCCCCTTGCACTGCAAGGCGGTGTCCTTACCCACTGGACCACCAGGGAAGCCCAAACTCTTTACTCTTAATCACACTTATAGTTTAAACAGTCATGAATGCAACTGATAGATAATATATTTATGCGCTGTGGAATTTTTCAAAGTATGGAGACATGATTCTTGCCCCTTAAAAAAATGCAGTCTCTGGCACTGTTTCCCAAATAGTTTGCTTTGTAACACACCACGATGTTGTTTTTAATTTAATTTTTTCTACTATGGTGTAAAGTTGATATTACACATGAAGGAAATTTTTAAAAATAAAAATAATTAAATTGTCTCTTTAGGTTAATTGTATCTTAGAAGTGTTGTACAAGTTAGGTGTAGAGATTACGAATTTTAGGAGATTTTATAAAGACTTCAGTGTGTAACAGCATAGGTATATACTTCGCTCTTTACTCAGGAAATATATTGTAAATGGAAATTATTTTAATCAACTAATTCAAAAGGTACCAGGCATGCATGCATTAAAGGTTTTATTATTAATACTTTTCATTTTTTAATTATAAAAATGATATAGAGTCACATGATAGAGCATTTGGAGATAAAATATGAAAATCCATAAACCCAGCAGCTATTATGCCTTATAGTCTTATTTCCTTATAGTCTTTTCCTGTGTATCTAGTCTTACATTATTATAATAATACTATATTTATAATTTTGTACCATAAGAAGTTTTAATTTTGCTCTTTAATATTATTGAAGATCCTTTTTTGGGGGTAAAAATAGAGTACTAATTTGTCATTTGGATATATTTTCAGTCTGTACTAAGTTCACATATTATAATTCAGAAAGCTTTTTAGGTTATGCCCATCTATCTCCGTTCCAAGTCTTGGCTTTCCTCAGCCAGGTCCACCGATGCCCCCTACCTGCAGGCTGAGTCTTGCAAGGTACCTAGGACATTCTTACCTGAGTGAGCAGACACAGCTTCAGCTTCAGCCCTACTCATGTGACTTGGAATCATCTTTATCCACCCAGACTTTGGATTCATTTGCTCTCTCTACTCCTGCTTTCTGTCATCTGACCCTCCACCCTGCAAACCCCTCTGCTGCCAGTTGTTACAGGATCAGCCCTGGGCCCTCGCTTAATTGTTTTCCCTTCATCTCTCCTCACCCTTCAATTGCCGGTCATAGCTGACTTGGTGAGGCTTCCTCTCCTTAGTACCCACTTCTTTTCAGTTATTCTCCTCATCCTCTGGACTGCTTCTGGCCTTTGTGACCCCTTTCTTGCTTCCTGCCACTTTCACCTCCTGCATACTCCCAGTAGAAGGTGGTGTCTGCCACCTGCATAGGATTTTCCAGGCTTGCCCTGAATTCTAATTGAGCCTTCTCCTTGGAATCTCTGTTCTTCTGCATTATTCATTGAATTCAACTTATGTCTTGCCCAGTGTATACCCTTTGGACCAAGTTCCTTAGACTGGCCTGCCATCTTCTTGGATGGCAAGTATAAAGACTTCAGTGTGTAACAGCATAGGTATATACTTCGCTCTTTACTCAGGAAATATATTGTAAATGGAAATTATTTTAATCAACTAATTCAAAAGGTACCAGGCATGCATGCATTAAAGGTTTTATTATTAATACTTTTCATTTTTTAATTATAAAAATGATATAGAGTCACATGATAGAGCATTTGGAGATAAAATATGAAAATCCATAAACCCAGCAGCTATTATGCCTTATAGTCTTATTTCCTTATAGTCTTTTCCTGTGTATCTAGTCTTACATTATTATAATAATACTATATTTATAATTTTGTACCATAAGAAGTTTTAATTTTGCTCTTTAATATTATTGAAGATCCTTTTTTGGGGGTAAAAATAGAGTACTAATTTGTCATTTGGATATATTTTCAGTCTGTACTAAGTTCACATATTATAATTCAGAAAGCTTTTTAGGTTATGCCCATCTATCTCCGTTCCAAGTCTTGGCTTTCCTCAGCCAGGTCCACCGATGCCCCCTACCTGCAGGCTGAGTCTTGCAAGGTACCTAGGACATTCTTACCTGAGTGAGCAGACACAGCTTCAGCTTCAGCCCTACTCATGTGACTTGGAATCATCTTTATCCACCCAGACTTTGGATTCATTTGCTCTCTCTACTCCTGCTTTCTGTCATCTGACCCTCCACCCTGCAAACCCCTCTGCTGCCAGTTGTTACAGGATCAGCCCTGGGCCCTCGCTTAATTGTTTTCCCTTCATCTCTCCTCACCCTTCAATTGCCGGTCATAGCTGACTTGGTGAGGCTTCCTCTCCTTAGTACCCACTTCTTTTCAGTTATTCTCCTCATCCTCTGGACTGCTTCTGGCCTTTGTGACCCCTTTCTTGCTTCCTGCCACTTTCACCTCCTGCATACTCCCAGTAGAAGGTGGTGTCTGCCACCTGCATAGGATTTTCCAGGCTTGCCCTGAATTCTAATTGAGCCTTCTCCTTGGAATCTCTGTTCTTCTGCATTATTCATTGAATTCAACTTATGTCTTGCCCAGTGTATACCCTTTGGACCAAGTTCCTTAGACTGGCCTGCCATCTTCTTGGATGGCAAGTGCTACAGATGGTTCTGTTGCCTTTGGCGTGTGCTCTATCCTGAGACCAGTCCTCTGCCTAACTTTGTCTCTTTCCATGTTGGCCTCTGTTGCAGGGACCTGAGACTATTCAGGACAATGTCAGCATAGTTTCTGGAAAGACAAGATTACTGTGTAAAATCAAGAGAGTCGAAGAAGAATTTTAATGCAATGAAAAATAAATGTATTCACTGATTTTTAAAAAATCTTCTCAGATCCTTTTACAGCTAAATTTGAAGGAAAAAGGAGCAACTGTCTATGTCACATGCAGACATCTTTGTACTGTGTAGGCTCTGGATGCATTGCATGTTGTGTCTAGATTTAACATGACTATAGCACATGAAATAAAAGAATCCATCAATACAGACTAAATTAAAATTGGAGTTGCATAAAGAGAATCTACGGTGAGCTGTCTTTGAGTTGCCTCATTTATTCTTATTGATGAATTTTCATAACTTACTCCTTGAATAAATTATCTAAGAATCAGTACATGATTTTCTTTATATATTACTTCATATTTGTATAAAGATCCTTCTGTAATAAAATCTTATAATGATTACTGTTTTTGCTGTGTGAATGGGCTGGATGCTTTTTTATAATGATTAGTGTTTTCACTCTCCAATTGGACTGAATTTTTCATTTACAATTCATATAAAAACAGAGCAACATTGCAAGTTTACTATTAAAAACGTTCAATAATATTTTCATTTTTTTCAACTCTGGGGACATTCAGATCCTTTTCTTCTTTGTCATAGACATAATTGGCCATATCAGTAACATGGTCACAATACACAACTCCCTTCCTCTAAGATAATCAAATTCAAGTATTCTCTTTAATTTCAATCTCCTGACATTATGTCATTCTTATTCTGATTTATCTGTGGAATCATGTGTCATGACCAGTTACAAAATGCAGTGATCAGGGAGGTATATAATGGGTTACTGGAGCAGGACGTTTACAGGCTGTTGACTCAATGAAATGTGCCATTTCCATGGTATACAAGGGTGATATGCAAGTAATCTCATGGCGTTAGTCATAATCAAAGAAAGCTGTTGACCATGGAGAAATCCCTGAAAGAAGTAAGAGGATTCCAGCTAATAGAAGAACACCACAATGGATAGTCTAGGTAAGAATCAAGGCGGTACTTGGTTTCAGTTTGATCTGTTCATACCACATATTACGTGTGTTTCTTCCATACCATGTGCCAAGTTCCCAAATTATGTCACCCTGATGATTAAGAGGATTTCCAGTAGTTTCTCTGGGTTGCATGAGTTTGTCTTAGGAGTGTACATGCTACAGATATGCGAAGAAGGGTTGTGAGAGAAAGGGAAACAAATTCAGGTTAAGTAACATTTTTATGTTTGTTAATATCACAGCTTTGTGTAGGAAGGCGTTGAGAAACGTGGCTGCCTTAGAAAAGTTTTAGAACTACTGCATGCATCTACCACAGATACAAAGGCCACATTTGGTGTTCTCTTCTCTTCAGCAATTGAAGTGATAGAGGTTCATTGAGGACCTAGCGATTTATTCTTATTGATGAATTTTCATAACTTACTCCTTGAATAAATTATCTAAGAATCAGTACATGATTTTCTTTATATATTACTTCATATTTGTATAAAGATCCTTCTGTAATAAAATCTTATAATGATTACTGTTTTTGCTGTGTGAATGGGCTGGATGCTTTTTTATAATGATTAGTGTTTTCACTCTCCAATTGGACTGAATTTTTCATTTACAATTCATATAAAAACAGAGCAACATTGCAAGTTTACTATTAAAAACGTTCAATAATATTTTCATTTTTTTCAACTCTGGGGACATTCAGATCCTTTTCTTCTTTGTCATAGACATAATTGGCCATATCAGTAACATGGTCACAATACACAACTCCCTTCCTCTAAGATAATCAAATTCAAGTATTCTCTTTAATTTCAATCTCCTGACATTATGTCATTCTTATTCTGATTTATCTGTGGAATCATGTGTCATGACCAGTTACAAAATGCAGTGATCAGGGAGGTATATAATGGGTTACTGGAGCAGGACGTTTACAGGCTGTTGACTCAATGAAATGTGCCATTTCCATGGTATACAAGGGTGATATGCAAGTAATCTCATGGCGTTAGTCATAATCAAAGAAAGCTGTTGACCATGGAGAAATCCCTGAAAGAAGTAAGAGGATTCCAGCTAATAGAAGAACACCACAATGGATAGTCTAGGTAAGAATCAAGGCGGGTACTTGGTTTCAGTTTGATCTGTTCATACCACATATTACGTGTGTTTCTTCCATACCATGTGCCAAGTTCCCAAATTATGTCACCCTGATGATTAAGAGGATTTCCAGTAGTTTCTCTGGGTTGCATGAGTTTGTCTTAGGAGTGTACATGCTACAGATATGCGAAGAAGGGTTGTGAGAGAAAGGGAAACAAATTCAGGTTAAGTAACATTTTTATGTTTGTTAATATCACAGCTTTGTGTAGGAAGGCGTTGAGAAACGTGGCTGCCTTAGAAAAGTTTTAGAACTACTGCATGCATCTACCACAGATACAAAGGCCACATTTGGTGTTCTCTTCTCTTCAGCAATTGAAGTGATAGAGGTTCATTGAGGACCTGCTGAGTTCCAGATTCTGGAACCCTTAAACATCCTGGTCGTATCCTGGACTATTAAAACAATTGCTGCCCTACAATCTTAGCTTCTTCCTGTGGTTTGGCACACAACTTCCCTTTTATCTCCATACTTTTTGATGATCTTATTTATGGTTTCAAAATAACTTCTATACAAAGATTCCAAAACCTGTGTCTCCAGCCTGACTTTGTCAGTTTGTGCCCATGGGAGGTTTGGACATCGTCGTTGCCAAGCCTCAGTTTTCTTATTTGTACAACAAATGTCCCTCCCTTCCGAATGCTGTAAGAATATAAAGAGCGGAGGTACCAGTTTGTAAATTACACTGGTGTCAAAAACAGTATCCTTTCTCTTGCTGTAATCAGAATCCTTAGGATCATATTTCTAACTTTTGCTTTGTTTTATTTTTTTTAGCAATGCTTGTTTGTATGGAACTTGATAGCTTAAATGTAAGATTTACTAGCAGTACTCAGTCATTTCTTTTCCTCATGGCACAGTCTTTCCAACCGTCACTGTGTCTCAAAATCTTGAAAGTACCTTTTAATCCGTTCTCCTTCTTTGGGTCTTACTGTTATCACATTTTTTCAGGCCTTCATTGCAACTTGTCTGGATTATTATAATAATAATCTTTTAACTGGTCCCCTGTCTTCAGTCTTTACTTTTCCTAGTTTGTCTTCTATCCTGTTGCTGTAAGATTTATGTTTGTTTGATTACTTTTTCTTTTTGTTTCTCTTCTAAAAGTATAGTCTCTTTGCACATGAGCTTCAGTGCTCTCCCACGCCTATCCCTCCTTGTACCTATCCCTTCCCGTATACATTGCACTTAAGACTTGTTAGCCTTGCCTCCAAGGTCCTCTACAGTATATGTATTTAATCTGCATTTGTCGTTTCCTTTTATAGCTCCTCCGTGAGCCTCCTCTTCAACCAAACTCTATTTTCCAACAGTGTTGACCACTTTTATGTCTAGCTCTTTCCACAGGCTCATCTATCTTTCTGGGATGTCTTCATTTTGTTGTTGTTCATTGTCCAGACACTAAGTCATGTCCAGTTCTTTGCAACTCCATGAACTGCAGCACAAAAGGTTTCCCTATTCTCCATTATCTGCTCGAACTCATGTCCACGTGTTGGTGATTCCATCTAATCATCTCATCTGCTGTTGCTACCTGATTCTTTGAGGCCAAATGAACAAACTACCACCTCCATGAAAGTACTCGTAATCTTTTTCCTGAACAAATGTGATTCAGACTCTTCTGTCCTGAACCCTCTTTGTATGTCACTGTTCTTAATTTCCCAGCTACTCCGTGGTTGCATAATACTTTAGTAATTATGCAAAATAGTCACTTTGTTCTTAAGCTTAGCTTAGTTATTGTGTACCTGTTTATTTGTGAACTGTATTTTGAAACAGCCTCAGGCTCATGATCAAAAAGCAGTTGGTTGCAGGGACCTTCCGCAGAAAGGGAAGGCAGCAGGGATTACTCCCGGCGGAACCGGGAGATCTCGGAGAAAGGCGAATCTTGAACTGTCCGCCCCGCAGCCCCCTGGCTGAAGGCAGGGCACAATCGAGCGCGAAAGGGGTTCCATCGAAGTAGTTCCGCTTTATTAGAGTAAACTAACAGTTTTTATAGGCAAACGAAAAGGGGGGTTTGCAAGGGACTTCCTATAGTTACACCAATCAAGCTAAAGGTTGAGCAACCACGCATTTACATTGCAATAGGAACTCAGGTGAGCCGGCATTGCCCAGAGCTCGGAAACCAGGGGGATCAATCAGAAGTTTTGACAATGGACCTTAGATCATGCCCTGTCTCTTCCTGTCAGCGTCCTTTTAGTACCAAACTGCAAATATGTGCTTAAGCTTCCTTATGCTTGCAAAAGCCCTCTTTCCTTCAGGGCCCCACTATCCCTCCTTGTACCTATCCCTTCCCGTATACATTGCACTTAAGACTTGTTAGCCTTGCCTCCAAGGTCCTCTACAGTATATGTATTTAATCTGCATTTGTCGTTTCCTTTTATAGCTCCTCCGTGAGCCTCCTCTTCAACCAAACTCTATTTTCCAACAGTGTTGACCACTTTTATGTCTAGCTCTTTCCACAGGCTCATCTATCTTTCTGGGATGTCTTCATTTTGTTGTTGTTCATTGTCCAGACACTAAGTCATGTCCAGTTCTTTGCAACTCCATGAACTGCAGCACAAAAGGTTTCCCTATTCTCCATTATCTGCTCGAACTCATGTCCACGTGTTGGTGATTCCATCTAATCATCTCATCTGCTGTCGCTACCTGATTCTTTGAGGCCAAATGAACAAACTACCACCTCCATGAAAGTACTCGTAATCTTTTTCCTGAACAAATGTGATTCAGACTCTTCTGTCCTGAACCCTCTTTGTATGTCACTGTTCTTAATTTCCCAGCTACTCCGTGGTTGCATAATACTTTAGTAATTATGCAAAATAGTCACTTTGTTCTTAAGCTTAGCTTAGTTATTGTGTACCTGTTTATTTGTGAACTGTATTTTGAAACAGCCTCAGGCTCATGATCAAAAAGCAGTTGGTTGCAGGGACCTTCCGCAGAAAGGGAAGGCAGCAGGGATTACTCCCGGCGGAACCGGGAGATCTCGGAGAAAGGCGAATCTTGAACTGTCCGCCCCGCAGCCCCCTGGCTGAAGGCAGGGGACAATCAGACGCGACAGGGGTTCCATCGAAGTAGTTCCGCTTTATTAGAGTAAACTAACAGTTTTTATAGGCAAACGAAAAGGGGGGTTTGCAAGGGACTTCCTATAGTTACACCAATCAAGCTAAAGGTTGAGCAACCACGCATTTACATTGCAATAGGAACTCAGGTGAGCCGGCATTGCCCAGAGCTCGGAAACCAGGGGGATCAATCAGAAGTTTTGACAATGGACCTTAGATCATGCCCTGTCTCTTCCTGTCAGCGTCCTTTTAGTACCAAACTGCAAATATGTGCTTAAGCTTCCTTATGCTTGCAAAAGCCCTCTTTCCTTCAGGGCCCCACAGTTGGTGACAGTTACATAATTTTATTTTATAGATTATGTCCTGCCATGTGTCACATGCAAGAAGGAAAAATGACTTCCAATCAGTTTTACTCTTGAAGATGTGAGGGGCCATTTTAATACTATTTTTTTCTTGATAAGATGCAGCAATATGTAGTGAGAGAATTATTTCAGGCATTGGTATTTATAGTCATGTTGAAATGTGATTGAATGAAAGTACCTTCTAATTAGAAACTAACATTTTATAGAAAAAGTAAATTAGCTCACTTTTGGAAAGATGTCTTGCCTTGTTTTTATCTTTGATTAATCTTCAGAAGGATATTTCTTTTTGTCTGTAGTTTGTATATCCAAGTTTTAAAGTCTTAGACTCTATATTAAGTCCTTTTTTGTATTATTACAAATCAGTCAATCTTTTACTTCTTTAATGTTGGCAGCCATTCAGTCTTTATATGCCAGAAAGTAAAGTGCAGAAACCCCGCCCATATTAATGTAATTTTATGGTTAAGATTTTACATTCACAAAAGTCCAAAATTTCAAAGTTATAGTTCCCAAAAGAACCCTAGTTCAGTCACATTGTATAAACTGATATTAGGGCTGAAATGTATCATCATTACAGTAGTGCAGTATACCATATATGCATGAGGACACAGTTATGGTTGCTGAGGGAACCATAATTTTGGATTTTCTGACTTTTTTGTATGTGCAATTGTATGTACAATTTCAACCATAATGTTAAGTTAATGCTGTAGATTTTCATTGACTCTTAAGTAATATATTTGTTGCTATGTTTATCTTAAAGAAGTTTTCACTGACTCCATTTTTTTTCTTCTGTGTATCTGTAAACATACACTTACATATATCTGATGTCCCTACAAAGAAAACCATCTAAGAAATATTTCTATGTAAAAATAGTTTTTATCCTCATGTATACTCTCATATCTTCTCTGCCTTTCACACACACATACACACACAGCCTCACACACTTACGTTACATTCTGGCACATTATAGAAGCAGGTAGCATATCCACTACCTGCTGTTGAAAGTGTTGACGATACTGAATTATTTATTCTATCTTCTACACTATCCAAAATCATTTTGGGTTCTTTGACACATTTTGGTCTCTTCCATATGGATACTTCATGGTGGCAGAGTTGCCAGATGCTCAGGTTTTGTGACAGTCTTAGTTTTTCAAGGACTGTTGGAATATTCTTGGGAGAATCTCTCGCCTTGTTACTGATTCCTGTGGAGTGGTAAAATACTAACATTTCTTTGAAAGTGTTTTTCAAGACAAGGAGTTAATACAAGAAGTTAGCAGAATGTCCCATCTGAGAGTACTTTACTTTTGGGACATAGAAATGGAGCAATTTGATATCAGATTTATTTGTAGTGAGCTGCATTACCCTGACAGTAAGTAATAAGAGTATATATGAATTTGGGGATTAAAACAAAGTTATTTAAAATATCAAGTGTTAACTCTCCTGCAACTTCAACCCATTGTTTATATCCTCAGTTACCCAAATGCAAAGGTAAGAGCAGGATGTCAAATCTAGCTTATCTTTTTATCTTTTATCTACTATATGATAAATATATAAGATGTATACGTTCACGTATACTGAATATTTTCTTAGTTGAATAGAAGGTGGATATTTATGGCTCCAGGTATTTGCTTTTTCTCTGCAGTACTAATAGAAATAAATAACCCCACCCACTTTCCAAGTGCTGCCCTTAACACACTACTCAACTGGAAATTCTCCTTATCGTTAATGTTCATCTCAAGTGCTCTCTCTTCTAAAGCTCTTCTGGCGTTTCCATACCAAGTCTGAGGTTCCCTGCTTGCCTCTCTCATGGCTTGTGTCTATTTCCTGGCATTCCCGGGCCAGTGTATGTACAAGTAGAGGGAAGGGGAGAAAGGAAAAGGAGTTACTCAGAAGGGATGCGTCCACACTGTGCCTTAGACGTAAATGTTTTACACAGCAGGGAGGCTTTGAATGACTTTCTGTGACCTATGGCCTGTGAGCCTCAGTGGTAAGCAAGGGGAAATGAAAATGACTTTGAGACTCAGATGGATATCTGTAGTGAGTCTCTGTTGTTCTTAAGTCACTAAGTCCTATCTGACTCTTTGTGACCCCATGGACTGTAACACGCCAGGCTTCCCTGTCTGCTGTCTCCCAGAGACATGCTGAAGCTCATGTCCATGAGCCTATAGTGCATATTTATACACATGTTCAAGTACTTTTGTCTATTCTCATGTGGAGATAAAGGGGGAAATACAGTCAAAGAAAGTTTTTCTAGCTATTTTTTTTTTTCCCCTTAGTGAATAGGTTCCCCCCTCCCTTTTAAATGGAGGATATTTTCATCCCAGTGTATAACTTGAAACTGCCTCCACTATGGACAGCTCAATCATAGTACCTATGACTTTCTTTCCATTACTGACTATCCTGGTTCCAGCTTTGCCTTTAGCTGGCTAACACAGAGCAAGTGACCTCATTTTGTGTGTCTTAATCACCTGGTCAGGAAGTGTGACCTTGGTAGGTGAGACCTAGATGCATCTCAGAGAGTCACTTTTTCAAGTAACTTGTGTTGAATGACTTCAATACTTCATTTTTAAATAAGCTCAATAGTATTGTTTATATTATTTTTCCCTCTGTCCCCCCTCCATACCTATGTATATATTAGTTTTTTATGCATGGCAATTATTTAAGTTGGGATCAAAGGATGCATATTCAAATAGTTTTTATTTGTGAAGCTTAGATAGACATGTAAAGAATTTGTAATTTTCATTTTGCTCTGTTCCAATAAGACATTTAGATCTTTCCAAAAGCTTTTAAGTGTTTCTGATTCTGTACTATAGATTCGGAAACATAATCTTAGAATTTTCACTTTCTTGGCCTGATGAAAAAGAAACATGGGATTAGAGCAAATTAATGTTTATCAAATATCTCACCTTTAAAAATATAAAAGACCAGGACACAATCCAGGGTCTCCTCTCTTCAAATTCTTTTTCTTTCTTTGTGATAGGTTTTATGTATTTATTTTTGCTTTGTGATAGTTTTTATGTATTTATTTTTGGTGATGATGCTGGGTCTTAGTTGCTGCGCAGGCTTTTCTCTAGTTGTGGGGAGCAGGGCTTCTCATCCTCATGGCCTCTCTTGCTGCCAAACATGCATTCTAGGGACTCAGGGCTTCAGTAGTTGATGTGGCACGTGGGCTCAGTAGCTGCAGCTCTCAGACTCTAGAGTTCAGGCTCAACAGTTGTGGCACACAGGCTTACTTGCTCCACAGCATGTGCAATCTTTCCAAACCATGGATTGACTGGATTGGCAGGCAGATTCCCCACCACTGAGCCACCAGCAAAGCACCCAGATTCTTTTTCTATTGCAGATGTACTATATTACTTAACATTTCACTTTTCTAAACACTTTTTTTTTCAAGCACTTTTGAGTGCCTACTGTGTACAGTGCACTCTATTGGCATTGACTTTTGTAATTAATTACCAAGTGATACCCTTTTATAATTAAAGTGATGGATAAACTAGCAAAACATTGGGGATACTAAATAAATTATTTTGCCAGCTTTGCCTTTAGCTGGCTAACACAGAGCAAGTGACCTCATTTTGTGTGTCTTAATCACCTGGTCAGGAAGTGTGACCTTGGTAGGTGAGACCTAGATGCATCTCAGAGAGTCACTTTTTCAAGTAACTTGTGTTGAATGACTTCAATACTTCTTTTTTAAATAAGCTCAATAGTATTGTTTATATTATTTTTCCCTCTGTCCCCTCCATACCTATGTATATATTAGTTTTTTATGCATGGCAATTATTTAAGTTGGGATCAAAGGATGCATATTCAAATAGTTTTTATTTGTGAAGCTTAGATAGACATGTAAAGAATTTGTAATTTTCATTTTGCTCTGTTCCAATAAGACATTTAGATCTTTCCAAAAGCTTTTAAGTGTTTCTGATTCTGTACTATAGATTCGGAAACATAATCTTAGAATTTTCACTTTCTTGGCCTGATGAAAAAGAAACATGGGATTAGAGCAAATTAATGTTTATCAAATATCTCACCTTTAAAAATATAAAAGACCAGGACACAATCCAGGGTCTCCTCTCTTCAAATTCTTTTTCTTTCTTTGTGATAGGTTTTATGTATTTATTTTTGCTTTGTGATAGTTTTTATGTATTTATTTTTGGTGATGATGCTGGGTCTTAGTTGCTGCGCAGGCTTTTCTCTAGTTGTGGGGAGCAGGGCTTCTCATCCTCATGGCCTCTCTTGCTGCCAAACATGCATTCTAGGGACTCAGGGCTTCAGTAGTTGATGTGGCACGTGGGCTCAGTAGCTGCAGCTCTCAGACTCTAGAGTTCAGGCTCAACAGTTGTGGCACACAGGCTTACTTGCTCCACAGCATGTGCAATCTTTCCAAACCATGGATTGACTGGATTGGCAGGCAGATTCCCCACCACTGAGCCACCAGCAAAGCACCCAGATTCTTTTTCTATTGCAGATGTACTATATTACTTAACATTTCACTTTTCTAAACACTTTTTTTTTCAAGCACTTTTGAGTGCCTACTGTGTACAGTGCACTCTATTGGCATTGACTTTTGTAATTAATTACCAAGTGATACCCTTTTATAATTAAAGTGATGGATAAACTAGCAAAACATTGGGGATACTAAATAAATTATTTGTGGAGAGGTATTTTTTCAAATGACATATTAAGCACCAAATTCAGGGGAGCTTTCAGAGAACTGCCTTGGACTTGCCAAAACAAACATAGGAGAAGTGATCAAAACACAGGAATAATCTCTACGAGAAGCCTAACAACAAAAATGTCACAAATCAAATGATAGAACAACTCAGTAGAGTATAGGAGGCAACTCTGGGAAGCACATCTAATACAAATACTCCTAAGCCTGGAACACCTTAGATTTGTGACTGATTATAGGAAAGACTGAATATTTAGGAGGCATTTTCTTCTGTGCTTATTAATTTTGGCAGTAAATGTGATTCAGTAAAAAAGTGTAGGTTATCATATTTCTCCTTGCTAGTTTATTAGCTATTTGGACACAAAATACCTTTCTCTCCATGATTATTAGAACTATTTTAGTTGTTTCCAGGAAGCAGATATTATTGTTGTTGTTGTTGTTGTTGTTGTGATTACTTCAAGTATTCCTGGGTCATAATATTCAAACCTAAATGATGATAATATCTAAAAGCAACTCTGTACTTGCCTATGGTGTGTTTCTCAGGCTTGTGCCTTAACTGAGCTTTATGTTTAAGAAATAGTTTCTGGCTTGACTGGTTAGTGTGTCATTAAATGAGTATAATCTTTGACAACACTGGTAAGGTTGGGTGTCAGTGACAAGACAGACTTTATGTTTTTGTGCATTCTAGGGACTCAGGGCTCAGTTGATGTGGCACGTGGGCTCAGCTCTCAGACTCTAGAGTTCAGGCTCAACAGTTGTGGCACACAGGCTTACTTGCTCCACAGCATGTGCAATCTTTCCAAACCATGGATTGACTGGATTGGCAGGCAGATTCCCCACCACTGAGCCACCAGCAAAGCACCCAGATTCTTTTTCTATTGCAGATGTACTATATTACTTAACATTTCACTTTTCTAAACACTTTTTTTTTCAAGCACTTTTGAGTGCCTACTGTGTACAGTGCACTCTATTGGCATTGACTTTTGTAATTAATTACCAAGTGATACCCTTTTATAATTAAAGTGATGGATAAACTAGCAAAACATTGGGGATACTAAATAAATTATTTGTGGAGAGGTATTTTTTCAAATGACATATTAAGCACCAAATTCAGGGGAGCTTTCAGAGAACTGCCTTGGACTTGCCAAAACAAACATAGGAGAAGTGATCAAAACACAGGAATAATCTCTACGAGAAGCCTAACAACAAAAATGTCACAAATCAAATGATAGAACAACTCAGTAGAGTATAGGAGGCAACTCTGGGAAGCACATCTAATACAAATACTCCTAAGCCTGGAACACCTTAGATTTGTGACTGATTATAGGAAAGACTGAATATTTAGGAGGCATTTTCTTCTGTGCTTATTAATTTTGGCAGTAAATGTGATTCAGTAAAAAAGTGTAGGTTATCATATTTCTCCTTGCTAGTTTATTAGCTATTTGGACACAAAATACCTTTCTCTCCATGATTATTAGAACTATTTTAGTTGTTTCCAGGAAGCAGATATTATTGTTGTTGTTGTTGTTGTTGTTGTGATTACTTCAAGTATTCCTGGGTCATAATATTCAAACCTAAATGATGATAATATCTAAAAGCAACTCTGTACTTGCCTATGGTGTGTTTCTCAGGCTTGTGCCTTAACTGAGCTTTATGTTTAAGAAATAGTTTCTGGCTTGACTGGTTAGTGTGTCATTAAATGAGTATAATCTTTGACAACACTGGTAAGGTTGGGTGTCAGTGACAAGAAGACTTCTATCCGTTACCTTGGGTGTCTAGTCTTCCAAGTTTATACTATTCATAAATGAACTCCAGGGACTCGAGATTGGCATGGATATTCCAATATAAAATGATATGTTGCTGTTAAGGAATAGTCTTCTATGATAGATTAATCATGAGGTGAATTATAAATATTTCACATACTAATTATATTAGTTTATGGAGATAAAATACCATATGAAGTGTTCCCAGCACACTCAGCAATTTAGATGCGCTTTGCATGTTAATTGACTTAATGTCTTCAAGGCTGATGATCACGAATCCCTGAAGATGACAGGAATTATTGTCATGATATTGTACATTCCTGATCTTTATACCAGGTTGACACCTACCTTTCCCCAGGAGTCCCATTTCTTCGCATAGCATCTTCATAGTTAGCATGGTGAAGCAGAGAACAATGCCTGATTCATATTAAGGACCCTAAGGAAAAACCAATGGACTCCATCAAAGTGAGAGTGTTAGTCGCTTAGTCGTATCCTACTCTTTGGAACAAACATGGACTGTAGTCCACCAGGCTCCTCTGTCCATGAAATTCTCCAGGCAAGAATATTGGAGTGGGTAGCCATTCCCTTCTCCAGGGGATCTTTCCAACCCAGGGGTCAAACCCTGGTTTTCTACACTGCAGGCAGATTCTTTACTGTCTGAGCCACCAGAGAAGCCCAGACTCCATCAGAATAACATCAAAGAACAATTCCTAGAATTGTACTAGATGCCAAAGTAAGAAAAGAGTATCCTTTGAGTTGCTTGAAATTCTTCCCCATTTATTTTTTTTTAGTGATAGAAGTAAATATCATATTGAGCACTTTACTACAAGTAATCAGCCAGCTTGATTTTCTCAGTGTCATTGAGATAATGAATGAATGATTCATTGGTTTCATTCATTTATTTGAAAACATTTACTGAATTCCTGAGATAAGATAGTGAGCAGAGAAGATATATAAAGCTTTGTACTTGCCTATGGTGTGTTTCTCAGGCTTGTGCCTTAACTGAGCTTTATGTTTAAGAAATAGTTTCTGGCTTGACTGGTTAGTGTGTCATTAAATGAGTATAATCTTTGACAACACTGGTAAGGTTGGGTGTCAGTGACAAGAAGACTTCTATCCGTTACCTTGGGTGTCTAGTCTTCCAAGTTTATACTATTCATAAATGAACTCCAGGGACTCGAGATTGGCATGGATATTCCAATATAAAATGATATGTTGCTGTTAAGGAATAGTCTTCTATGATAGATTAATCATGAGGTGAATTATAAATATTTCACATACTAATTATATTAGTTTATGGAGATAAAATACCATATGAAGTGTTCCCAGCACACTCAGCAATTTAGATGCGCTTTGCATGTTAATTGACTTAATGTCTTCAAGGCTGATGATCACGAATCCCTGAAGATGACAGGAATTATTGTCATGATATTGTACATTCCTGATCTTTATACCAGGTTGACACCTACCTTTCCCCAGGAGTCCCATTTCTTCGCATAGCATCTTCATAGTTAGCATGGTGAAGCAGAGAACAATGCCTGATTCATATTAAGGACCCTAAGGAAAACCAATGGACTCCATCAAAGTGAGAGTGTTAGTCGCTTAGTCGTATCCTACTCTTTGGAACAAACATGGACTGTAGTCCACCAGGCTCCTCTGTCCATGAAATTCTCCAGGCAAGAATATTGGAGTGGGTAGCCATTCCCTTCTCCAGGGGATCTTTCCAACCCAGGGGTCAAACCCTGGTTTTCTACACTGCAGGCAGATTCTTTACTGTCTGAGCCACCAGAGAAGCCCAGACTCCATCAGAATAACATCAAAGAACAATTCCTAGAATTGTACTAGATGCCAAAGTAAGAAAAGAGTATCCTTTGAGTTGCTTGAAATTCTTCCCCATTTATTTTTTTTTAGTGATAGAAGTAAATATCATATTGAGCACTTTACTACAAGTAATCAGCCAGCTTGATTTTCTCAGTGTCATTGAGATAATGAATGAATGATTCATTGGTTTCATTCATTTATTTGAAAACATTTACTGAATTCCTGAGATAAGATAGTGAGCAGAGAAGATATATAAAGCTTGCTGTAAAGGAACTTGAGATCCAAGTTGCTGCGCAGGCTTTTCTCTAGTTGTGGGGAGCAGGGGCCACACTCTGCGGAAACTAGAGGATATGACAGAAAAGAACAGCAGGTCTAATATATCTCATCAAGGATGTATACTCTAACGGAAGGAAATAAGATGCCATATGAAATATGGCAGAAGCATGTAGCACAGTATGTAAAATTATGTGACAAAGCAGATCCACAGTTTTAGCATACACATTTGGTGACCAAGCCCTTTGGTATAGGTAAATCTCCAATGCAGTGTCTTTCATTGGTCTATTATATATTAGTCTTAGTTGCCTACTGGATACTCCACTTATATTCAACATTTGTGAATGTTGTCTCTGTGTCTCCTCTACTTCAGCTGCTGATTTGTTTTCTGCTCTTTTGTTAAGAAATGTGACTAGTACTTGTGTGATTACACAAGCTAGAAACCCTTGAGTCACGCTTAGCCTCTCCCTCCCCATCCCCAAGTCAGACATTTCTGGTTCCTTCATTGCTCTTGATATTAGCTACTTCCCTCTGTCCCCCTGTCTCAGCTGCCTCCTTGTCACTTCAGTCTGCTGCCTCCTTCCTGTTATTGAGGGCAGTGTCTGGATTTCTTCAGGAGATCCTTCACTGATGGTCATCACTTTTCCAGTTTGTGTAACACTATCGTCACTCAATAACTACGAGGAGAATAAAGGGATGAAACAAGACTGTCCAGGTTAGTACCATGTATCTTATGTCTCAAGACATAGACTATCATAAGTACAGTTAACAGGAAACACTGTCAAATTCTAATCTCAGATGATTGAAAATCAGTGTGGAATAACTGTAAAAACAGGGGCTTTGGGTGCAGATCAGCGTGGATATGAACATCATCTCTGCCTTTTAGTAACTGCTGTTGTCTTAGCACGTAACCAAGCCTCTTGTATTTTAATTGCTTAAATGGTAAAATGAGACTAATAGAACACATTTCTTAGGATAATGATTAAATGAAAGTGAGCAGAGAAGATGAATATCATTGGTTTCATTCATTTATTTGAAAACATTTACTGAATTCCTGAGATAAGATAGTGAGCAGAGAAGATATATAAAGCTTGCTGTAAAGGAACTTGAGATCCAAGTTGCTGCGCAGGCTTTTCTCTAGTTGTGGGGAGCAGGGGCCACACTCTGCGGAAACTAGAGGATATGACAGAAAAGAACAGCAGGTCTAATATATCTCATCAAGGATGTATACTCTAACGGAAGGAAATAAGATGCCATATGAAATATGGCAGAAGCATGTAGCACAGTATGTAAAATTATGTGACAAAGCAGATCCACAGTTTTAGCATACACATTTGGTGACCAAGCCCTTTGGTATAGGTAAATCTCCAATGCAGTGTCTTTCATTGGTCTATTATATATTAGTCTTAGTTGCCTACTGGATACTCCACTTATATTCAACATTTGTGAATGTTGTCTCTGTGTCTCCTCTACTTCAGCTGCTGATTTGTTTTCTGCTCTTTTGTTAAGAAATGTGACTAGTACTTGTGTGATTACACAAGCTAGAAACCCTTGAGTCACGCTTGGCCTCTCCCTCCCCCTCCCCAAGTCAGACATTTCTGGTTCCTTCATTGCTCTTGATATTAGCTACTTCCCTCTGTCCCCTGTCTCAGCTGCCTCCTTGTCACTTCAGTCTGCTGCCTCCTTCCTGTTATTGAGGGCAGTGTCTGGATTTCTTCAGGAGATCCTTCACTGATGGTCATCACTTTTCCAGTTTGTGTAACACTATCGTCACTCAATAACTACGAGGAGAATAAAGGGATGAAACAAGACTGTCCAGGTTAGTACCATGTATCTTATGTCTCAAGACATAGACTATCATAAGTACAGTTAACAGGAAACACTGTCAAATTCTAATCTCAGATGATTGAAAATCAGTGTGGAATAACTGTAAAAACAGGGGCTTTGGGTGCAGATCAGCGTGGATATGAACATCATCTCTGCCTTTTAGTAACTGCTGTTGTCTTAGCACGTAACCAAGCCTCTTGTATTTTAATTGCTTAAATGGTAAAATGAGACTAATAGAACACATTTCTTAGGATAATGATTAAATGAGAAGATATACTTTAAAAACCTTGTATAGTAATTCCCTGTCTTTAGAATATTATCATATTAGAGTATCACAGAGACTTAAGAATTTCATGGTCAAAAAGTGATGCTGCAGAGCCTTGGTTTTAAACAAACTGGTTTTATCTGTATTTGGTTACCTCTAGGTTCTAAATCCTTTTCAGTTTTACCCAATTATTTCCTTTTATTCAAACCCTAAACTTCAGCCAATCGTCTTTCCTCTCTGATTTATGTAAAGAGCACTGATCCTTCCAGACCCAGAACCTCAGAACCTAGGCTTTCCCCTGTGTCAATAAACTTGAGACTTGCTGATTTTCTACTGGCCTTAGTTTTCTGTTCTTATTCTGAAGCAATGGAATTTAGGGTCTCTCCTTTCATTCACAAGCAGCCTTGCACTACTTTGTGACATCTCTTGGGCAGGACAGAGCTGCTACTTATCTTGTTTTTTTAAATTTATTGTTATTTACTCTACCTGTGGCTTGTTTTGCTACAGGTATCATCAGCTCTTTTGGAACAGGAGTGATATAATTCTTAGCTTGTCAAGTCAAGAGACTTGACAATATTTTGATCTGTTGACATATTGATAAATTGTCTAAATTTATCAATTTAGACATAAATGTTCTGAGTGGCTCTTGTTATTTTGTATCTTACAAGAATACATTTAACAGATTCTCGTCCCTGAATAGACTAAAATTGACTGTTTAAAAAAATTTAAACAGTCAATTTTTGCTGTTGTACAAGTAAAAATTTCAGTTTATTTATGATTTTTTTTTTTTCAGTAATTGTCCCATCCTTTCCTGGTAATTCCTTTCTTGTTACAAGCATAATTACTGAGTGTCTTGTATGGATTACATCCTATGCCACGTACCAAGATTAAAACACTTGAGAGGTTGCTGGAGTGATATAAGAGATACCTGGATTTAAGTGACACTGGTGGCTAGGAAGGCGCTACAGGCACTAATGTGATTTGTCTCCTGAAGCATCCATGAGGCAGGTCAGAAGTGTAACCAAGCCTCTTGTATTTTAATTGCTTAAATGGTAAAATGAGACTAATAGAACACATTTCTTAGGATAATGATTAAATGAGAAGATATACTTTAAAAACCTTGTATAGTAATTCCCTGTCTTTAGAATATTATCATATTAGAGTATCACAGAGACTTAAGAATTTCATGGTCAAAAAGTGATGCTGCAGAGCCTTGGTTTTAAACAAACTGGTTTTATCTGTATTTGGTTACCTCTAGGTTCTAAATCCTTTTCAGTTTTACCCAATTATTTCCTTTTATTCAAACCCTAAACTTCAGCCAATCGTCTTTCCTCTCTGATTTATGTAAAGAGCACTGATCCTTCCAGACCCAGAACCTCAGAACCTAGGCTTTCCCCTGTGTCAATAAACTTGAGACTTGCTGATTTTCTACTGGCCTTAGTTTTCTGTTCTTATTCTGAAGCAATGGAATTTAGGGTCTCTCCTTTCATTCACAAGCAGCCTTGCACTACTTTGTGACATCTCTTGGGCAGGACAGAGCTGCTACTTATCTTGTTTTTTTAAATTTATTGTTATTTACTCTACCTGTGGCTTGTTTTGCTACAGGTATCATCAGCTCTTTTGGAACAGGAGTGATATAATTCTTAGCTTGTCAAGTCAAGAGACTTGACAATATTTTGATCTGTTGACATATTGATAAATTGTCTAAATTTATCAATTTAGACATAAATGTTCTGAGTGGCTCTTGTTATTTTGTATCTTACAAGAATACATTTAACAGATTCTCGTCCCTGAATAGACTAAAATTGACTGTTTAAAAAAATTTAAACAGTCAATTTTTGCTGTTGTACAAGTAAAAATTTCAGTTTATTTATGATTTTTTTTTTTTTTTTCAGTAATTGTCCCATCCTTTCCTGGTAATTCCTTTCTTGTTACAAGCATAATTACTGAGTGTCTTGTATGGATTACATCCTATGCCACGTACCAAGATTAAAACACTTGAGAGGTTGCTGGAGTGATATAAGAGATACCTGGATTTAAGTGACACTGGTGGCTAGGAAGGCGCTACAGGCACTAATGTGATTTGTCTCCTGAAGCATCCATGAGGCAGGTCAGAAGTGCTGAGCGTGTCAGTGTGGAGAGATGTTAAGAAATCAGTTGCAGGGCTTCCCCTGGTGATCCAGTGGGTAAGGACACCGCCTTGCAGTGCAAGGGGCGCCGGTTCCATCCCTGGCCTGGGAAGATCCCACGTGCCGCGGAGCGGCTGGACCGATGTGTCCAATTACCGAACCGGAGCTCTGGAGCGCATGCGCCCAGAGCCGGAGCTTTGCAGCGACAGACGCCACTGTGCTGGGAGGCCCACAGGAGCCAAAGAACAAAGACTGATGAAGATAGAGGAATGAAAGACCAATAGAAGTGGCCCGCCCGCTCCCCTCTCTCCCCAACTGGACCCCCGCCCAAAATAAATAAATAAATAAATCTTTAAAAAAAAAAAGAAAAATAAAGAAATCAGTTGCAGATACTGCTTGGTGGTAGGTCCTGCTTACAGACCTCAGTTCTCTGCATTCTGGACATGTGTTCTTTGTATTGTGCTCTCCTGATCATCATGAAAAGCACAGGAAAGGAATATTACATGGTGGAAGAAACTGAAACAGACCTATCAATTGATGCTGCGTCACGGGACAACTTGTGGAAACCGTTAGCCTCTAAATTGTCACCCACACAAACCTAGCAAATTAGATGACTTAAATTTCTTTTACCTTAATTTATTTTATTATTGTCTTTTTTGTTGTTGTTGTTATTTTATATTGTTTATTTTTGCCATGCCACACAGCTTGCAAGATCTTTCTCCAACCAGGAGTTGAAGCCAGGTCCCAGAAATGAAACCACTGAATCCTAACCACTGAATAGCCAGGGAATTCTCCATTTCTTTTTTCTTTACATATGACTTCCATCTTGTATTTTTGTTTCCTCAAGTGGGAACCTTTGGTTATGTGCATTCTTCAAGGTTTTTGAGAATCCATAGCATTTAAACATGCAGTAGGCATGTTCTAATTAAGATGAAGTAGCTGAAATAACTTTAAAATGAAGTTTGCTGGAGTGATATAAGAGATACCTGGATTTAAGTGACACTGGTGGCTAGGAAGGCGCTACAGGCACTAATGTGATTTGTCTCCTGAAGCATCCATGAGGCAGGTCAGAAGTGCTGAGCGTGTCAGTGTGGAGAGATGTTAAGAAATCAGTTGCAGGGCTTCCCCTGGTGATCCAGTGGGTAAGGACACCGCCTTGCAGTGCAAGGGGCGCCGGTTCCATCCCTGGCCTGGGAAGATCCCACGTGCCGCGGAGCGGCTGGACCGATGTGTCCAATTACCGAACCGGAGCTCTGGAGCGCATGCGCCCAGAGCCGGAGCTTTGCAGCGACAGACGCCACTGTGCTGGGAGGCCCACAGGAGCCAAAGAACAAAGACTGATGAAGATAGAGGAATGAAAGACCAATAGAAGTGGCCCGCCCGCTCCCCTCTCTCCCCAACTGGACCCCCGCCCAAAATAAATAAATAAATAAATCTTTAAAAAAAAAGAAAAATAAAGAAATCAGTTGCAGATACTGCTTGGTGGTAGGTCCTGCTTACAGACCTCAGTTCTCTGCATTCTGGACATGTGTTCTTTGTATTGTGCTCTCCTGATCATCATGAAAAGCACAGGAAAGGAATATTACATGGTGGAAGAAACTGAAACAGACCTATCAATTGATGCTGCGTCACGGGACAACTTGTGGAAACCGTTAGCCTCTAAATTGTCACCCACACAAACCTAGCAAATTAGATGACTTAAATTTCTTTTACCTTAATTTATTTTATTATTGTCTTTTTTGTTGTTGTTGTTATTTTATATTGTTTATTTTTGCCATGCCACACAGCTTGCAAGATCTTTCTCCAACCAGGAGTTGAAGCCAGGTCCCAGAAATGAAACCACTGAATCCTAACCACTGAATAGCCAGGGAATTCTCCATTTCTTTTTTCTTTACATATGACTTCCATCTTGTATTTTTGTTTCCTCAAGTGGGAACCTTTGGTTATGTGCATTCTTCAAGGTTTTTGAGAATCCATAGCATTTAAACATGCAGTAGGCATGTTCTAATTAAGATGAAGTAGCTGACAACTAAAACATAGTTAAAATGAAGTTTGTATATCAGTGATTAATAACTAGAGCTCAGGTATCTTTCTACACAGGTGTGTGTGTGTGTGTGTGTGTATATATATATATATATATATATGGAATATATTTAAGCCAAAAGTTTTGAAATGTTTGGGAATAATTTTCATATGTGCATATGTATATCACTGAACTCCTGGTTACACTGAAACACTGTCAACACACTTTGGAAGTGATTCAGTGGAGGAAATGGTACCACTCTTGCTTTTCACTTCTCACATCCCCGTCAGACAGCTTCTCAGCCCCATCAGTGCTGTCACATTAGTCCAAGCGGCTGTCACGTCTTTTCTCTTCCTGACTGTTGTCCCTTCTTCCATAATGATCCCTTACACTCTGCAGTCAGAGTAAAGTTTTCTAATATTAAAAAATAATAAACCGTGTGAAATCCATAAACAGATGTAATAGAAACAAAAGATATATATACATAGAAAAAAATTAAACTTTATGGATCTAAATAAATCTAAAAATCATGACTCTAAATATGTAATACCATGTTCTGGTTAATGACATTATGACACAGTATTATGAAATATGTTAAAATATGTGTTTCAGAAATAATTTTTAACATAGCAAAAAGCATGTAAGTATTAAAAGCAAAATAATAAACTTGTAATATTGATACATATTACAAAAAATGTAAATGCATCCAGTATGCATTTGTTGTTTTGTCATTTCCCAACTTAAAATCCTTCATTCTCTTCCCATTGCTCTGACCATAAAGTTCAAAGTGACTTTCATTTTTCCCTGAGGCCTGTAGACGTCCTCAGCAATTTCTCTGGTGACTCATTGAACAGATTTCTCTAGCTTCCTTGGTTTGTATTTAGTTCCTCAACCTGCCGGTTTTCTTCGTGCCTTTAGCTACTTTGTTTTCCCTTTTAGATCCATCATTTAGCCTACTACTTTGCAACTAAGAGATGCTTACTGGAGACTGACGAAAAAGCACTAGAATGCAAATAGTAGCCATCTCTTTTGGGGTGGTTGTGCATGATACTAAATTTTTTGTATCTAAAACATTTTCTGTAATGAACATGTATTTTCTGATTATCAGAAGGGAAAAAAATAGCATTCTGGCATTCTAGAATTGGAGAGCTTGGTAGGTGAAATTCAGTAAGTCAGGTTATCACAAGTTGATCAAGGCCCTTTACAAAGAAATCAGTGAGGAATTGCATTCAGGTAGGATGGGTGGAGTGTTGGGTTGAGGGAAGCTGGTCCATCCAGAGTTGTGCTTTCTCATTACTTTATGCTTATTTAATTTAAACTTAAATTAAATTTAAAATTTTGTCCCTCAGTTATGCTAGCTACATTGCAAGTGCTTCATAGTCATGCTAGCTATTGTTCCTGTATTGAATTGTACAGATATGGAAATGTTTCATCATGCATAAAACATCATATCACATAAAGTATAGGATATAGAATACTGGGAGCAGATATCAAGGAATGGGAACTCAAGACAGTCAACAAACAAATGAAGAAAGACTTAGATAATGAGGCTGGGCAATGTGAATCTGGAAAAGGAGTTTAAGACTTGAGCAAAGTGACACAGTGGCAAGATGGCATTTACTTTTCCATTAAAGGCTTGTTGAAGCCCTGTAAGAAAATATGTAAGTATATATAATAACTCAAATTAGTATCTGTGTTAAACTGTGTTCTATATCCCATTTTGTGACAGATGGTTTTAGAAAGTGGTGTACAATATATTGAAAAGGCTTTATTGGGCAAGAGTGAGAGAACTAGTCCATTAAGGATTTTCTCCTAGATTATATGTGGCAGTGGTTAGAATACTAAATGCCTCTCCTCTGTTTCTCATTTCAATGATCCTCCATACCACTTAAGGTATAAAAGTATGCCCCTTGATAATAGTAGTCATATTGCTACAAAACTTAGGTATATTATAACATCTCTAAAAGGCAGACAATGTATTCAAACTGAATCAAAGAAAAATAAAATCTTGAATTTCACTGTGTGAATAATTCCTTAAGCAAGTATAACTAAGATTGTAGGTATAATTGTGTATTGAAAAGTGCTTGAAGCATGGATATGAATATACTCCCAAATACCTAGAACAGAGTTCCCGTGCTTGCAACACAGAACCATATTGGTTAGATGATAATAATAGCAGCTTACTTATATTTTTGGTGAGATGGTGAGCTAATGATGTAGCCGTTAATTTGAATTTAGCAGACATTTTAAATATAGGTTTCTCTTACAGAGACAAAAGTTGCAATTTAAAGCTCTTTGGTGGTCTAAAAACAGCTTAATTCTGTAGTAGCATGGTAATAAGTACTAATCCAGCTTATACAGTGATTGTAGTATGTCATGTTTGTGAAAGATTGCCCAACTGCTTTCTCTGGGTTTTATGTTAATTTAAAAATATTAAACATAAAACCTTATAACATCTTCATGCTGAGATAAACTGTTCAATTTAACTTACGCTCAAGCAGCAGCTGTCAGGAATTATCTTGTTCCTAGTGGTATTTGCTATTACCTTGTGCCCTTTCCTGCCAGAGACACAGTGTGTGATGATAAAACTCACCTTGTTAGGATTTATTGCTTAAATAATACCTGAGGCAAGATGAACACTGGGAACCTAGGGATTAACTGCTGATTGAGTGATGTCATTCACTGTGTTATTGTACGCCCCCCCCCCCTTTAGTTGATAAAAGAGGGCAAAGTAAACAATGTTCATGAATCTTAACCTGTGCTGCTTCTGTGAGCATCTTTATCACTTCTTTGTAGGTGTTGTTGAGGTGAATATCTGAAGAGTTGCTTACTGTCCAGTTTTAACTACTCTTTTACAAGCAAAAGAGCAGAGAGAAATGTTTTGCTATTGTTGGGGTTAGTTTCCACAATTTAGACGTACTGAGAACTATTTCAAGACTAGTTATAATAATAAAATGAGTTTCCTGTTAATGACTGAACAAACTGAAGGAAGTGTCGGTGTGGGCAGTCCCAAATCGGTAGTATTGTGAAAACCATTATCATTTTGCTTCTGAATGTATTGCATCCTTTTATTTGAGAGCTTATATTTGAAAGGCTCAATTTTAGATCTGGAGTCCTTGATTATGGATCAGGTTTAGGTAGGGTAAGGAGAGGTGGTGAGAGGTAGGAGGAAAGTGAAGGCCTTGCTTTAGGTAAGCATTTGCTATAGATGTTCCTCCTGTGGACAATTCTCACTCAGGAAACGAAAAATTGGATTATGACTAGAAAAACATGTATGAGGGCTTTCTTGTTTATATAATGTAATGTAATGTATTTTCCCCTTCTACTTACTGTCATTTAGTGCATATCCTCCCAAGTTTGTAGATTTATAAGTGTATAACTTAAAAATTGACAAGAATAGATCCATGAGTTACAATATGTCATTTATTTAATCAGTTATAATTTTGCATTTATATCTATGAATATTTTAATTTTTGTGTTAGTGACCTTTTGACTAGACCATTTGAGAATTAGTTGCAGACATCACAATACTTCACAAGTACATAATTCAACATGTGTCTCCTAAGAATGAGAATATTCTCATATTCTCCGATATAACAGCAGTAAAATTACTACACTTTGATTTAAGATTGATAAAAATTTACAGTTTTTATATTCAACCCATATTTTGAGTTTCCGTATTGTCTTTATATCTTTTACAGCTGTTTTTTGCCCCTCATTCAGTATTCCATCAAGGGTCACACATTGCATTTTGTTTGGGTGTCTCTTATTACCTTTTACTCTAGATTTTTTTTTTTTTTTTTTTTTTTGCTTTTACGACCTTGACATTTTTGATGATCCAGCACCATTTATTTTGTTGATTGTTTCTCTGGCTGTCTCCTCATGACCAAATTCAGATCAAACATTCTGGGCAGAAATTGGTGATATCTGTCTTTTTCAGTGTATCACATTGGGAAACACATGATGTCCTTGCATCTGTCATTGTTCATATTAAGTTTAATCACTTGGGTAAGTTGATGTTTGCCAAGTTTCTTCTTTTTTATATGATTAATTGATGGAAGCTGCAGTTAATGAATTTTTCCTTGTGTGTGGAAAATATTGAGTTTGCTCCATCTCAGTGATTGAGCCATTGCTTTCAATAGTGTGTATGCTGGGGGTAAGGAACCAAGCCATAGGGATGAGGGCGTATTTCTCTATAACTTGATTCACTAATCACCATCTGTTTTCTTTTAAGGAAAATGTTGTTTGAGATTAAATGTTTTTGTTCTCCGCTAAAAAAACCAATAGGTAAGCATTTGCTATAGATGTTCCTCCTGTGGACAATTCTCACTCAGGAAACGAAAAATTGGATTATGACTAGAAAAACATGTATGAGGGCTTTCTTGTTTATATAATGTAATGTAATGTATTTTCCCCTTCTACTTACTGTCATTTAGTGCATATCCTCCCAAGTTTGTAGATTTATAAGTGTATAACTTAAAAATTGACAAGAATAGATCCATGAGTTACAATATGTCATTTATTTAATCAGTTATAATTTTGCATTTATATCTATGAATATTTTAATTTTTGTGTTAGTGACCTTTTGACTAGACCATTTGAGAATTAGTTGCAGACATCACAATACTTCACAAGTACATAATTCAACATGTGTCTCCTAAGAATGAGAATATTCTCATATTCTCCGATATAACAGCAGTAAAATTACTACACTTTGATTTAAGATTGATAAAAATTTACAGTTTTTATATTCAACCCATATTTTGAGTTTCCGTATTGTCTTTATATCTTTTACAGCTGTTTTTTGCCCCTCATTCAGTATTCCATCAAGGGTCACACATTGCATTTTGTTTGGGTGTCTCTTATTACCTTTTACTCTAGATTTTTTTTTTTTTTTTTTTTGCTTTTACGACCTTGACATTTTTGATGATCCAGCACCATTTATTTTGTTGATTGTTTCTCTGGCTGTCTCCTCATGACCAAATTCAGATCAAACATTCTGGGCAGAAATTGGTGATATCTGTCTTTTTCAGTGTATCACATTGGGAAACACATGATGTCCTTGCATCTGTCATTGTTCATATTAAGTTTAATCACTTGGGTAAGTTGATGTTTGCCAAGTTTCTTCTTTTTTATATGATTAATTGATGGAAGCTGCAGTTAATGAATTTTTCCTTGTGTGTGGAAAATATTGAGTTTGCTCCATCTCAGTGATTGAGCCATTGCTTTCAATAGTGTGTATGCTGGGGGTAAGGAACCAAGCCATAGGGATGAGGGCGTATTTCTCTATAACTTGATTCACTAATCACCATCTGTTTTCTTTTAAGGAAAATGTTGTTTGAGATTAAATGTTTTTGTTCTCTCCGCTAAATATCAGATTTGTGGATAAACAATTATCTTTGTATTTCAGAATTTTCAGCCTCTGTTTTATTTTTATTTTTTGGCCCCACTATGTGCATGCAGGATCTTACTTCCCTGACTGGGGATAAAATTCGTGTTCCTTACATTGGGAGTACAGAGTCTTAACCACTGGTTCCTGGGGGAAGTTCCCAATCTCGAGTTTAGGAAAGTTTATACTTGGTGGTGGTCATAGGAAAATTTGGGGGAAAATTAGAGGACATTTTCTGAACATTAATTTTCTCTTTTGAGTACAAATACACAATTTAAAAAAAATGCGTCTTCTTAATAAGATTTTTTACTTTAAAGCAATAAACCATAGCATTAATTCAGCAATGTAAGTATAGAGAGGTTACTGCTTTTTGGTCTTCTATGCCTGTTTTAGCCCATGAAAAAGACACTTGAATTCCTGTTTATGATATATGCACTTATTATGTAATCATTCTTCTCATGTGAAAGGCTAGTGCAGCAGATCATATAAACACCTGAAGTTAGCCATTTGGCTTGTCAGCAAGGGAGAATTTATAGTAGTTGTAATCATGGTAATAACAAGGATGCTATTTTGTATTTATTAAGTACAGTAGAAAGCATCTGCAATGTTAAGTGGCCCACAGAAAATTCATATCTGTAGAGTAATGAACAGTACTTTGGGCTTGGAAGACCAGGAGTCTCTGCTTTGTCACTTTCTACCAGTGTGATTTCTAGGAAAAACTTAACCTTCTTGAACCTCATTTTTTAGAATGGGAATTAGAGCTGTAAGGATCAAATGATGCTATATTATGATATAAAGGTGGCATTTCATCAAAATTGTGCCATCTAAATGTTCTTGACTGCTCAGGGACTGTAATTTGTCCCTCTTTTGTATCTACATGTGTTAGCTACCTCGTTAGTGAAATATTTCCAGGTTGTCCCAGACAGTTGTCTGTCTGTTCCTCTAATACTTTGTTCATGTCACTATTACAGGCAGCATTCATTTTGCAGGCTCCTTTGTTCATCTTTTCTCTTCTTCCTGGCTTGACCCTGGTACATAGTAGGCATTTATAGTAAATGTTTGTGGAATGAGTGAGTAAATAAACACTATTTCATTTATAAATATGGATAGGTAGACTTTCAGTTTTCTTTTATCCCCCCAAAGACAAGGAACTAGCCTTTCTTCATTTTTTAAATTTATGTTTTATATAAGGGATATTCCAGAGTGTACATCTGGTGCCATTAGTAGTTTAGTAATAGAAAAGAAAATATAAAATCAACCCCACAGATATTGCAGAATATTTAGAAGGGGGGTAGTGAGAAACAAGCCAAGAGAAAGCCCTCACTAGATGAGTCTATTGCATAAATCAAAAGGGTTTATGTCATAACACGAACATGTGCCATTCCTGCTCATATATTGAATTTCAGTAGTTGGTTGCATAAAGAAGTGAAGTGTAATGAAACTGGCAAGCAAAGTATTCCCCAGTCAGCCTTATCTTTGTTCCATTTGTCCTTCAGATAGAGCTTTTCTTGCCTTTTTCAATAAAACCCATCCAGCGCTTTTTTTTTTTTTTTGCATCTCTCAGTAACTGAACTGAGAAGACCAATGAGATTCAGGGCTTTTATAGTTCTTAGCAGCTGCTTTTTAAGAGATCAAAACTTAGAATGCTGCTACATGGTATTAGGCTTAACTCTTGATGTGTCCCAATGGGGAATATATTTTCCTTGGGGTAGGATGAGGAAAGAGGAGAGAAGGAGAAGAATGCCCACTTCAGGGATGCTCAGGATGGTAACCCTAATTTCCTTGTCTCCTAGGATCCTCTTTGCAAGCTCAGTGCTTAACCTGACTGAACTGGTTGCCCTTCGGCCTGACTTTGGGAAACTGAAAAAGATTTTGTACTTCCATGAGAACCAACTGGTATATCCTGTCAAGAAATGTCAGGAGAGGGATTTCCAATATGGATACAACCAAATTCTCTCCTGGTAGGTATAGATTGTATCATTGTATTTAGTCCTTTGCCATCTTTTTCCTTATAGTTACCTCTTAAATCTGGAGACCTACTATACCCTTATTTTTAAAAATACCTTAAATTAGGAGCAAATGTTTAAACATACCTTCCATGGTAGGAATTACTTGTGCCTCTGCAGTATACATACATATAAGAGAATGGCTAATCCTCTTATAAAATACATATGTGTAATAATCTAATTATATGTTGAACTAATTATTGAACTATATTTCTTACAACATTCAAAGCAGAAGCAAAGGGGTCACAGGGACATCCTTCAGCCCCTGATTCCATCATCTGTTGTGTGAGACGTACTTTTAGAAAAGGCAGTTAGTCAAATTTTATTTACCAGTTACAGTACTTTCAAAATAGAATTCAACCCCACAGAATGCGAAAAAAGCCAAGAGAAAGCCCTCACTAGATGAGTCTATTGCATAAATCAAAAGGGTTTATGTCATAACACGAACATGTGCCATTCCTGCTCATATATTGAATTTCAGTAGTTGGTTGCATAAAGAAGTGAAGTGTAATGAAACTGGCAAGCAAAGTATTCCCCAGTCAGCCTTATCTTTGTTCCATTTGTCCTTCAGATAGAGCTTTTCTTGCCTTTTTCAATAAAACCCATCCAGCGCTTTTTTTTTTTTTTTGCATCTCTCAGTAACTGAACTGAGAAGACCAATGAGATTCAGGGCTTTTATAGTTCTTAGCAGCTGCTTTTTAAGAGATCAAAACTTAGAATGCTGCTACATGGTATTAGGCTTAACTCTTGATGTGTCCCAATGGGGAATATATTTTCCTTGGGGTAGGATGAGGAAAGAGGAGAGAAGGAGAAGAATGCCCACTTCAGGGATGCTCAGGATGGTAACCCTAATTTCCTTGTCTCCTAGGATCCTCTTTGCAAGCTCAGTGCTTAACCTGACTGAACTGGTTGCCCTTCGGCCTGACTTTGGGAAACTGAAAAAGATTTTGTACTTCCATGAGAACCAACTGGTATATCCTGTCAAGAAATGTCAGGAGAGGGATTTCCAATATGGATACAACCAAATTCTCTCCTGGTAGGTATAGATTGTATCATTGTATTTAGTCCTTTGCCATCTTTTTCCTTATAGTTACCTCTTAAATCTGGAGACCTACTATACCCTTATTTTTAAAAATACCTTAAATTAGGAGCAAATGTTTAAACATACCTTCCATGGTAGGAATTACTTGTGCCTCTGCAGTATACATACATATAAGAGAATGGCTAATCCTCTTATAAAATACATATGTGTAATAATCTAATTATATGTTGAACTAATTATTGAACTATATTTCTTACAACATTCAAAGCAGAAGCAAAGGGGTCACAGGGACATCCTTCAGCCCCTGATTCCATCATCTGTTGTGTGAGACGTACTTTTAGAAAAGGCAGTTAGTCAAATTTTATTTACCAGTTACTTTCAGTGTATCTAACTAAACTCAAAATAGAAATGTACAGAGAAGTAAACAGAAATTATAGCATAATGGAGCAAAGGGGTTTTGTCCTTTTTTTTTGGCTTAGTGTCTGTAAGAGAAAACTACGGAAAATGAATCTTTAGGTGGTTTGGGTTTTTTTTTTTCCCCTCATTGACTGTTCTGAAATTGCATAGCCTTAAAATACCATGACATTTCAAAGGTGATGGTCCTTCTTTTTTGTTACTTCAACAAAGTGTATCTCCTGAAACCTAGTTAATGAAAGAAGTTAATAACAACTCTGAAAGAGCTTTTCTATTGAATCCCACCGACATAACTACAGCACTCAAATGCAGTTGGTTTGACAGTGATTGGGTACAGTTTGCTCACCTTTTTTAAAATAGTTATTAGCTGTTGAGATTGATGATGTATTTTAAACAGACTCCCAGCACTTTTGCAAGTATATTCCATAGTTTTGTTGACATAGAAAAACAGTTAGCTGATAATACTTCTGTGTTTTGAGCATTTTGTAAATGTTTTCCTGCAATCATTTTTACAAGCTGCTTCGATTGTGAAGTAGCAGTGCTATCAAAATAGAGTGGAACTGCTTCCCGTCAAATGTCTCATAAAAAAAAGCAACCGTTTTAAAATTTCATAATAAAATTAAAATACTCTATTTTTTATTGAAACAGAGAGGGAGGATGTATTTTAAAAACAAAAATAAAATCGTTTTGTGCTTTATCAATATGGAAAACATTTGTAATAGTTACCTCTTAAATCTGGAGACCTACTATACCCTTATTTTTAAAAATACCTTAAATTAGGAGCAAATGTTTAAACATACCTTCCATGGTAGGAATTACTTGTGCCTCTGCAGTATACATACATATAAGAGAATGGCTAATCCTCTTATAAAATACATATGTGTAATAATCTAATTATATGTTGAACTAATTATTGAACTATATTTCTTACAACATTCAAAGCAGAAGCAAAGGGGTCACAGGGACATCCTTCAGCCCCTGATTCCATCATCTGTTGTGTGAGACGTACTTTTAGAAAAGGCAGTTAGTCAAATTTTATTTACCAGTTACTTTCAGTGTATCTAACTAAACTCAAAATAGAAATGTACAGAGAAGTAAACAGAAATTATAGCATAATGGAGCAAAGGGGTTTTGTCCTTTTTTTTTGGCTTAGTGTCTGTAAGAGAAAACTACGGAAAATGAATCTTTAGGTGGTTTGGGTTTTTCCCCTCATTGACTGTTCTGAAATTGCATAGCCTTAAAATACCATGACATTTCAAAGGTGATGGTCCTTCTTTTTTGTTACTTCAACAAAGTGTATCTCCTGAAACCTAGTTAATGAAAGAAGTTAATAACAACTCTGAAAGAGCTTTTCTATTGAATCCCACCGACATAACTACAGCACTCAAATGCAGTTGGTTTGACAGTGATTGGGTACAGTTTGCTCACCTTTTTTAAAATAGTTATTAGCTGTTGAGATTGATGATGTATTTTAAACAGACTCCCAGCACTTTTGCAAGTATATTCCATAGTTTTGTTGACATAGAAAAACAGTTAGCTGATAATACTTCTGTGTTTTGAGCATTTTGTAAATGTTTTCCTGCAATCATTTTTACAAGCTGCTTCGATTGTGAAGTAGCAGTGCTATCAAAATAGAGTGGAACTGCTTCCCGTCAAATGTCTCATAAAAAAAAGCAACCGTTTTAAAATTTCATAATAAAATTAAAATACTCTATTTTTTATTGAAACAGAGAGGGAGGATGTATTTTAAAAACAAAAATAAAATCGTTTTGTGCTTTATCAATATGGAAAACATTTGTAATATTCTTTTGGTTTCTTGAATTAGCATCATTCTTTTCCTCAGATAGTGCATGTTTATTACCCCTGAGAAATAACTGGGGGGAAAAATTAAGTCTGCTTTTCCCTTTATGGATGGCTTTAAAGTTAATGGAAGTTACACCCACTCATATCAGAAAGGAAATGCACGAAAAAGAATATTTCTGTAAACTCTCGTGGTTCTTTAATTTGGCGTAGACTAGGTTTTTAAGAACATGAGCAGTTGAGTTGCATGCCCTTTGAGGGCAGATAGCAAAAAAAAAAATTTAGCTTGCTGCCCCTCATCTCTGTGTTAGAGAAAAGATTGTTTCTGAGGGAATGAGACTATAAAAACTTGTACATGATTTTTCAGCATTGTGCTTCTCAAGAGGGTAAACTGGTAGACGAGCTTGAGTGAAAGAAGTGGACTTGATCGGTGGTGGGGCTTTTAATGAGAAAGCAGTGGTTTGCAGTTGTCCAGAGGAAAAATAAGAATGTCAGAAAGCAGTCCGGTTCAGATCCTCTTTGAGAAGCATGGCTTCAGCTTCCTCAAATGTTTCTTTAGTTTTCCTGCTGACTTCTGCTTTTGTCGGCACTGTCAGATTTCTTTCTTGACTGTGTGGCAGTTAAGGACATCAGAGATGACTGACATAGCACTCACCTTAAGTAGAGGTTTCACTAACCCTCTGACTGATGAGCCCATGTCGTAACTATATATTATGACCTGTGGGTCGCTATTACAATATGTGACATATGGTGAAGACAGACTAGCTGTAAAACATACTTCAACTTTTGGTATATTATTATATTGGCCTCCTTATTGCTTGCTGTTGTGTCAGCACTTCTGTGACAGTCTCTTGTATTATCCACGTTGTAATCACTGCTAACCCCAAATTTGCACTAGGTTGCAACTAGAAACAAAGTACTTGTATGGAAAAACAGTATAGCAGGGGCCAGGGAGGATAGGGGTGGCAGGTCAACATTCCTTTTGTTGGTTTTTCATTCCGCTGTGCATCGATAATAGGAACTTTGATTGTCTCAATAAATGAGAATTAAACCGAATAGGATTTGCTGTGGTATTCCTGCTCTGTAAGCTCTGTTCATACATTTGTGTTTTGCAGTCCTGTGGACTTACATGTCTTCCTATCCGTTTTCTTGATGTCCTTTTCAGGGTGAAACAAAACTAACTCTTTTTTCTGTATGATCTTGTACACCTTCTTATCAAGGCATTTGTGTGCATCATCTTGAGATCCAGAGACACTGAGACATGGAATCATTGCTTAAAGCAAAGAAGGCTATTTTAAAAAACAAAATTGTGATTTATTAAAATGCTTTTTTAAGGAAATGTAATACATATTCCTGTTTTATCTGGTTCACCTGTGGTTATCATTTGTGTTCATTGGTTTCCAAGAAAATGTGATAGGCAAATTTGGAAACTGTGACATATTTATGACACATAAACACAAAGATGCTTTTGCATTTTGTTGTAACTATATATTTTTAGACGAACACAGCTTTTGCATCACAAGCAACAGCTAGTATTGTATGTGTTTTGTTTAATTATGAAGATCCTGTTGTGGTCATTTATAATATAGTATGCAATCAGTAGGACCTAGTGGCATGGATTTCTAGATCCATGTTCACCAATTTTTTTTTATTTCTCTGACTGCTGCTGCTGCTAAGTCATTTTATTTGTGTCTGACTCTTTGTTACCCCATGGAGTGTTTATCAGGCTCCTCTGTCCACAGGATTCTCCAGGCAAAAATGCTAGAGTGGATTGCCATGCCCTTCTGCACAGGATCTTCCTGATTCAGGGATTGAACCTGAGTCTTTTTATGTCTACCGCTAGCGCCACCTGGGAAGCCAATTTCTATGACTACCTCAAATCTAATAAAACGATAAAACAAGTTACTTGTAGCATTGACATATAACCTTTTATGTGTAGTCTCAGAACTTTAAAACAGTTTCTTGAAATAAGAGTTAGAATGAGAAATAGACTTTCACCACATGTTATGAAGGTATGCTCTAGTATGAAATGGTTTTATCTGGATTAATCTGCTTGAAGGCAGTGAAAAGTATGGCAGGTTTTCTGTTCTCTGTACTGTGTGGTCTTAAATGAAGCACATCACTGACATAGAAAACCAACATGGGTAACTGGGCCATAAAGGAAATGATCCTCCTGTACCTGGTGATAGTATAGAAAATTCCTGGCATTGCAGAAAAATATACTTAGGTTTGGGGTCCTTCCTGACCCAGGGATCAAACCTGGGTCTTCTATACTCCAGGCAGATTCTTTACTATCTGAGCCACCAGGGAAGCCCTGAAACCTCATGCTCCCATTAAATCACTCAGTTCCTCCCCTGCCTTTCCTCTCCAGTGCCAATGATCTAACTTCCCTTGATATAATGCTGATGAAACTAACATCTATTATAATCATTTTGATAAACACTGGTGAGAAGTGAAGAGTTCTTGGCAAACCCAAGGTCAGTAAAAAGTCTGATTAATAAAGAAGTCTTAGGCTTATTTAAAAAAACTGAATAGATGTGGCTTCATCCTATGCCTTTCCCTTTGCAGCCTGGTGGCTGATGTGGTGGTATTCAACTCAGTTTTTAATATGGAGTCGTTTCTCACTTCTATTGGAAAGTTCATGAGGCTGATTCCTGATCACAGACCTAAAGATCTGGAAAGCATCATCAGACCCAAGTGCCAAGTTATTTATTTTCCCATCAGGTTTCCTGACGTGACCAGGTCAGTGTGTTTGACTCTGTTTTCAATATTGTGTCATAAATTACTCTCCAAATGTACTAAAATCAGCGATGTTCTTGCCATTTTTAGCTTTTCCACATAAGAATGGTTAGACAACTGAGTTCTATTTCACTATGCTGTGATTTACAAAAATTTTAAGTAGTCATGTATGCAATCTATCACTGAATGGTTAATTCCAATATTGAGTTCTTTCTTTTCTCTTGTATTTGTTTGCCAAAGCAAGGTACTTTGGCTGTAAACACTTAACTGTTCTGTTTCTTCATTTGTTGTTTTGCTATAGAAGTCACTGTGAAGCACATGTCTCAGCCTTTGTATTCAGCTTATGGTCATTGATAAAACAAGTTACTTGTAGCATTGACATATAACCTTGATGTGTAGTCTCAGAACTTTAAAACAGTTTCTTGAAATAAGAGTTAGAATGAGAAATAGACTTTCACCACATGTTATGAAGGTATGCTCTAGTATGAAATGGTTTTATCTGGATTAATCTGCTTGAAGGCAGTGAAAAGTATGGCAGGTTTTCTGTTCTCTGTACTGTGTGGTCTTAAATGAAGCACATCACTGACATAGAAAACCAACATGGGTAACTGGGCCATAAAGGAAATGATCCTCCTGTACCTGGTGATAGTATAGAAAATTCCTGGCATTGCAGAAAAATATACTTAGGTTTGGGGTCCTTCCTGACCCAGGGATCAAACCTGGGTCTTCTATACTCCAGGCAGATTCTTTACTATCTGAGCCACCAGGGAAGCCCTGAAACCTCATGCTCCCATTAAATCACTCAGTTCCTCCCCTGCCTTTCCTCTCCAGTGCCAATGATCTAACTTCCCTTGATATAATGCTGATGAAACTAACATCTATTATAATCATTTTGATAAACACTGGTGAGAAGTGAAGAGTTCTTGGCAAACCCAAGGTCAGTAAAAAGTCTGATTAATAAAGAAGTCTTAGGCTTATTTAAAAAAACTGAATAGATGTGGCTTCATCCTATGCCTTTCCCTTTGCAGCCTGGTGGCTGATGTGGTGGTATTCAACTCAGTTTTTAATATGGAGTCGTTTCTCACTTCTATTGGAAAGTTCATGAGGCTGATTCCTGATCACAGACCTAAAGATCTGGAAAGCATCATCAGACCCAAGTGCCAAGTTATTTATTTTCCCATCAGGTTTCCTGACGTGACCAGGTCAGTGTGTTTGACTCTGTTTTCAATATTGTGTCATAAATTACTCTCCAAATGTACTAAAATCAGCGATGTTCTTGCCATTTTTAGCTTTTCCACATAAGAATGGTTAGACAACTGAGTTCTATTTCACTATGCTGTGATTTACAAAAATTTTAAGTAGTCATGTATGCAATCTATCACTGAATGGTTAATTCCAATATTGAGTTCTTTCTTTTCTCTTGTATTTGTTTGCCAAAGCAAGGTACTTTGGCTGTAAACACTTAACTGTTCTGTTTCTTCATTTGTTGTTTTGCTATAGAAGTCACTGTGAAGCACATGTCTCAGCCTTTGTATTCAGCTTATGGTCATTGGTTTATATGCATAATAGGAATTCCTAAGTAAATTATTGTTAAAATTGACCATTTAGATTACTTTCATTTCCCATGCTGTTTTTTCTATTAATAATTTTTCCTTCTCCTGTTTTTAATATTTATATTATTTTAGTAAATAATTTAATCTTTTATATTGAGTGACAAATGCATATAATTGCCATTTTTTCTTCTCAGTCAATAAGGATATATTTATTACCCTTATCACTGAGCCCATTCTGTATTAGCAATAGATGATATGGCTCAAAGAGAACATTAGAGAATTCCTTTTCACTTTTGATTAAACCTAAGAAAATTGTTTCTACTGTCACCAAGAATATATCCCCCTTGTGAATAGAAGGTTTACTTCACTGGGACTCATACTAGCTGGGGGTGCTGCTGTTTTGTAACTGACTGTGCCCTTAAAAAAGAGTTCAGGGACAGCTGTTTCTTCCCCATCCTTGAAGTGAATGCAGGAAACAATTTACTATCCACACATGCTATGCAGGAGGCCAGCATTAGTGTCTATGTTCTGGACTCTTGCATTCACCCAGATTGTGCTCTGGGGACACCCACTCTTCCACAGCCCTGATACTGATTTATTTGTCTTACTAGTTAATATCACATTGAAGAAAAATCTACCTCATACCAAATCAGGCTAGAGAGTCACAAAATTTAAGTTAGACCACCTTGCCTAATCCTTACTTTCTTGAGCTCAGAAAACAGAAGGCCAGAAAAGCAGACTGGCTTTTACTTACACTGTTGATTACTGTCAGAGATTGGATTAAAATTTAGACTGCTTGACTTTTGATTCAACTTTCTGTTTACTTTCTTTTTTTTTTTTTTTTTTTTGATAAATTTTTGTAGTTTAGATATTTATTTTATTTATTTAACTTTTGGGGAGTGGGGTGGGGAGGGAAGGGGACGAGCGGGCCACTTCTATTGGTCTTTAATTTCTCTATTTTCATCTGTCTTTGTTCTTTGGCTCCTGTGGGCCTCCCATCGTGGTGGCCTCTGTTGTTGCAGAGCGCTGGCTCGGTAATTGGACGCATCAGTCCAGCCGCTCCGCAGCACGTGGGATCTTCCCAGGCCAGGGATGGAACCGGCGCCCCTTGCACTGCAAGGCGGTGTCCTTACCCACTGGACCACCAAGGAAAGCCCTCTGTTTACTTTCTAATCTTCCTATTAGTGCAGGTCATTTGTCAAAAAATTCAATGATTTATTTACGGTTTTGAAAACTATAAAGCTAAGTGAAACTAAGATCACAGTTGATTTTCATACTTATATTTATATGTATATAATGCACTTATAATACATAATTTTCATATCTGTGATAAGAGAATGTCAGCTTCTAAAAATATGATTGTTACGCTTTAGATCCACAAGAATATAGCTTCTACTTTAGATCATATCTCTTAACCTTACTTTTGACATTCTTTTAAGCTTTTCATGTAATAGTATATTGTCAAAATATACCTCTTTAAGTGAATAGGTAGTTATAGCACATCTTAATTATCACTGGTATAAAATTCTAAATAAATAATGTGTATTAAAATTCATTTGCATCTGATATAGTCCTATAACATCTTATGTTTAATACACCTGTGGCAGTTGAATAGTTCATTAATTTGCACTGTATTACCATAAATAAATCTAGCTAAATAGAAATATTGTGGCCAAGGTAACATTCATAAACAGGGTCTTAGCCAGGAGTGTTATTTGAACTATTTTCAAATGGTAATTTCCTTTATCCAACCCAAATTCATATAGTGTAAGTAAGTGATTATTTGCATGAATGACAATCATTCTAATGCCTGTAAGTCTTTTTTTTTTTTTAATTATTTATTTATTTGGCTGCTCTGGGTCTTAGTTGTGGCATGTGGGATCTAGTTCCCTGACCAGTGTTTGAACCTGGGCCCCCTGCATTGGGAACACAGAGTCTTAACCACTGGACCACCAGGGAAGTCCTGCCTGTAGTCTTAAAAAGAGTATTATTTTGTTGAGATGTTGAAAAATATTTAGTAATTCCAAAGGCAAATAACCATGGTGATTAAAAATAAAACAACTTTTGAATGCTTCTTTCTTTCTCTTTTTGCAAGTATTGCTTGGTCATGGCAAAGATGAATTTAATTTAAAAACAAAGCAGAGTGCATACTTGCATTATTAATATAATGTGCTATAATAATTTATAATATAAGGGTTATTAAACAGGGAAGGGAAAGCCATATTTCAGCAAAGTATATGAGGATTTCTAAAGTTGACAACTGTTCAAACTCAGAGCATTCAACATTGAGCTTGAAACTCAATATTGAGCTTGTAGTACCTGCTGTTACCTGTTGCTTTCCTTACCCTTAGACTGCCTCTTTCTCAAAGGCCAGAAAAATAGTAGCAAGAAAGAATATTTACTTGCACATATTTCATTGTACATATTAAAACATTTTGGGAAGAGAATGTTCTTAAATACCATAGTTAGGCATTCACATATTTGAGGCTTGACCACGACTTGCTCTGTGACCTGTGTAAGTATCAAGACTTAGGTTCTTTAGTAGTTATGATTATATTTACCTTATCACCTCATGAACACGATGTAGTGATTAAATGAAATAGTACATGCCAAATGCCCAGGCTGGCACATGACAGAACCTTAATAAAGACTGTGTGGCATGTGACTCAGATGCTCAGCCGGGTCCAACTCTTTGCAAGCCCATGGACTGTAGCCCACCAGGCTCCTCTGTGCATGGGATTCTCCAGGCAAGAGTACTGGAGTGGGTTGCCATTTCCTCCTCCAAGGGATCTTCCCAGCCCAGGGATTGACCTTGTATCTTGCATCTCCTGCATTGGCAGGAGGATTCTTTCGCATTAGTGTCACCTGGGAAGCCCTTAATAAAAATTAATTCATTTTATTAACTCCTTGATTCCTGTTGTTTTACAACCTGAGTTTGGAGGACTGTCTTCCCCTTTGTCCTCTTGTAACACATGAAAGTAGAGAAATATTCTGCCAAGGGAACAGCCTAGTATAAAGAAAGAAATTCCTTTGTTCGTCTTCTCACCATGATTTAAACAGCCTTTTAGCCTTAAAGAGTATTATTTTGTTGAGATGTTGAAAATATTTAGTAATTCCAAAGGCAAATAACCATGGTGATTAAAATAAAACAACTTTTGAATGCTTCTTTCTTTCTTTTGCAAGTATTGCTTGGTCATGGCAAAGATGAATTTAATTTAAAAACAAAGCAGAGTGCATACTTGCATTATTAATATAATGTGCTATAATAATTTATAATATAAGGGTTATTAAACAGGGAAGGGAAAGCCATATTTCAGCAAAGTATATGAGGATTTCTAAAGTTGACAACTGTTCAAACTCAGAGCATTCAACATTGAGCTTGAAACTCAATATTGAGCTTGTAGTACCTGCTGTTACCTGTTGCTTTCCTTACCCTTAGACTGCCTCTTTCTCAAAGGCCAGAAAAATAGTAGCAAGAAAGAATATTTACTTGCACATATTTCATTGTACATATTAAAACATTTTGGGAAGAGAATGTTCTTAAATACCATAGTTAGGCATTCACATATTTGAGGCTTGACCACGACTTGCTCTGTGACCTGTGTAAGTATCAAGACTTAGGTTCTTTAGTAGTTATGATTATATTTACCTTATCACCTCATGAACACGATGTAGTGATTAAATGAAATAGTACATGCCAAATGCCCAGGCTGGCACATGACAGAACCTTAATAAAGACTGTGTGGCATGTGACTCAGATGCTCAGCCGGGTCCAACTCTTTGCAAGCCCATGGACTGTAGCCCACCAGGCTCCTCTGTGCATGGGATTCTCCAGGCAAGAGTACTGGAGTGGGTTGCCATTTCCTCCTCCAAGGGATCTTCCCAGCCCAGGGATTGACCTTGTATCTTGCATCTCCTGCATTGGCAGGAGGATTCTTTCGCATTAGTGTCACCTGGGAAGCCCTTAATAAAAATTAATTCATTTTATTAACTCCTTGATTCCTGTTGTTTTACAACCTGAGTTTGGAGGACTGTCTTCCCCTTTGTCCTCTTGTAACACATGAAAGTAGAGAAATATTCTGCCAAGGGAACAGCCTAGTATAAAGAAAGAAATTCCTTTGTTCGTCTTCTCACCATGATTTAAACAGCCTTTTAGCCTCAACAGAACCTGCTATCCGTTGATAGTAAGGAACCAACTCTTCACTTTTATTCTTCTCTTGTCCTAATTTCCCTACTCCTTTCTGACTCTTTGCAACTCCATGGACCTAGCTCACTGAGCTCCTCTGTCCATGGGATTATCCCAGCAAGAATTTTAGGTGGGTTGCTATTTCCTCTCTCAGGGGTCTTCCTGACCCAGGAATTGAATCCGCATCTTCTGTGTCTCTTGCATTGGCAGGCGTATTCTTTACCACTGAACAACCTAGAAATCCCTTTAAGGAGATGATTGGTAGTTAATTCAGAGGAGTAAGGTTAAATAAAGTGATGACTAAAGCTATTTTTGAATTTCACAGTTAAAGGGGCAATGGTACCCCACCCTGCATTCTCTTAACTCACAAAAAGCTTTCTTTATTTTTTGCTTTGGTAGCCAGAGAGACAGGCTTCAAGTCCAGATGAGATTTCTTTTTCTTCCTGTCTCTCTGTCTCCATCTCTCTTTCCCTCTCTCTCTTTCTCTCTCTCTCTCTCACACACACACACACAAACACACACACATGCACAGTTCTGCTTATTTTAAAAATGAAGGCATCAAGGCCCAGAGAAGTTTAATATCTTCTGGTAATCACACAGCTAGATAGAGACAGAGCAGAAACTGGAACCCCTATCTCAAAATCTCCATCCAGTGCTAAGCCCACCACTTACTGTAAATGCAATTTCAGAGGTCTTGATTATCTGATTTTTCAGCTGACAGCAGATTAGCAACATTGAATTGGGGGTGTGATAAAGGCAGGCTCACTGACAGCAGTAAAAAGTGACAGCTGACTGACAGCTTGACAACAAGGGAGGAGAGAGATTAACTATTTAAAAAAATATATGAGAAGTGCAAAAGCATAGCAGCCTGGAGCCATCCGAGGGCAGGGCAGGCAACTCTGCACATTGAAGAACCCTGCAGACATTTCTCCATTACTGTACAGCTTGTACCAAACGGGCGACTGTGATTTATTAGGAAAGGTTAAATGGTAGCTAGTAAATTCTAAGAATATAAAGAAATTCATAACCAACTTTTGGCAGAGATTATAAATGACAGCAAATGAAGCTAAATGTCATGCCTTAAATGTGCATGAAGCCAAAGGAAGATGATAAGCCCTTTTGGCATGGATCTTAAAACCTCTTCACCTTTGTCCTAATTTCCCTACTCCTTTCTGACTCTTTCCACATCCATGGACCTAGCTCACTGAGCTCCTCTGTCCATGGGATTATCCCAGCAAGAATTTTAGGTGGGTTGCTATTTCCTCTCTCAGGGGTCTTCCTGACCCAGGAATTGAATCCGCATCTTCTGTGTCTCTTGCATTGGCAGGCGTATTCTTTACCACTGAACAACCTAGAAATCCCTTTAAGGAGATGATTGGTAGTTAATTCAGAGGAGTAAGGTTAAATAAAGTGATGACTAAAGCTATTTTTGAATTTCACAGTTAAAGGGGCAATGGTACCCCACCCTGCATTCTCTTAACTCACAAAAAGCTTTCTTTATTTTTTGCTTTGGTAGCCAGAGAGACAGGCTTCAAGTCCAGATGAGATTTCTTTTTCTTCCTGTCTCTCTGTCTCCATCTCTCTTTCCCTCTCTCTCTCTTTCTCTCTCTCTCTCTCACACACACACACACAAACACACACACATGCACAGTTCTGCTTATTTTAAAAATGAAGGCATCAAGGCCCAGAGAAGTTTAATATCTTCTGGTAATCACACAGCTAGATAGAGACAGAGCAGAAACTGGAACCCCTATCTCAAAATCTCCATCCAGTGCTAAGCCCACCACTTACTGTAAATGCAATTTCAGAGGTCTTGATTATCTGATTTTTCAGCTGACAGCAGATTAGCAACATTGAATTGGGGGTGTGATAAAGGCAGGCTCACTGACAGCAGTAAAAAGTGACAGCTGACTGACAGCTTGACAACAAGGGAGGAGAGAGATTAACTATTTAAAAAAATATATGAGAAGTGCAAAAGCATAGCAGCCTGGAGCCATCCGAGGGCAGGGCAGGCAACTCTGCACATTGAAGAACCCTGCAGACATTTCTCCATTACTGTACAGCTTGTACCAAACGGGCGACTGTGATTTATTAGGAAAGGTTAAATGGTAGCTAGTAAATTCTAAGAATATAAAGAAATTCATAACCAACTTTTGGCAGAGATTATAAATGACAGCAAATGAAGCTAAATGTCATGCCTTACTCTAGGATGTGCATGAGCCATAGTCACCTAAAGGAAGATGATAAGTATCTAACCCCTTTCATGTAGTTGCAGTGTCTGTAAGCTTAGGTGACCAAGAGATGTTTCAGTAAGCTACCTTTTTTTTGATCTTTCTGACTGGAGCCTTTTCATGTCCCAAATCTCTCTTTGCTGTTAGGGTGTGTATATTGGCTTATTCGGAACTGAAGGCATCCAAGCCTGCCAGATTATCAGTCGTCAATAAAACAGATTTTATCATAGTGGTACCATGTCTTAGTCCTTTTCATCTGCTCTAACAAAATATCATAGACTGGGTGACTAGTAAACAACAGAAATTTATTTTGCACAGTTCTGGAAGCTGGGACATCCAAGATCAAGGCTCTGGCAGATTTGATGTCTGGTGAAGGCCTGCTTTCTAATTTGTAGATGACTGTCTTCTCCCTGTGTCCTCACATGGTACAAAGGGCAAAGGAGCTCTCTGGGGTTTCTTGCATAAGGGCACTAATCTCATTCAGGAGGGCTCCACCCTCATGACCTAATCATCCTGCAATACCCTCCATCTCTTAAAAACATCATATTGAGAGTCAGCATTTTAACATACACATTTTGAAGAGATACAGATGTTCAGCTTGTAGCATGCCAAAAGATGGATGTGATTTCAAGACTCAGTTGGTTGAGACTCATGACTGGGATGTACTGCAGAGAAAGACTATTCTGTGTTGAAAGATACAGATTAGATTGAAAATTAAGGAATTCTGACTGTGCATTCTTTTTTGGGGGGGACAGATGGTGGGGAGGCGGGAGGCAGGTGGGCCACTTCTATTGGTCTTTCATTTATCTATTTTCATCCTTCTTTTTTCTGTGGCCCGTGTGGGCCTCCCATCGCAATGGCCACTGTTGTTGCAGAGCACCGGCTCTAGGTGCATGCGCTCCAGAGCTCCATCTCGGTAGTTGGACACATCGGTCCAGCCGCTCCACTGCACGTGGGATCTTCCCAGGCCAGAGATCGAACCGGTGCCCCTTGCACTGCAAGGTGGTGTCCTTACCCACTGGACCACCAGGGAAGCCCTGTGCATTCTTTTTAAAAATTATTTATTTATTTTCCTTTCGGTCATGTTGCTGTACAAGGGCTTTCTTTAGTTGTGGCAAGCGAAGCTCCTGTGGTCTTGTCATGGTGGTTTCTCTTGTTGCAGAGCACGGGTTCTAGGCTCACCAGCTTCAGTAATCATGGTGCATGGGCCCTAGAACATTGGATTCCAGTAGCTGTGGTATACAGGCTTAGTTGTTCCACAGCATGTGGAATCAGGGATCAAACCCATGTTCCTTGCATTGGCAGGTGGATTCTTTAACACTGTACCACCAGGGGTGTCCACTGGGCATTTCAAGAAGGCAGATTTCACACAGCACTCTATGGTACTGATGATGTATGTTATAGAGGAATAAAGGGAGCAATTCTGCAGCTTACTGAGTGGGATATTGGCTAAAGGCAGTCAGTATTTTCCTACTCTAGATAATATAACTGTCATAAAAGTAAAGCCTAGTAGAATTAGGGAATTTTATACATTCAGACCTTTGCACAAATCTCAGCCCTGTGAAATCAGAACATCTGAGGAATCTGCAGCTTGCTTTCTGACAATATCATCTTTAGAAGGTAGAGCTAACCGTAACAGTTAACCTTCCTGAGTCTTATTTTAGCCCACCGTTATGCTAAGCATGCTACATATATCTTTGCATTTTATTCTCCCAACAGTTCTAAAAGATATTTTTTATTTATAGTTGAAGAAACCCAGCCATACAGAATACAAGTAAGTTTTTGCCTACACTCACATCGATAGTAAAGGTATAGCCAGAAATCAAACACATTTTTTTATGCTATTTTGGAACCCAACATCTTAATAGTTTTTCTGTACTACCTGTCCTAAAAAGAGAGGTTTGGGGACTGGATTGGCTTTGACTAGTGAAGAAAAAATGGTGTATAAAAGAGAATTAATAGAGGGAACATGCCGTGGTAATATTATGCAAGAAGGAACTCAGGGTCTCAGAATGCAGACTTTTAAAAGATTGAGTTTTTCTTTTTTCTTTGAAAGAGGACACCTGAAAAGGAATGAACAATTTTTTTTTGAACAATTTTTAAAACAAAAAATATTTATTGAATGTCCTAATGGAGAACTGTCTGTGGATCTGGATCTGGAAGTGTGAATCCTGGCCCTGTCATTTTCCACCCAATGAGCTTAGAAGAGAACTTCAATACAAGTCCAGTTCACTCCTTTTGAAAAAGACATCATGCTTTTCCTGGCTTGAGGAAGAATGAATAGTTTTCTGAAAGAATTCTTATAGTCACATTTACCTAAAGAACAGACTAGGAAGAATATGTCAAAGAAACAGCTGGAGACTCATACCATTATTTCATATCTGAGAACTATTTCCTTAAAAACAATTCTAGATATCTTACCATTTATACAAAGTCCTTTCTCTTACAAGTTAGGTTATAGCATGACACCTATCTCAAAGGGGCAGTCCCCGATCTGTCACATTGGATGTTAAAGATGGAGCTATCTGCACAGCATCAGACTTTCCCCCAATCTTTCTCCCTTGTAGAATTTGGTACTGAAGATGTAGCCATAATTTTTATGTAATTAGATTATCCCCACCCTAACAAATTGGACCATGAAGAATGGATTATAGAAATACAGTGAATTACAAAGTGGAATCCCTTATCCTTGAAAAAGATCTTTTGGCTTTGCAAGGAATTCCATCAGGGAGCTTTACAGTAGCTTCAGATTCCATTCAGTTACATTAAAGGTGAAGAGAGATAAATGCTTAGGCTATCAAAGTTGGATGCTTATATATATTTGTCACTTGCCTGCCTTCTCTGTCCCATTGTATTGTGAAAAACAGGTTTAATTGTTAAATTATTATTGCATATAATTAACATAAGAAAGATCAAATGTATGTATTTCCATGGTGACCTTAAAGAAAATCATCTTTTTTTTCATGAGGGGATGAATAGATACTGTATCCTCAGGATTTGAAGTTTGGACTTGGAAGTAATTGAAGTACGTACACTTTGAATTGATAAATATGTGCTTATTTGTTTCAACGCAGAGAGCATCAAGTGTCAACCTTACTGTGATTATAAGTAAAAACCTCTATGTTTCTATGAGCATTTCATTATTTACATATTTCTATTTTCCAAAATAGTGGGTCGTCAGGGTTACCATAGACAAGAGCGGATTTTACCTGCACGTTTTCCCATTTCATAGATTTTTCCCCTGGGTTATTGTTGTTTAGTTGCTAAGTCTTATCGATCTGTTCTGCAAGTTCATGGACTGTGGCCTGCCAGACTGCCCTGTGCATGGGGTTCACCAGGCAAGAGTACTGGAGTGGGTTCCCATTTGGAAGACGGGTTATATGGAACACACCTCTGCTTTCCTCTTGTAGGTTTGACAGCAGAGGAAGGAGGAGAACAGTGTTGGTTATTTGGGGTAATCTCATTTATTGAAACTTGAAGAATTTCTTGCACATTTCTCTTTGCCTTTTCCCATGTAGCGAAAATGTGAAACCAAAACAGAGGTTTATGGACTTTGCCTATTTTAGAAACAAAAAATGGAGAATTTTAAAAACAGTGTGAAAACTTTAAATGAAAACTCTCAGGCTGTGCAAACAAAGGAGAGGAGCCTAAGGGCTTTTTGAAGAATTCTGATTAAAGAAAACACTATTTTACATTGCAAAGCAGATGTGTCAGAAAACAACAGCAGATCTGTAATTTGAGAATTTGTGGATTGATGGGACAGAAGGCAGCCCCCATGGCTCCCCACTGAAAAAACTTTCTGCTTTCTGTAGTCAGGAGTTCTGCTTTTGCGAGAGGGGGTGGTGGCCAGAAAACACCTTAATTATCTTACCACATGTGGTCATATTTCTCAGATATTTTAAGAAAATATTAGTGTTAAATATAGTAAAACTACTGCCTTTGCTCTATGAAATAATGAAGTGGGTATTACCTTTTTCAATATTAATCTAGGTCTGAAGTAGAAGAAAACTTCTGTTTTTATAAATTTAAACATATCATAGTTACTAACAATTATTTTGGCTCTCCAAAATGAATGCAAAAACATGTTTCTTTGGAATGTCATTAAATTTTTTTATAGAATCAGTATACTAAAAGAAAAAGTTTGATAAATCATTCCAATGTTTCATACCACTCACTGTCAAAAATCTCCTTTATATCTAATGCAAATCTTTCAGGCTTCATTATATTGTAACCATCTTCCTCTTACTCTTCTTTTAGAGAGTTTGGTTTCAGGGTGTACATACCACATACCATCCCTCTGTTGGCTTGAAATTACACATAGAACACACTTTTGCTTATTTTCAATATGCTTTTTTAATGAAGTTATTATCCATATTAATGCCTAATTATCACAGATTTCTTCTCTCGTCAACTTTAGATAATTACAATAACCTCTTCAAAAAAGTCACTCTCAATTCAGCAGTGAAAACAAAAGCTTATCTGTGATTATAGGATGATTTACGTCTGTTCTCCTCAAGTATAGAGAACATTTGACTAGATTTTACCTAAAAAATTTGGTGTACATTTTTAAGATTCTCCTGTGTGCATGCCAAGTCACTTCAGTCATGTCCGACTCTGGGGTAATCTCATTTATTGAAACTTGAAGAATTTCTTGCACAATGTAGCGAAAATGTGAAACCAAAACAGAGGTTTATGGACTTTGCCTATTTTAGAAACAAAAATGGAGAATTTTAAAACAGTGTGAAAACTTTAAATGAAAACTCTCAGGCTGTGCAAACAAAGGAGAGGAGCCTAAGGGCTTTTTGAAGAATTCTGATTAAAGAAAACACTATTTTACATTGCAAAGCAGATGTGTCAGAAAACAACAGCAGATCTGTAATTTGAGAATTTGTGGATTGATGGGACAGAAGGCAGCCCCCATGGCTCCCCACTGAAAAAACTTTCTGCTTTCTGTAGTCAGGAGTTCTGCTTTTGCGAGAGGGGGTGGTGGCCAGAAAACACCTTAATTATCTTACCACATGTGGTCATATTTCTCAGATATTTTAAGAAAATATTAGTGTTAAATATAGTAAAACTACTGCCTTTGCTCTATGAAATAATGAAGTGGGTATTACCTTTTTCAATATTAATCTAGGTCTGAAGTAGAAGAAAACTTCTGTTTTTATAAATTTAAACATATCATAGTTACTAACAATTATTTTGGCTCTCCAAAATGAATGCAAAAACATGTTTCTTTGGAATGTCATTAAATTTTTTTATAGAATCAGTATACTAAAAGAAAAAGTTTGATAAATCATTCCAATGTTTCATACCACTCACTGTCAAAAATCTCCTTTATATCTAATGCAAATCTTTCAGGCTTCATTATATTGTAACCATCTTCCTCTTACTCTTCTTTTAGAGAGTTTGGTTTCAGGGTGTACATACCACATACCATCCCTCTGTTGGCTTGAAATTACACATAGAACACACTTTTGCTTATTTTCAATATGCTTTTTTAATGAAGTTATTATCCATATTAATGCCTAATTATCACAGATTTCTTCTCTCGTCAACTTTAGATAATTACAATAACCTCTTCAAAAAAGTCACTCTCAATTCAGCAGTGAAAACAAAAGCTTATCTGTGATTATAGGATGATTTACGTCTGTTCTCCTCAAGTATAGAGAACATTTGACTAGATTTTACCTAAAAAATTTGGTGTACATTTTTTAAGATTCTCCTGTGTGCATGCCAAGTCACTTCAGTCATGTCCGACTCTGCAACCCCATGGACTGCAGCCCACCAGGCTCCTCTGTCCTTGGGATTCTCCAGGCAAGAATACTGGAGTGGGCTGCCTTTCCTGCCTCCAGGGGATCATCCTGGCCCAGGAATCCTACCTGTGTCTCTTATGTCTCTTGCATTGGCAGGTGAGTTCTTTACCACTAGTGCCACTGGGGAAGCCCTAGGTTCTCCTTGTCCTGTCCTAAGAATTTTGGGGAGTCCGAAGCAAAAGTTACAGGTCGTTGGATAGAGAAATAACTAAAAATCCAAGCACATTTTCTGGAACTGCATCATCAAATCAAAAGGAGTCATGGAGCAGGGCTTCTGCCAAATAGAGATGAATATCATGCAACTAACTCAATCCACAGTTAAGGGCAGTTCAGCCAAATATCTACTTAGACTCGCTTTCCTTCTTCAGACTCAAAGAACATCACTAAGCTTTCCATAACCCAAAGAATGATCATTGGTGTAAAGCCATCAGGGCAAGAACAAATTGTGTCGTATACTCTGTTTATTCCAGGAGGGGTATACATAGTGCATATTAGAAAGATTTCAAGTACATTCCTTTGATGTGTAAAGGATCAATCTCTTGTTATCTTTTTAAAATCATTTCTTCAAATCACTCCATTCTGGGGAGTGCTCAATTAGTGATGGGTGTCAGCGGCGTGGGGTCCAGAGATGTTAGCCCAGCTTGTACCACTTACTACTGTCCTTCAGCCAAGAGTAAATTCCCTTTCTCCTCCCAGAGCTTCAGTTTTCCTGTCTGTAAAATGGAAATTGGAATAATACCTGTGTCTTAGGCTTCTTATGAATATTGAAGTAATTACTACCATATGCCAATTGAGCTCAGTGCCTACAAAGTGTTCTGTAAATATTAGTGGTTCTATTACTATTCTCATCGTCACCGTTGTAGTTTTCTGTTGACAGAATTTTTGAAAAGCTCACCCATTCAATATGACTCCAAGCTCAAAAGTAAGGCAGCAGGGGCAAATTCTGAAAACCCTTATAATTTTGTAGAATACCAGAGGATATCAAGTTTACTATTAATTCAAGATATTTGAATATATAAAGTTTACTATTGATATATAAAGTTTACTATTAATTCAAGATAGATTGCTTTCTGTCTTGTCAATCCACATGACAACAGTCAAATGCAGTATTTGAGCAGCATGAATGTACAAGAAGGAACGACCCATGTACTGCTGTCCATATCTGCCTGGCACCTGTAAAATATGTTCCTTTTGGTGCTGGTGTATGGAATGGTGAGTGGGTACAGAAGTTGTTTTAGTTGTTCCATGTTCAAGAATATTTGGGTTGTTTCTGAAAGCTTACCATTGAAAAATAAGCAGTTTGGAATGTACCATTCAATAATAACTTACCAGACTAATCTCTCACCCAAAAACACTTATTTCTGAAGAAATTCCAGATATAAATCTTCATTTTATAGGGAATTCTTTAAAATGCACTTCAGAGTAATCAGTTGCAAGAAAATACACTTAACTGTAATTTAATTCTTTGAGATTTTATCCATGCTATAGTTCACCTGTCATTTATTAACGTAATCAGCCAAATATCTACTTAGACTCGCTTTCCTTCTTCAGACTCAAAGAACATCACTAAGCTTTCCATAACCCAAAGAATGATCATTGGTGTAAAGCCATCAGGGCAAGAACAAATTGTGTCGTATACTCTGTTTATTCCAGGAGGGGTATACATAGTGCATATTAGAAAGATTTCAAGTACATTCCTTTGATGTGTAAAGGATCAATCTCTTGTTATCTTTTTAAAATCATTTCTTCAAATCACTCCATTCTGGGGAGTGCTCAATTAGTGATGGGTGTCAGCGGCGTGGGGTCCAGAGATGTTAGCCCAGCTTGTACCACTTACTACTGTCCTTCAGCCAAGAGTAAATTGCCTTCCCTCCCAGAGCTTCAGTTTTCCTGTCTGTAAAATGGAAATTGGAATAATACCTGTGTCTTAGGCTTCTTATGAATATTGAAGTAATTACTACCATATGCCAATTGAGCTCAGTGCCTACAAAGTGTTCTGTAAATATTAGTGGTTCTATTACTATTCTCATCGTCACCGTTGTAGTTTTCTGTTGACAGAATTTTTGAAAAGCTCACCCATTCAATATGACTCCAAGCTCAAAAGTAAGGCAGCAGGGGCAAATTCTGAAAACCCTTATAATTTTGTAGAATACCAGAGGATATCAAGTTTACTATTAATTCAAGATATTTGAATATATAAAGTTTACTATTGATATATAAAGTTTACTATTAATTCAAGATAGATTGCTTTCTGTCTTGTCAATCCACATGACAACAGTCAAATGCAGTATTTGAGCAGCATGAATGTACAAGAAGGAACGACCCATGTACTGCTGTCCATATCTGCCTGGCACCTGTAAAATATGTTCCTTTTGGTGCTGGTGTATGGAATGGTGAGTGGGTACAGAAGTTGTTTTAGTTGTTCCATGTTCAAGAATATTTGGGTTGTTTCTGAAAGCTTACCATTGAAAAATAAGCAGTTTGGAATGTACCATTCAATAATAACTTACCAGACTAATCTCTCACCCAAAAACACTTATTTCTGAAGAAATTCCAGATATAAATCTTCATTTTATAGGGAATTCTTTAAAATGCACTTCAGAGTAATCAGTTGCAATAAAATACACTTAACTGTAATTTAATTCTTTGAGATTTTATCCATGCTATAGTTCACCTGTCATTTATTAAAATCTGGCTATTTGCTTATCTCCAAAATGGGTATAATAATACACAATCTGCAAACTGAAAGGGTTAATGAGCCTGGGCATATATTATAGGCTCAAAAATGGTAGAGATTATTATCATGAGATTAGTCATCTGTGAACAAAGGTCACCTTGAAATATGGTCTAGAAGTGGGCCATTGAGAGACATTTAGAGTTCCCAAGTCCAGCCTGTCTTACTGGGCACTTAACTGTAGGAAACTGTGATTGACTGTAAAAGACAGTGATGGCTTAACAAAGGAATATGCCAGCAGAAGGGCTGCAATCTGCGTGAAATATAGGACACATGGAAACATACGATTCAAGAATCAGAAGGAAAGGAAACAAGATGCTGAGTCTGGAGGATGAGTCACAATAGAAGCAGGCCCTCTTGAAGAGCTGAGAAGGCTCATCGTGGCATAATTAAATCATCTTCCCTACGAGTCCACCCCTCTTTGCTGTGATTCCACAGTCACCAACCAGTATTCTGTGTACTTCTGCACCCTTCCAAGTAATTTAACTCCAGAAACAGATCTGAGAAACAAATATCTGGATATAGAAGGGCATGTTCTCTGGAGATCAATAGATTATTGCTTTTAATAATAGTTTTTTTTAAAAAAGCTTATATGGTAAATGCAAGGTATTCTGAGATATAAAGATGTACAAGACAAGATCCTTAATTGTAAGAACTCTGTAGAAATGAAAGACAGTCAGATGACTCCAAGTATGAGGTAGAAGAAAACTGAGTACCTTTTATGCCTTTTGAGCTGGGCATTGAAGGCTGACTAAGCTTTGTGCACAGTAATAACAGCATCATTTATCAAGTGCCTTTTCTGAGCATCCACTTTATGTGTATTATTTCTAATCTTTACCAGCCCCCACAAGCTAGGTATCATTATGTTCATTTTACAGTCGAGAAAAGTGAGGTTCAGAAGGTTAAGCCTTCCCAAATTGCTATAGTTAGTCCAGTTGTCTGATTCTAATACACTACTTCCGTTAATCGCTGTTATTTCTTGCTATGACAGAAAGGTGGGATAGAATGACTACAAGGGGATGTTATGAAGAGAGTAGCTATACCCAGATTTGTGACATTGAATTGTCATTGCCACAGAAGAGAATAACTGGAACCTAATCACAGTCTTTGTCTTAATTGGCTGAAGAGGTGGTAAGACTGGAAGTGGGAATTAAGGCTAAGGAATTTGAACTTTAAACCTATAATCATTTGAGAGCCATGTCTAGATCGTAAAATGGGATACTTGGTATTGAACTATGAATATCAGTGGGGTAGGAAACAGGAAGCAGAGAAACAAGTTTAAAAACTACTAAAATTGGTTGTTGAAGATTTGAACTAGGGAAGTGGTTTATGAATGAAAAGGAAGGCATCCACATAATTATGCTGGTTGAAGACTTGGCAAGTTGGTGGAACAGCTTACTAGATGGAGGAGTGATCAGGGATGCTCTTGAAGTATTGACAGTAGTGAATGGGAGAATATCCATTCTGTTGGAATTGAGGAATAGATTTATTTGTTTAAAGATGGCAAATTCATGGAGTTATATATTGCATCTGAGGTGTTGGCGGGTCATTTAGATGGAGCCGATCAGCAAAAAGTGTCCTCTTACCTCAGTGCCATCATTTAGAACCTCATGTGATTTGTTGCAGTGATCCACTTTTCTAGAAGTTTGCTCTTTTCTATCATGTATTTGATACATCTCATTTGGTTTTTCCCAAGAAATCCAAGAAGTCTGGTTTTTGTCATTTATTACTATCTTATAAAGATCAAGTGCAGAATTTGTAAACATCAGATCTCCTGAACTCTTTCATTTCTGGATAAGCTGGAGTTTATTGACTTAATTTTCCCTTTGACTTCTCAAAAAAATTGGTTTTTGCCCAAGGGAAGCTGGTATGTGCTTTGGTGCCTAAGATAATTGACTTTGATGTCAGAGCCATGCCCTAGTATCATTTCTTCTGCTAACCAGTTGGCTGATGTTGAGAAAGTTAAGCCTTCACAAATTGCTATAGACAGTCCAGTTGTCTGATTCTAATACACTACTTCCGGTAATCGCTGTTATTTCTTGCTATGACAGAAAGGTGGGATAGAATGACTACAAGGGGATGTTATGAAGAGAGTAGCTATACCCAGATTTGTGACATTGAATTGTCATTGCCACAGAAGAGAATAACTGGAACCTAATCACAGTCTTTGTCTTAATTGGCTGAAGAGGTGGTAAGACTGGAAGTGGGAATTAAGGCTAAGGAATTTGAACTTTAAACCTATAATCATTTGAGAGCCATGTCTAGATCGTAAAATGGGATACTTGGTATTGAACTATGAATATCAGTGGGGTAGGAAACAGGAAGCAGAGAAACAAGTTTAAAAACTACTAAAATTGGTTGTTGAAGATTTGAACTAGGGAAGTGGTTTATGAATGAAAAGGAAGGCATCCACATAATTATGCTGGTTGAAGACTTGGCAAGTTGGTGGAACAGCTTACTAGATGGAGGAGTGATCAGGGATGCTCTTGAAGTATTGACAGTAGTGAATGGGAGAATATCCATTCTGTTGGAATTGAGGAATAGATTTATTTGTTTAAAGATGGCAAATTCATGGAGTTATATATTGCATCTGAGGTGTTGGCGGGTCATTTAGATGGAGCCGATCAGCAAAAAGTGTCCTCTCTTACCTCAGTGCCATCATTTAGAACCTCATGTGATTTGTTGCAGTGATCCACTTTTCTAGAAGTTTGCTCTTTTCTATCATGTATTTGATACATCTCATTTGGTTTTTCCCAAGAAATCCAAGAAGTCTGGTTTTTGTCATTTATTACTATCTTATAAAGATCAAGTGCAGAATTTGTAAACATCAGATCTCCTGAACTCTTTCATTTCTGGATAAGCTGGAGTTTATTGACTTAATTTTCCCTTTGACTTCTCAGAGTTTAATAAATAAATTTTGGTTCCTTTGGACCTGGAATCATGAGATCAAGTGCTGTAAGCTGGTATGTGCTTTGGTGCCTAAGATAATTGACTTTGATGTCAGAGCCATGCCCTAGTATCATTTCTTCTGCTAACCAGTTGGCTGATGTTGAGAAAGTTATTTGACCTCTCCAACTTCATTTTTTCTCCCCATTCACCTGCTCAGTAGGGGAAGTACCAGCAGTCTTGTTGGGTTGCTATGAGAGTTAAATGAGGTTCCTGTATGTCAGGGACTTGCTCAAATGCTTGAGGCATAATGCTCCTTAAATAAATGGTAGCTGTGAATACTGGCTTCAGTTTGTATGTCCTCACCAATAAGTGTATCTTTCATGCTTTCATTAAACTATGTGCAGTTTATTTGATTTTCTGTGAAGCCAGATCTGTGCCCCTCAATTGTAGTCCAGTATTGACCTTAATGATTTTAGGATCATCAGATGATTTTGCCTTACCCCTCTCCCCTTTAAAGCCATTGCTGCTTGCTTTTGTACTGATTTGCCTTTACCAGACAGGACTGAGTACCAACATTCTATTTAGAATTATTACTAAGAACACTATATCCAAGTAATGTTTTGTGGGTGTCCTCTTGTCATATGTGTTGTGGGTCTTCTGTACCTTTGACCTAATAGAAGCCCAATCACAGACCTTTCTCACAAACCTGATAAGGTTTGTGTTGTTACCTGCTATCTGTAGAGGTGCTTCTGTGAGTGATTAGAAGCTGTAAGCTTTTCTAACGTTAGTTTGTTTCTGTTTTTATTATATTTAGCTCAATGTTACCTACAAATTTATTTAAATTAATAAGTGTTTCTATGAAGTCAGTCCTTAATTAAACAATTGTCATTTTTTGTTTTGGATGAGTCCAATTTCATGTATCAGTACTATTAGATAATGGAACTTAAATTAGCAAACCTAATAGAATTAATGTAGGAAATATAGCTATAATTTTATTTAACTTAAAGGTAAGCTCATTAGTTGCACAAATACTTGCTTCTTTTTTGGTTTTGCCTATTGTTCTAAACTGAAAAATCTTGGTCCTATTCCTGAGGCACCATGAAATGAGAATGGTAGAAGTTCTTCCCTTAATGTCCCCCTTGACGACACACTAAAATGCATATGTATGTTCTTAGTGGAATATCATTGTGGCATTTTTTTCTCTTATATGATATATTTTTATGTATCTATAGAAATATTTTCCTTGTTTGAAATTCAGTGTCCAGTCCAGTGCTTTGTCTTCCCATCAACTAAGTTTCAATTCATGGATATGAATCCTAAATTTAGGCAATCCTAAATTCGTTTCCATGTAGAGAACTGATTTATCTGTTTGGGAGATGCATCTCAGTCCAACCCAATGTACAGCTGTTCTATTAGGTATCAATTGATATCCTATAAGACCAAATGACTGCAGAGAGAGGGAGGGTCTATTCAAAACTACCACATTTCTTTGTCTAACACCAAAACTTATTTGATAATACAAACTATGTGCAGTTTATTTGATTTTCTGTGAAGCCAGATCTGTGCCCCTCAATTGTAGTCCAGTATTGACCTTAATGATTTTAGGATCATCAGATGATTTTGCCTTACCCCTCTCCCCTTTAAAGCCATTGCTGCTTGCTTTTGTACTGATTTGCCTTTACCAGACAGGACTGAGTACCAACATTCTATTTAGAATTATTACTAAGAACACTATATCCAAGTAATGTTTTGTGGGTGTCCTCTTGTCATATGTGTTGTGGGTCTTCTGTACCTTTGACCTAATAGAAGCCGAATCACAGACCTTTCTCACAAACCTGATAAGGTTTGTGTTGTTACCTGCTATCTGTAGAGGTGCTTCTGTGAGTGATTAGAAGCTGTAAGCTTTTCTAACGTTAGTTTGTTTCTGTTTTTATTATATTTAGCTCAATGTTACCTACAAATTTATTTAAATTAATAAGTGTTTCTATGAAGTCAGTCCTTAATTAAACAATTGTCATTTTTTGTTTTGGATGAGTCCAATTTCATGTATCAGTACTATTAGATAATGGAACTTAAATTAGCAAACCTAATAGAATTAATGTAGGAAATATAGCTATAATTTTATTTAACTTAAAGGTAAGCTCATTAGTTGCACAAATACTTGCTTCTTTTTTGGTTTTGCCTATTGTTCTAAACTGAAAAATCTTGGTCCTATTCCTGAGGCACCATGAAATGAGAATGGTAGAAGTTCTTCCCTTAATGTCCCCCTTGACGACACACTAAAATGCATATGTATGTTCTTAGTGGAATATCATTGTGGCATTTTATCTCTTATATGATATATTTTTATGTATCTATAGAAATATTTTCCTTGTTTGAAATTCAGTGTCCAGTCCAGTGCTTTGTCTTCCCATCAACTAAGTTTCAATTCATGGATATGAATCCTAAATTTAGGCAATCCTAAATTCGTTTCCATGTAGAGAACTGATTTATCTGTTTGGGAGATGCATCTCAGTCCAACCCAATGTACAGCTGTTCTATTAGGTATCAATTGATATCCTATAAGACCAAATGACTGCAGAGAGAGGGAGGGTCTATTCAAAACTACCACATTTCTTTGTCTAACACCAAAACTTATTTTATAATACCAAATCTGAAAGTACTTGTTGTAATTATTTTCCACTAATTGAAGAGGGAGCTTCTTCTGTCTCATGCTGTGAGAATGGATTTGAAAGAACATAAGCAAGAGACAATGGGAAAGTATGGTTAAGTGATGAATCCCACTGAAAATAGAAGACAAGGGAGAGAATGAACTAAAGCAATTTGTAGGTTTTGAAATTATTAAACTGTTAACTGTAATAGAACAATCAGAAATGTCAACCGCATTTGTTTTGTGGACAACTTTGTTTTGTTTTCAGTTTTAGGCAGTTGCTATTTAATAGAACTAGAACTTCCCAAAACCGAAACCATATCTAAAAAACAGAAACTTTAGAAATCTTCTTGTCCAATTCCTTCATTTAATCCCTGGGAAAACTGCAGCGGAGAGGTTTTTACCTGAAGTTGTAGCTAGCAACACAGTTACAATTTGGATGCCACTTGAAAACACTCATGAGGTGACTAGAAATGTGCTACTAGGGTTGTTCATTGTATTAGTAATATTAGTAGGGTAGGATTAATCATCATCGATAACAGATCGATTTCATCAGGCTTAAATGGTATGCCGGAATTTCTCAGAAGAGCCTCAGACATTTCAGTTGCTTAGGAACTTGTTGCTGTTTTCCCTGAAAATATCTAGCTCTCCGATCTGTAACTCATTTTGAGATGAAAATACGTATGACTCAGCCAACTCTATTTGCTTATAACATATTTTGCTCTTCCAGTAAACATTGGGCTTTTCATATAGAACTAGGAGTTTCCAGCATTTAAAGCCCAGAAACTGAAAATGATTTTGACCATCTCTTTTTTCTGGAACTTGGTATCCCAAATTCTGAATGACCCAGTCTTATATATAGCTATCAGATTTGTATGCTTTTCTTTGTAAGTTTTGTCTAAGTTACTTATCCTTTATCATTAGAAACTTCTTCTACGTGTTCCCTCCATGTGTCTCTCCAGAGGGTATTGAAAATATCCATTGCACGATGGTGTTGGTGATGTGCCCATCCTGCTTCTTCCTTAGGGCAATCGGGTGAATCCTCCTTTTCCCTTTGAGCCCTGTTTGGATAGCTGGTTTATGCTTCTTGAGGTGAGCTGATGAGTTAGTTCAGAGGACAGCCGGGGTGGAGTTGGGATTTTGGAAGGAGTTGCATACATTAGAGGAGGAGGACATGGTGCAGAGGGAAGAACATAAAGCTGTGAGTCATACCTGGGCGACTTTCAGTCTTGGCTCAGCCACTTTCTAGATGTGCAACTTGGTCAAATTATGTCATCCTTTCTGACCTTTAGCTTCCCTAACATTAAATCATAGAGTTGACATGAAGATTAAGTGAGAGAGAGCATAAAGTGTTTTATCCAAAGTGCAGTGTATACTACGTGCCACCTCCTTGCCTTTCCCCTGTGTAAAATTAGACTGTATACTCTGTTATACTTTATCAATTTTAGTTGCCATTCACAGGCTTCTGAATTGACCTCTTTGTGTTACTACCTCATCTTCTGATGTTTTTGGTGGTTAGTAAAGAATATAAGGTTTAATTTGCTCTCCTATAGATAATTTATATACCAGTATAATGTTGAGCTGGTTTTTTTTCCCCATCTCTTGTACTCGAGTAACTTAGTTCATTAGAGTAACTTCCTAAAATATAACCCCTTAGTGAAGACATTAGTACTTGGGCTATCCAAGTGATGACATTAGTACTTAGTACTTGGGCTATCCAGCACTCTTTCTTGCTTGTTTATGTGGGATTTTTTTGTTTGTTTGTTTGTTTTTTGGGTTTTTTTTTTCCTTCTGTTTATTTTTATTCTTCTTTGATCTGTCTTTATAGGTTCAGGGTTTAGCACTTGTGGATGAAGGCTATTCCAATCAATAAAAGTTGATGGAACTACATCTTACTTTTTAGATTGAGAATTCACTGTCCACATCATTATTTGTAATTGCTGAGTCCTTGGCTGAACATTTGTTTCTGCTCATGCTTGCACGTATATTGCTTATATCTCATGAATGTGCAGGTTGGTCAAGAGTGCATATTTCCGGGCTTCCCCTGGTGGTCCAGTGGATAAGGACACCGCCTTGCAGTGCAAGGGGCGCCGGTTTGATCCCTGGCCTGGGAAGATCCCACGTGCCGCGGAGCGGCTGGACCCATGTGTCCAATTACCGAGCCGGAGCTCTGGAGCGCATGCGCCCAGAGCTGGCGCTCTGCAGCCACAGACGCCACTGCGATGGGAGGCCCGCAGGAGCCAAAGAACAAAGATGGATGAAAATAGAGAAATGAAAGACCAATAGAAGTGGCCCGCCCGCTCCCCTCCCTCCCCAACCCAACCCCCACCCAAAATAAATAAAATAAATAAATCTTTAAAAAAAAAAAAGAGTGCATATTTCCACTTGAAGTAGATAAGCCTTGGTATGGTAATGGATTATTGTTTACTTTCTGTACAGAGAAAGTATGGCCCATATGTATGTGGCAAAGAAAAGCTAACAAGCTTATATAGTTTACTGATGATAAATCTCTAGCACAGATAATATACCCAGAGCTAACTGTAAAGTCTAAAACATCTTAGATTCAGAATTACTGTTTCTGGCCAAAACTCTTCTTGTCACTACAAAAACAGAAACAAACAAACAAACAAAAAGCAAAAAGAAAAACAGACAAACATTGCATCAGAATTGCAGCCCTTCAGAAATACAATCTGTAGGTGATAAAACCTTTTTAACTTTCAACTCCATCATGCTATGAAGCATGTATTTGGGATCAAATTGTGTGGCCTGTGTCAGTAATGTATGTTGATATGCAAGCCCTCAACTAGTGGGATTTTCTCCCTTAAAAAAAAGAAAAAAAAAACAAAAAAAAAACAGATGACAGTTATAACCAAGATGGCAAGATGTAGCCTCAAGCGGTAGTTTTCAACACTGGTTGTACATTATAATAATCTGGGGAGCTTTAAAAAAAATTCCTGTTGTCCAGTTCAATTAAATCAGAGTCTTCGGGGTTGGAACTCAGATATTAGCATGTTTTTAAAGCTCTTCAGGTTATTCCACTGTGCAGCCAAAGTTGGGAATCACTGACCAGAAGTATCTCTACTGAATAACAGTCTGTGGAAGGGTCATGTATCTGCAGGAGCCCTTGCTGGTCAAACCCCCCCCCTTTTTTTTGTGCCACTAAGCCAACATTTATTTTTCATCCATCTATTTTTATTCTTTGGCATGTGTGGACCCCCCATTGCAGTGGCCTCTCTTTGTTGCAGAGCACTGGCTCTGGGCACATCCACTCCAGAGCACTGGCTCGTCATAGAGCACACTGGCCCAGCTGTTCCTCAGTATGTGGGATCTTCCTGGGCCAGGGATCAAACCGTGCCCCCTGCGCTGCAAGGTGGGCTCTTTACCAACTGTACCATCAGGGAAGGCCCAAACTCTTTTTCAGTATTGCTGAAATGTGTGTTCCTGTCTAACAAGGCCCTCAGACAGTACACAGTGAAAATTCAGTGTCTTCATGATGGCGAATTGATAGCATTCCTTGGCTGTCCTGATAAGAATTAAGAAAATGTTGAAAACTGTATTAATCCTTGGTCTCTTTCTCCATAAGTGTTGGCATCCCTCCATTTTCCATTGACTTAACGTTCAGTTTTTCTCTTCACTGTTTTTCTTGGGTGACACTGGGAATTTTTACCATCTGATGAAGGCAGATGTATTTTCAAATAAAAATGTCTTAAGCATTTGTTCTTCCTACTACTCCTTTCTTTGGCAGAATATTCATATAGTTGATAAATAGTTTGCTTGCTTTAAATACCTTTTCATATAATCTTTGTAGCATGTTTCATGGGTATTTTAACCTACTTTTATGGTTTTCCATGAAATAAGGTATTTTCTAAATATGTTATGCTGAATTTAACTCAAATAAGCAGTTGTACTGTATGCCTTTAGAATGATGATGGTATCTTGCATTTTAGGGTAACACTTCCATCCTGATAGATTCCGAAGCACACTGCGAATGGTTACAAATTATATAGTGAAGCACAGTCTCCACTGTAGAGTGAAGCAAGGCAGCTGTTTAACAGCTCATCACAACGCAGTACAGCAAGTTAGGGTAGGAAGTGAGGAGGAATACTGGATTCACTTGAACGAATTGCTAGGGGCTGAGGTAGGCAGAATGTAATTACCTAAGTTGGAATTTATCCAGAACATAAGGCTAGCACCTCCCGTCTTAGAAGAGAAAACTCAGATTCTTTAATAACTCAGCACTTGCTTTCTGTGTAAGTGAATGGTAAGGGTGCTTCCACTCACTTCACACTATCAAAGTATCCTCTAACAGTGTTCCAACTGAGACTTTAAAAGTAAAAAAAAAAAAAAACAGCCTTCTTTAAGACCCGCATGTTCATCCTAATTCAGGAATGATAAATTGGTTTCAATTTATGTACCATCTTTGGCTCATAGTGGCTGTTTAGAAATTGTCAAGGACTCTAAGGCCATTTTAAGGATTAAAAAATAACTCCATGGTAGATTGGCGATGTCTTCCCTGGGCACAAGAGAGGCAGTGCTTACATTTGTAAGTCATATTTTTGTTGCCCCAGCGGTAGTACTTAGCTACTACTTTCAAGGGGTGAATTAGCAGTACTCTTAGTTCTTTTCAAACTCAATTTTTTTTTCCCTTGATGTCTGATCTTATTTATTTGTAATTCTTAAAACATCTCATTTTTGACTGGACTCAGACTTAGAAGTAGAAGCTCTCAGAGAGGACAGTCTCCATCTCTTGGCAATCTGTTCCTGCCGTTTTTCTTTGGCTTCCTTCATTCTCTTGGTCAAAAGTTTAGCGTATTCTGCAGTCTCTTCCTTACTTTTCTTAGTCCACTGTTTCTTCAGAGCAATATGCCAGTGCTTATGTTTCAGAATACGTGGAATAACAAGATGCTAAACCTTAGGTGCTTTGGTCCTAGGTTTCTTACCTTCTTTGTTGAGGGGCTTTTTCACAACCTACTGGTGGACGTCATCTTCTTTAGAAAGATTGAAAAGCTTGCAGATTGTACCGGCTCTTTTGGGACCCAAGCGATGAGGCACAGTAGTATCAGTGAGTCCAGGAATATCCTTCTCCCATTTTGGACAATGACCAAATTGAGATCACTCAGATTAGTGTCTACAATGCAGCCCCGTAGAGATTTGCACTTTCTTTCTCCAGTCCTCTTCTGTCTGTAATAAGAATGACCCTTACTCAGCAGGCAGATTCAGCCATGGGTCAAGACACTCTGCTTCATGGGGAAACCCTGTTTGTCCTTCCCGCCACTGATTCAGACCACATAAGTCTTCCATTCTTCACCCAGAACGTCAGTAGCAACTTCTGTGGCCATAGGCTTCTCATAGAAGGTACGAAGTTTTCGTTCATCGTCCACTTCAGTGAACTTCTTACAGTCTGTGGCCGGGAAAGAGATGTTCAGCTTCATTCTGAAGCATCCGACAGCCTGCGAGGTGACACGAAAAAGAGACCTAACTCCCGCCTACCCTAGGTCACATCTCAAACTTGATTATTTTAAATTACAGCTGCAGGCAGGGATATTAAAGATTTCCTGAAAAAATTCTAGGGAAAAGAGACATTGACCATTTTTTAGTAACCATAATTGGTGGGGTTAGAGGTAAAGAGATACAGATTTAGGTCAAAATAAATTTTCAAACCAAAAAATGTCCAGCAGAGGAAGGAGTTTGGTGTCAGGTAAGTATTCGTTTGGGAAAATAATCAAATCAGCATCTCAGGGAAGCAAGCAGGAGTTAATATCAGGAATACAAGATGGCAGAAACATGTTGTTATATCAAGATAAGAATTGGAAATCAGAATTTGGTTTGCTGGAGAATGTTGAAAATGAAGGGTAAGAGGGCCATGCCAGCCATGGGCCCAGGGTCTGAGGGCAGCACCAAGGATAGCTCCCAGCACAGGTGGCTTCTCCTTGGCTCTGGTTCTTTTTCACTCAGCCCTGCCCCTCTGTCTGGCATATCCAGCTTTGGCTTAGTAATGTCTGTAGAATCTAGAAAATGAACCCTGTCAGACTATTATAGTAGTAATAAATGAGGTATAATTCTTTCATTTTACACATCTTATTTCATTCACACGACCCTGTGCTCAGTTGCTTCAGTCATGTCCAGTTCTTTGTTACCCTATGGACTATAGCCCAGCAGGTTCCTCTGTCTATGGTATTCTCCAGGCAAGAATACTGGAATGGGTTGCCATGCCCTCCTCCAGGGGATCTGCTCTACCCAGGGATTGAGCCTAGGTCTCTCAAATTGCAGCTGGATTCTTTACCATTTGATCCACCAGGGAATCCCTTATACAGCTTTATATTATATATAATTATATAAACTTAGGTATTATAGCTTCCATTTACATATGAGAAGATAAACTTGAGTAATTCACCCATAACCACATTTCAAATCAAGAGTGGGGCTGTGAGCTGAACTTTGATCTGTCTGGTTCCCAAACTTATCCTCATATGACTTTACCACAAAATGACCTAAGAATAAGATCATTTGTGTTGTCACTTGCTTTTTCAATAAAGCAGTTTGACTCTAGGGACATTCTGGGGTCTTAGAACACAGTTGAGAAGGGAACTTGCAGTCCTTCTGGTAACAGGTGAGAGTATGGGTGCTTTGTGTCTTCTTCTGTGCTCCAGAACAATTACTAAGACGGTGCTTAGAACTTACAGGTGGTTTGTTTTTTTGTGATCCTTCCTTTTGGCATTATGGAAGTATTCAAGCAGAAAAACCACATATCCGCTTGTTTAGACAGAATTCTACATTTCTTTGAATTTGGTGAAATTTCCCTGTAAGTTACATTAAGCACTAGGTCTTGTATCTCTGTTGTATTCTTTATTTTATTTCTCTAATATATATTAGTATGAATTACTGTAAAAGACCTCTTTAAACTCAGATTTAGATAATTTGGAAACTTAACCATGGTCTTTCAAATGTCCATGCGTCTAATATAAAAATTAAGGGTTTAAAATAATAGAGCATATTTCAATCTACAGAACTGTATGAAATATGATGATAAATCATATTTTTATCTCTGGGTGTCAGTTCTCTTCTTTTTTCTTAAGAATTTCCAGGAGGGATCTCTGAAACTTTTTGGTCAGTTGTCCAAATTAATAAAAATAGGTTTGGTTTAAGTAATCCTTAAAATGTCTGAATAGAATAATAAAATAACAATTTCATTTGGTGAAAGGGTATATGGAAAAAAGTAATATTTTAGTTATCTGTATTTAAAAATAATTTTAATACTTTATAATAGGAATAAAAGCTCAATTTGACATCTGAGGCCTTGTAAGTCCAGTTTATGCCTGAAACAAATTAAAACATTCAGATTATAATTCTCCTAAATATGCCTTAGAATGAAAGAAATGACGGCTCTTCAATCACACTAATGGTATTATATCACTTTTAAAGACTCTGTAAGTTGTTATCTATTACTGTACCTTTATGATAGAAAGCCAATATTCTGTCATTGCAAGAACAATATGATAATGCATTTGGGAAAGTTGAAGAGGACTTATGAAAAATAACCAGTCCTGTTTTCCAGAAAACAGATCCTTTCCCATGACTTTATAATTAAGCTTTAACAATAATCTGTCAAAATCTACTTATATGGTATTAAAATCTTTATAGATATTTAAGATTTTTAAAAAGTAAAAAAGTAATCTAATGATTTATGTGATATATTAAAGGAAAGATAATTTATTATGCAGGTTATTATTTGTCTTCCTTTTAAAGAATATCGGCCTTAAGAGTTGTGTGTGTGTGTGTGTGCACATGTGCTTGCGTGTGTCTGCATGCACACCATCATTTTGCGTATTTTGAGGCCATCCTGTTGCCTTTTACACTATTTAATGTAGTGTGTTTCAACTTTTATTGCATATTATTAATAGAATCCTGTGAAACTTTAAAAAATCGTTATGCCCAGGTAGCACCTCACCCCAGTCTGAATTTCTGAGGGTAGAACTAGATATCAGTACATTTTAGAGCTTTGTAAGTAGAGAGCCACTGGTGAAATGCATGATTACTTTATGAAGCATGTGCATTTGGTACACATATAGGTGATCGCGTGGAGAAAAATGAAAGAAAATGTTACTTCAAATCCAGGGGAGATGTTTTTGGAGGGTGGGAATAGGATGATTATTGAAATATTAGGGGTGACCAGATGGATCATAATAAGTAAAATATAGACTGAAATCAAATTTCATCCAATATTCTTTTCTTTAACAGAGACTTAAGTGAAACACCTTGAGAATGATATAAAACACCCACAATTCACCTGGCCACTTGTGCAGTTTTTTTTTTTTTTTTTCTTGACTCTAGCTGCTAGCCAACTTATGACCTGAATCTTGATGATTAATAGCTTTTATAATATTTTCTTAGCTAGTGTAACTTCAATTGCAATTCTTTTTCTTCTGATGTCTTACCCTTATAAAATAGCACTAAACTATTTTTCTCAATAAATTCTACTGACACATGGTTCCACAGATTAATTATAAATTGCATAGAAGTACTGCCCTTTGTCAGTTTTAAATGTGTAGCTTTATCTTCTCTTTCCCCTTGTCTTTCCAAGCTAAATGGAATTAGGAGCTGAAAGAAACCTGTTTAACATGGAATCCATTCCTATTCTCTTATTTTAAACAACAGCACCATTAATTTTCATCCCAGACTCTTTGATTCCTTCACTATTTTCATTTTTATTGTAATTAAAAAAAGAGCATCTCTCTTTTTGCAGGCCCATTTATTTCACAACATTGTATAAACATATTTTTAGGGACCAATTTCGCTCAAATGCTGTGATATATATATTTTTTAATGTGGTAGGCTCTCTTCATCCATTTAGTTGAGAATACCAAATAACTTTTTCTTTTCTTCATCATTTTTTTCTTTTTTTTTTTAAGGAGCAGATGAGGGGGGATAGGATTTCAGACGGGATTTAGACAACCTTGGAAATAAATGTCAGGCTACTTTGCCATGGGTACTTTAAAACACCCCAAGGTAGATGGAAAGAGGAACTTTTGGACTTAGACCATTTATCACTAAAATTATAATGCTGGTGCAGCTCTGCAAATATTTCCTTACAGGGTTTCATAGACATTTCACAATAAATGTCTTTTGTTAAAATGGTCTTAGACCTTATAAAGTAGAGTATGTATTCCAGGAGGAATTTTTTCACAGCTATTTAATAGTGTTCCTTTCATAGTGCCTTCATTCTCCATGTTTTTTGTTCCCATTGCAATCCTGGTATCTTTGACCAAAGGGTAGAGTCAGCTAACACCAAGTCTTAGCTGTTCCATCTAAATGATTGGAGACAAAAGAGGAATGGCTTTTGACGGTTTTACTTAAGTTTAGGGACTGTCATTTTTACTAGGATGCTGACCCAGTTACTAGCCCTTTGAAAAGGGTGAAGTAGGATAGGAAAATGTCGAAAAAGCAAATCAGTTAACCATAACAAAGACCTTAACTATGATCCTGATGAAACTCTACAATCATCAATAAAAGGCTGAGCCAGTTGTGTGTTTTTGTGGTTCAGGCGACTGTTGGGATGGCAGGATTTAAGAGGATGGTTGGAAAGATCCCAACTTTCCTTGAAACATCACTCTACTACTTCCTGGAGTTCTGGCCCCAGGGAGACAAGTAGTTCTTACTGGACAGATAAAATTCATAAAAATTTTTCTTTTTGATTGGAATTAGGAGCTGAAAGAAACCTGTTTAACATGGAATCCATTCCTATTCTCTTATTTTAAACAACAGCACCATTAATTTTCATCCCAGACTCTTTGATTCCTTCACTATTTTCATTTTTATTGTAATTAAAAAAAGAGCATCTCTCTTTTTGCAGGCCCATTTATTTCACAACATTGTATAAACATATTTTTAGGGACCAATTTCGCTCAAATGCTGTGATATATATATTTTTTAATGTGGTAGGCTCTCTTCATCCATTTAGTTGAGAATACCAAATAACTTTTTCTTTTCTTCATCATTTTTTTCTTTTTTTTTTTAAGGAGCAGATGAGGGGGGATAGGATTTCAGACGGGATTTAGACAACCTTGGAAATAAATGTCAGGCTACTTTGCCATGGGTACTTTAAAACACCCCAAGGTAGATGGAAAGAGGAACTTTTGGACTTAGACCATTTATCACTAAAATTATAATGCTGGTGCAGCTCTGCAAATATTTCCTTACAGGGTTTCATAGACATTTCACAATAAATGTCTTTTGTTAAAATGGTCTTAGACCTTATAAAGTAGAGTATGTATTCCAGGAGGAATTTTTTCACAGCTATTTAATAGTGTTCCTTTCATAGTGCCTTCATTCTCCATGTTTTTTGTTCCCATTGCAATCCTGGTATCTTTGACCAAAGGGTAGAGTCAGCTAACACCAAGTCTTAGCTGTTCCATCTAAATGATTGGAGACAAAAGAGGAATGGCTTTTGACGGTTTTACTTAAGTTTAGGGACTGTCTTTTTTACTAGGATGCTGACCCAGTTACTAGCCCTTTGAAAAGGGTGAAGTAGGATAGGAAAATGTCGAAAAAGCAAATCAGTTAACCATAACAAAGACCTTAACTATGATCCTGATGAAACTCTACAATCATCAATAAAAGGCTGAGCCAGTTGTGTGTTTTTGTGGTTCAGGCGACTGTTGGGATGGCAGGATTTAAGAGGATGGTTGGAAAGATCCCAACTTTCCTTGAAACATCACTCTACTACTTCCTGGAGTTCTGGCCCCAGGGAGACAAGTAGTTCTTACTGGAATCCTTATTTGGATTTGGAGGTTGCTGAAATTACAAATATAGTCTTATGGGAATGTGCACATGTGCATGTTTTTTAAGCAGCTCTGTAGCTTTTATCAGACCTTTCTGTGTCCATAAAGATTCTACTTAAAAGCAGATATCCAGAGTATAGGCTTTATTTACAGTTGAGGGTAAATTTGATCAAAGGGATTTTCTCCTGGTTACCTTATTGAGATGTGCTTATTGAATATGTTTCTAAAGTATTGTAGATATTAGAGATTTCCTAGCTAAACTTTCCATTTTATAGATAAGCAATTAACATTGAGATTAAAATTACAGCTTAGATGTCCCCCAAATCCTGTATTTTTTCCCAGAACTATAGAAAGTGGAGGAGTTCTAGGTGAGAGGTGACACAGATATTGGGACAATTGGACTTGACTGAGGCACTGGGCCCTAAGGCTCTAAGTACCTGCCTGGAGGATAGCATAATGGTGGTAAGTGTAGAAAGCTAGGGAGTGAGGTGTGCCAGAAGAAGGTAGGAAAGGTGACATTCAAAAGAAGGTGAAAGCGTAACAAAGGTGACATTCAAAAGAAGGTGAAAGCGTAACAGAACCAAGCTTTTCTTAAGGTATTTTTCATAGCTTTTGGTTATCTGATACTAGAGGAAATTGAAATTGCATTCCCAACAGGTCTTTACTGTATACAACGAATCTTAGAGGGTTGCTTTTGTTTTTGTTTTTGTGTTTTTTTGGTATTCTTTTCAAAAACTCTGGATATATATCATATGAATTTTTAACCCTTAGCTGTGTGTGTACATGTGTGCCCAGTTGCTTCAGTCGTGTCTGACTCCTAGCATCCCCATGGACTCTAACCCGCCAGGCTCCTTTGGCCATGGGATTCTCCAGGCAAGAATGCTGGAGAAAGTTGCCCTTCCCTGTTCTTCCTGACTAAAGGATTAAATTCGTGTCTCCTGAGTCTTTTGCATTGTGGGTAGGTTCTTTACCCACTGAGCCACCTGGGAAGCTCTGACTCTTAGCTATCTGCTGGCTAATATGCTAATGATATATAATAGCAATCCCTTTGTCATTTTTTCATTGGTACAGTATTTAAAACTATTAATGCCATTCCAATTTGTGAATTCAACCACATTTTTATGGCTAATGCATGTTTTTTAAGCAGCTCTGTAGCTTTTATCAGACCTTTCTGTGTCCATAAAGATTCTACTTAAAAGCAGATATCCAGAGTATAGGCTTTATTTACAGTTGAGGGTAAATTTGATCAAAGGGATTTTCTCCTGGTTACCTTATTGAGATGTGCTTATTGAATATGTTTCTAAAGTATTGTAGATATTAGAGATTTCCTAGCTAAACTTTCCATTTTATAGATAAGCAATTAACATTGAGATTAAAATTACAGCTTAGATGTCCCCCAAATCCTGTATTTTTTCCCAGAACTATAGAAAGTGGAGGAGTTCTAGGTGAGAGGTGACACAGATATTGGGACAATTGGACTTGACTGAGGCACTGGGCCCTAAGGCTCTAAGTACCTGCCTGGAGGATAGCATAATGGTGGTAAGTGTAGAAAGCTAGGGAGTGAGGTGTGCCAGAAGAAGGTAGGAAAGGTGACATTCAAAAGAAGGTGAAAGCGTAACAAAGGTGACATTCAAAAGAAGGTGAAAGCGTAACAGAACCAAGCTTTTCTTAAGGTATTTTTCATAGCTTTTGGTTATCTGATACTAGAGGAAATTGAAATTGCATTCCCAACAGGTCTTTACTGTATACAACGAATCTTAGAGGGTTGCTTTTGTTTTTGTTTTTGTGTTTTTTTGGTATTCTTTTCAAAAACTCTGGATATATATCATATGAATTTTTAACCCTTAGCTGTGTGTGTACATGTGTGCCCAGTTGCTTCAGTCGTGTCTGACTCCTAGCATCCCCATGGACTCTAACCCGCCAGGCTCCTTTGGCTATGGGATTCTCCAGGCAAGAATGCTGGAGAAAGTTGCCCTTCCCTGTTCTTCCTGACTAAAGGATTAAATTCGTGTCTCCTGAGTCTTTTGCATTGTGGGTAGGTTCTTTACCCACTGAGCCACCTGGGAAGCTCTGACTCTTAGCTATCTGCTGGCTAATATGCTAATGATATATAATAGCAATCCCTTTGTCATTTTTTCATTGGTACAGTATTTAAAACTATTAATGCCATTCCAATTTGTGAATTCAACCACATTTTTATGGCTAATGCAAGTGCAGCAGTATACACTGTTGTTTTGCTAAACTCAAGAAATGGGTATTTGTATTTCTGTGAATGTTCATATATAGCCAGAACTGCTGTAAGACGTATCCTGTGTTTTTCAAATGTATCCCGTTCTTTATCTTGGTAATAAGCAGAGAGATATTAAGTTTTCTTGAACATAGATAAATCTTTGCATTACAGTTTGTAGTTGAATTGTAAAATGAAATTCATAAGAGAACTGACTGATGTAGTGGTTGCTTACTATAACAGTTTTCAGATGCCACGGCATTTTTGCAGCATGCTATAGACTTGAAGACAAATGAGAAAATAAAATAATAGTTGAAAACACTTGGAACTGATATGAATGTTGAAGGACAGTAACACATTTCAAGTCATACAACATACCAGATTGTTAGGAGACAAATGTTGGTTTTAAAATATTAGTGCATTATAGGTCTTAGATCAATCTTGAACACTTTAAAACACTTCAAATTATGTATATACTAGCATTTGATGTATATGCACAGAAAATTGACGTTTTAAAACTCACTAGCTTTTACACAGAAAACACACTCTTATCAGCTTGACAAATAGAAGCTAACCACACACTGACCTATTTTAAAAACCCCAGTCAGTTATTTATCATAATGGGAACAAGTCACTAGCCAAATAGAACTACAGAATTTATCACTTGAACTTTAAGATTTTTTTTATACTCTCTAATGGTTTAATTGATTATTTTATGACTTATAGAAGTCTTATGTGATGAAAAATCATATATTGTATTGCTAATTCCTTTCAGAGACGGCAGATTTTCATGTTCATCACGAACTCCATCACTAGGACAAATGCATGGGGTGAGTGTGGAAGTTAAGCAAAGAGAAAGTAGGGATCAAATTGAAGAGAAGTAGAATGGCTTGAGTGGAAAAGGGAAAAGAAGGCACTGGTGGGTTCATTCGGTGCTTCTGGTAGGGTGGAGTGGAAGAGAGCAGAGGATGTGGACCGTGTGCATCAGAGGCTGGTGGATGCAGTGACTAGAGGATGCTGCCTACTGCCGGCACGGGGACAGTGCAGGGCAAGAGCACTCCTCAGTCCTGCAAGTCAGGCTGGGTGGATGCTGCCGACTAAGACATGGAGGGTAGTTGTGGGCCTTTACTCCTGAGCCTCAGATGGAGTGGAACGGGCATCTCTGAGAACTCATTTAAGCCCAGAGAGGCCTGTGTTTATAGGTTTCACTTTTTTCATACACACTTACTGTTTCACAAGAGACTGAAAACTCTTCTAGGGTATACTGCTTGTCCCTGGATGAACACCAGAAACCACCTCCAAGAGCATGGACATTTGAGAATGAACTTTAAAAGCAGCCCTACATTTTCTTGGTGGCTCAGATGGGAAAGAATCTGCTTGCAGTGTGGGATATGCAGGTTCGATCTCTGGGTTGGGAAGATCCCCTGGAGAAGGGAATGGCTACCCACTCCAGTATTCTTGCCTGGAAAATTCCACAGACAAAGGAGCCTGGTGGGCTACTGTCCATGGGGTCGCAAAGAGTCGGACACAACTGAACAACTCACACACACACACACACATACACACACACACACACTGCATTTCCTATAGGATCCAGGTTCTTGTTCTGACCCTCTGCTCTCAGTTATAGGATTTGCAATGAATTTTCTCACCTGCAAAATGGGAACAATAATTTTTCCTTACCTAGCCTCATGGAATTACAGTTTTTATGAAAGGGCTTTATAAATCCTGAAGTGGTGAACAGCAAGAGTGAGAACTGTGATGATACAAAAAATCAGAGCCAGGTTACCTGAGAGAATATCCTTCTGCTTGTATTCCTCTATACCTTCTTTTTTGTTTGCTTTTGCAGAGGTGGGTGGAACAGTAGAAATAATTCAGTTTTAGCCCCCTGAAACCCCTTTCTTAGAGACAAGACATGACATCTCAATCGTCCTTGAAAGCCCTGTGTGTGGACGTTTCATGTTTGTAGTCTGTTATACCATGTGCATGCTCCACATTTCAGTATGGGCCTAGATTATAGATCTATATATAAGTGAAGGAACACGTTTAAAAGGGCTACACAAAACCCACAACAATTTTCTGTGGCTTCATGTGAATGGAGGGATTAATGTGACTAAACATTGGTTTCTTCCTAGTTTGTATTTATTCTTGTTTTCTAGAGTGTCACTAGGTACAGACACACATATGTAACATACACATACATACGCACACATACACAGGTGTAAAATTTCATGTAGAAGCTTTACGCTGCCTACTCAGTTTGCTTCACTTGCTAGGTTAAGGTTGACTGAGACATATATATGCAAATACAGAATTTGCTATTTTTAAAACATTGACTGGAAGACAGAACACCTGGCAGAAACTGACGACACCACGGGACATTATGTGATACACATTTAGGTAAAGGAAGCTCTATCTTACGTGGATGGGTCTGAGTCATTTGGCCAACTACTCATGCACCTTATTACACACTGTCCTGGACCGTGTCTCTTGGGAGATTTCTACTTTCCACGGCTTAGAAATAACTCCTATAAGTAGCACATTGGCAGGTTAACACTTTGTATTTCCCTGTCTGTGAATTACTCCAGTTCCTGGTTTCTGTGGCCCAGCCCTGCCATCTCAGTGAAATGCCTCTCTGAACACCATTGACCTCTATTTATTGTTAAACTTTTGCTTAACTCTGATCATGCAGTCTAGCACCACACAAATCCCAGAGAAAGGTATCATGGCCTCTCAGTTATGACCCTTAGATGATAAAGACAACAAATAAGACATAAAAGTACCACAGGAAGAAATAGCACAGGTGAGAAATGATTGATCCTGTGTTTCTGTTCTTTTCATCATTTCTTCCCAGGGGCATTGACACAGGGCATTTTGAATGGAGTGGACCAGAAAAGGTGGTGAAAAAAAGCAGAGGAGTGGTAGGTGACCAGAACAGTGAGATGTGTGAAACCAGAGAGCAATGGCCTAACATCTCCTCTTCCAGTTGACAGACTGGCCCTGGTCTATATTTATTAGGACATGTGAATAAAGGAGAAACAAAATGATGTTCGAGGTAACTTTTGGGGAAGTGACACTGGTGGAAAAGAGAGATCCTGACATAGTGCATGCTCCACATTTCAGGGCCTAGATTATAGATCTATATATAAGTGAAGGAACACGTTTAAAAGGGCTACACAAAACCCACAACAATTTTCTGTGGCTTCATGTGAATGGAGGGATTAATGTGACTAAACATTGGTTTCTTCCTAGTTTGTATTTATTCTTGTTTTCTAGAGTGTCACTAGGTACAGACACACATATGTAACATACACATACATACGCACACATACACAGGTGTAAAATTTCATGTAGAAGCTTTACGCTGCCTACTCAGTTTGCTTCACTTGCTAGGTTAAGGTTGACTGAGACATATATATGCAAATACAGAATTTGCTATTTTTAAAACATTGACTGGAAGACAGAACACCTGGCAGAAACTGACGACACCACGGGACATTATGTGATACACATTTAGGTAAAGGAAGCTCTATCTTACGTGGATGGGTCTGAGTCATTTGGCCAACTACTCATGCACCTTATTACACACTGTCCTGGACCGTGTCTCTTGGGAGATTTCTACTTTCCACGGCTTAGAAATAACTCCTATAAGTAGCACATTGGCAGGTTAACACTTTGTATTTCCCTGTCTGTGAATTACTCCAGTTCCTGGTTTCTGTGGCCCAGCCCTGCCATCTCAGTGAAATGCCTCTCTGAACACCATTGACCTCTATTTATTGTTAAACTTTTGCTTAACTCTGATCATGCAGTCTAGCACCACACAAATCCCAGAGAAAGGTATCATGGCCTCTCAGTTATGACCCTTAGATGATAAAGACAACAAATAAGACATAAAAGTACCACAGGAAGAAATAGCACAGGTGAGAAATGATTGATCCTGTGTTTCTGTTCTTTTCATCATTTCTTCCCAGGGGCATTGACACAGGGCATTTTGAATGGAGTGGACCAGAAAAGGTGGTGAAAAAAAGCAGAGGAGTGGTAGGTGACCAGAACAGTGAGATGTGTGAAACCAGAGAGCAATGGCCTAACATCTCCCTCTTCCAGTTGACAGACTGGCCCTGGTCTATATTTATTAGGACATGTGAATAAAGGAGAAACAAAATGATGTTCGAGGTAACTTTTGGGGAAGTGACACTGGTGGAAAAGAGAGATCCTGATTGGTTAACTTTGTACAGTTTTAAGCCTTGCTTAAATTTAGCTGAAGTGTTTTCACTTTGACTCACTAAGAAGGAAGCAAGCATGATAGAATTTTCAGATTGTTAAAACTGCTTTGAGGCCTGATGATGGGGTCCTCCTTAGCACATGTCTGCAGCATGTTCTGATGTATTTTCATGCAGAGACCTCAGGGAAATGAGTACTGCTTCACTTACCTATCACCTAGTTGCTCAGCTAAGCTTTGTTCTAATAGCACTCTGTGCAGTATCTTAGAAGGATATTTAAGCTGGAATCTAAGAGTGACCTGTTTTTGTGTTGTTTGTTTGGTTGGTTTTTTGTGTTTTCTTGTGTTGGGCACTATTCATGTGCATACAGCACATTCCCATAAAACTCGCATTTTGTATTTACGGAGAAATTTCTCTTGAGAGTTAAGGTCTTGTAAAACATTCTTGTTCTACGGCATGAACGAATTATTATACTCAGGGGCATTGAAAGTGAAGTGTACTGAAGAAAAGAATTTTTTCATTAAAATGCAGTTTATATTGATAAAACAGATTACTAGCATTTGATGAAATGTGAAACTTGGAGCTCTGCATATCCCTAAATCGCCAGTCGGTTTGTTTTGGCAAGCAGAACCAGTATGTAACATACAGGGAGCCAGACGTTTTTACCTGTTAGCATTGTCTTCGACTAAAATTGTCTTTCAGTAAAGCATTTTGAAAAACTATATGGTGTCTGTGCCTTGATGAGCAGGCGGTGGTAACTAAGATTCTTAGGAAATAAAAACTGTTGTATTATCAGTTTGGGCACATTTATCAATCAGTATTTTAAACATTGACAAGTGGTAATTTAATAGGGAATGACCCAGTTGGCAGGAAGTTCTAATGACAGATGATAAAACTCATTTATCACTAAGGGGCTCTGCTGTGCTTCTTACCTTTCTCTGTCTTGTGGCTCAGACTTTCCAAGTCTGGGATGTGAGAAGCCACAAAGGAAACCACTCCCAAGGAGAGAAGAGCATTAACACTTTTAGGAGCCCACATCTTTAAAAATTCTGCCTCGGGTGGATGAGGCTCAAAACACAGGTGAGATTGGCACATGGTTAGGAATGTGTGGTGGTCTATCTATGTAGATTTTTATACAGGAGAAAGTAAGGTGGATGAAATTTTAAATCAAGTATAGGCAGAAGTGATTTAGAAATTGTTAGCATTATGAAAAAGGCAAGCATTTTGATGAGAAGTTCTGTTATTAAAATAGTTTTCCTCCATACTTAAAAGCATCATTTCTCTCTGCTTTAAAATTTGTTTTCTTTGTCTTTACTTTTCAGAAGTTTGACTACGATGTGTCTTGGTGTGTATTTTTAAGGGTTTTCTCAGCTTGAACCTGTAGGTTTATGTTTTTGTCAAATTTGGGGAATTTTCAGCGTTTATTTCTTTGAATCTTTTTTCAGCTTTACCCGCTTTTCTTTTCTTCTGGGGCACAAGTGTTAGAATTTTTGTTACAGTCCCACCCATTCCTGAAGCTCTGTTCATTTTTGCCCTACTGTATTTTCTCTCTGTTGTTCAGATTGACTAATTTATATTATTTCCTCTTCAAGTTCAGTGGATCTTTCCTCTGTCTCCCCTACATTCTGTGGTTGAGCTCATTCATTGGGTTTTCAGTTCATTCATTCATTCAGTTTTCAGTTCTAAAGTAATCTGTCTTCTGTTTTTTTGGCTCTTCTTCCTTCCTTTCTTTCTTTCTTTAAAACTTTTAGTTTCACTTGTTTTAAATGCATTTGTAATTGTTAGTTGGATCACTTTTATGTTGGCTGTTTCAAGTCTTGTCTCATCTGGCATCTATTAATTGCCTTTCCACATTCAGTTTGAGATATCCTGGTTCTTGATAAGATGAGTAGTTTTCAGTTGAAACCAGGGCACTTGGGGTCTTGTATTATTAGGTCCTGAATCTTATTTAAACCCTGTGTTTTGCAGGCTTCTCTGATACTACTCTGGTAGGTGATGGAGATCGCCTCATGACTGTGAAGTGGGTCTGAAGTTCGGGTTCTCTCGCCCAGCATCTTTAAAAATTCTAAGCCTCGGGTGGATGAGGGCCAAAAACCCTCCCAAGGAGAGAAGAGCATTAACACTTTTAGGAGCCCACATCTTTAAAAATTCTGCCTCGGGTGGATGAGGCTCAAAACACAGGTGAGATTGGCACATGGTTAGGAATGTGTGGTGGTCTATCTATGTAGATTTTTATACAGGAGAAAGTAAGGTGGATGAAATTTTAAATCAAGTATAGGCAGAAGTGATTTAGAAATTGTTAGCATTATGAAAAAGGCAAGCATTTTGATGAGAAGTTCTGTTATTAAAATAGTTTTCCTCCATACTTAAAAGCATCATTTCTCTCTGCTTTAAAATTTGTTTTCTTTGTCTTTACTTTTCAGAAGTTTGACTACGATGTGTCTTGGTGTGTATTTTTAAGGGTTTTCTCAGCTTGAACCTGTAGGTTTATGTTTTTGTCAAATTTGGGGAATTTTCAGCGTTTATTTCTTTGAATCTTTTTTCAGCTTTACCCTCTTTTCTTTTCTTCTGGGGCACAAGTGTTAGAATTTTTGTTACAGTCCCACCCATTCCTGAAGCTCTGTTCATTTTTGCCCTACTGTATTTTCTCTCTGTTGTTCAGATTGACTAATTTATATTATTTCCTCTTCAAGTTCAGTGGATCTTTCCTCTGTCTCCCCTACATTCTGTGGTTGAGCTCATTCATTGGGTTTTCAGTTCATTCATTCATTCAGTTTTCAGTTCTAAAGTAATCTGTCTTCTGTTTTTTTGGCTCTTCTTCCTTCCTTTCTTTCTTTCTTTAAAACTTTTAGTTTCACTTGTTTTAAATGCATTTGTAATTGTTAGTTGGATCACTTTTATGTTGGCTGTTTCAAGTCTTGTCTCATCTGGCATCTATTAATTGCCTTTCCACATTCAGTTTGAGATATCCTGGTTCTTGATAAGATGAGTAGTTTTCAGTTGAAACCAGGGCACTTGGGGTCTTGTATTATTAGGTCCTGAATCTTATTTAAACCCTGTGTTTTTGCAGGCTTCTCTGATACTACTCTGGTAGGTGATGGAGATACGCCTCATGACTGTGAAGTGGGTCTGAAGTTCGGGTTCTCTGCTCAGCCTTCATCGACCAAGGCTGGGGGCAGGGGTGGCTCCTGTGAACTTACTGCCACTGAGCTATGGTGAGAGTCATGACTCTCCACAACGTCCCTTCTGACACTATCTCAGCAAGTTGAAATCAAAGTCCTGATTCTCACCCTGTGCCTTTGCTGATACTGCTAGAGGTGGAGTGTGGGTAAGCAAGTTGCTGTAACTACCCAAAGTGACAATCTAGTTTTTCCACCTGGTCTTTGCTGGCAGGTGTGAACTGTAATTTTGACAGCGATGTTTGTCTGGAGTAGAAGGCTTATTGTCTAAAAGTTGTTATATAACAGGAATTAACAAAACAATTGTAAAGCAATTATGCTCCAACAATAAAAAATATTTATAAAAGCTCTGTCTAACTAGGTAGTCCCTTTTCTGGTCCTTTGGATACAGAGAATAGGCTTTTGATGGGGGCTGTTGTCTTTTGATGCCATTGATATTTTCAGGCCTCTGGCTTCTCCAGTATCCATTCCAGGATATATCAGTCAAAAACAAAACAAAACAAAAAACAGGGAAGTCACCTTGGTGTTATTCCTTAGGTTCTAAGTTCTCCGACCAGTCTGTGTTTTCTACACCTTTTAAAACTCTTCCTATGTTTGTTGCATATGTACTGTCTAATATTTTTGTACTTACCAATAAGAATATGGAATAATATGTCAGTATCATTTCCCACAAATAGTTTAGTAGTAGATTTTGATGCTTGTGTCTCAAAATATGGCATAGGTTCTAGATATTGGCTTCATCTGTTGTATCACTTAATTATTCTGAACTGGAAACCCTTGTGTAAGAATCCTATGGATTTCAATCTGGTATAAGACTAAACCAATGGAATATTAATACTTTCTTGGGATAAAGAGCCAATTTGGTTAGTTCTTTTTTAAGCATAATTGACAAATTGTTACTGTTTAGTCACTAAGTCATGACTGACTCTTTTGTGACCCCATGGACTGTCGACCTCCAGGCTCCTCTGTCCATGGTATTTCCTAGGCAACAGTACTAAAACGGGTTGACATTTCCATTTCCAGGATATCTTCTTAGCCAAGGGATCAAACCTGTATCTTCTGCACTGTAGGTGGAATCTTTACTGCTGAGCCACCAGAGAAATCTATTAATTTACAAATAGTAATCTGCCTGCAATACAGGAGATCTGAGTTTGATCCCCGGGTCAGGAAGATACCCTGGAGAAGGGAATGACTATCCACTTCAGTATTCTTGCCTAGATAGTTCCATGGACAGAGGAGCCTGGTGGTTACAGTCCAAGGGGTTCACAAAGCGTCAGACACGACTGACTAACTCACACACACACACACACACACACACACACACTCTCTCTCTCTCTCTCTCTCTCTCTCATGATTTTGATGGACTTCCCAGGTTGTGCTAGTTGTAAAGAATCCACCTGCCAATGCAGGAGACACAAGAGGTGTAGGTTTGATCCCTGGGTTGGGAAGATCCCGTGGAGAAGGGAATGGCTATCCATTCTAGTATTCTTGCCTGGAGAATTCCATGAACAGAAGATCCTGGTGGTCTATAGTCCATAGGGTCACAAAAAGTCAGACACAATGGAAGCAACTGAGCATGCACATGTGCAAGCTTCTGGTACATGAATCTGTTTAAGACTGTAAGTTTATTTACAGCCAGGGTAAAATATTTTCTTCTGTACTGATGAACATTTGGATAACTTGGAAAATATGCTTTATGACTGTTTTCATATTGATACTTACCACTCTGCAAGTATTTCATTGTTTCAAAACATTCTGAGCATCTGACTTGTTTCTTGTAAATTATGAGTAGAGTTCATGGGAACTAGATAGGAATAGTCCCTCGGTCCTGGATTACAATAATAGAGATCCAGCTATGAGACATGCTGGGAAGTCTCAGTGGAAAGAGAGAGAAAGACGACTCTGTGTGTGTGTGTGTGTGTGTGTGTGTGTGTGTGTGTATGTGTATGAAAGCTGAGGACAGTAAATGCTGGCCTGACCAGACCATGTTCAGAAGTCTGAATCACCAAGCTCCAGCAATGCAGGGAGCTTCCGTCTGCCCTGGGACCCTGTATGAGGCTAGTCAGGTACAGTTGTAAGGCTGCCACGTGTCAGTGCTCTGAGCAGGTGCATGCAAGCAAACTCACGTAGGATGTGCCAGAAGCAGAGTCAGTCCTGAAACAGTGAGCTCAGAAGAATGAGATACAGACCTTAATGGCACCACCACCTGGCCTGTGTTTGTGGGACTGACTGTTGCTACAGTCCTATCTGGAAATGCATTGAGGCCTGAGATCCATGGAAAAGGCCTGTTGGATGGACCGACCCCAGAGGTAAAAGCTTGGTGAACAGACAGTCAAAGCTGGTCAGACAGTTGTAGCCAGGGCCTCTCGGGGGCATGCCCTATAGATGGAGGAGTCGATACTTCCTTTCAAACCCTCTTTCCCTTTCTGGATACTTGTCCTCTGTGCTGTCTGTTGGTCCAGATCTAACAAGCTCCTCATACCAACCTTAAGATGAGTAGGTCAGAGAGGCCTCACATGCATGCCCAGAATCAGTTTGGCACATCAGCAGAGGAGGGGGGAGAAACGACCCTTGGCTGATTTTCTTTTGCTTTTTTAACACTTTTCCTATACTTTTAGAGCCAAAAGGCAAGTAGGAAATTTAGGGAATTTTCTCAATGAAGAAATAGTTCCCCTAGGAGTCCAGGCACTTGTGTTCTTTTCTCAAGAATATGGGTGCATTGGAAAGGCCCTGACATGAGAATCAGAGACTTAAGACCAAGTGCCAGAGGGAGATGACAGGCAAGTGTCCCCAACTCATCTCAGTAAATTAGGAGTGATACGAGAAGTTCTGCTGCCTGGCATTATTGTTCTGAGTGAAAATACAGTGAAAAAAAAAGTTTGCCTGGCATTATTGTTCTGAGTGAAAATACAGTGAAAAAAAAAGTTTAAGTGCCATGGGACATCTCATAATGTAATATTTCATTGTATATTTGCACAAATACAAATGCTTCTCTTTATCTAATTTGTCTCTTCTGTTAGCTGGGGAAAAATAATTCTTCCTCAATAGGAAAATTAATGAAGGAGAATTAGTCCATGGGTACTGGACACTATCATGATGTGGTTTTAATAAAACTTAGTAAAGCATTAGTCATTTAAGTTTTGGACAGTGACAAAAAGTGCATTTCTATTTTCCTTCAGATTATCCATTTCTAAACTCTTTCTACTAATTGAGTGTAAGCTTCTCAGTTTTTTTTTTTTTTTTCAGTAATTATAAATATCTAAACTTGAGGGAACTTCAAAAATTTGCTGTAGCCTTTACTAACTTGTTTGTGTGGAGGCAGTATTGGCCAGTATTAAAAATAATTGTGAAAGTAGAATTTGCCCATGATGGACTTTAGCTTCTTGCTCTCATTTGAATATCTGTGTTAGGTGGCACCCTAATATCTAGAAGGCATCTAGAAGGCACTTAGGAATTCTTTGTTGTGTGCACATATGAGTAGATGAGTGGGTACTTGTTGCTCTTTGACTCAGGCTCATATTATGGTGTTCTCTCTTGGCTTCAGAGGCCCCTCTGCTACCACTATTTATGTCATGTTATATTCCCAAGCTCTCCATCTACTGAAAATTTGTGGCTTGTTGCCTAATAAACTAGTTTGTGCTAACCTGTTGTGGCTGCTGCTGGATCTGTCAGAAATGTGTTGGTGAGGAGTGTCTACACCAGTCTCTCCATAAGTATTCAGCATGCCCAGAACACCCAAAAAAACCCTTGGCTGATTTTCTTTTGCTTTTTAACACTTTTCCTATACTTTTAGAGCCAAAAGGCAAGTAGGAAATTTAGGAATTTTCTCAATGAAGAAATAGTTCCCCTAGGAGTCCAGGCACTTGTGTTCTTTTCTCAAGAATATGGGTGCATTGGAAAGGCCCTGACATGAGAATCAGAGACTTAAGACCAAGTGCCAGAGGGAGATGACAGGCAAGTGTCCCCAACTCATCTCAGTAAATTAGGAGTGATACGAGAAGTTCTGCTGCCTGGCATTATTGTTCTGAGTGAAAATACAGTGAAAATAAAAGTTTGCCTGGCATTATTGTTCTGAGTGAAAATACAGTGAAAAAAAAAGTTTAAGTGCCATGGGACATCTCATAATGTAATATTTCATTGTATATTTGCACAAATACAAATGCTTCTCTTTATCTAATTTGTCTCTTCTGTTAGCTGGGGAAAAATAATTCTTCCTCAATAGGAAAATTAATGAAGGAGAATTAGTCCATGGGTACTGGACACTATCATGATGTGGTTTTAATAAAACTTAGTAAAGCATTAGTCATTTAAGTTTTGGACAGTGACAAAAAGTGCATTTCTATTTTCCTTCAGATTATCCATTTCTAAACTCTTTCTACTAATTGAGTGTAAGCTTCTCAGTTTTTTTTTTTTTTTTCAGTAATTATAAATATCTAAACTTGAGGGAACTTCAAAAATTTGCTGTAGCCTTTACTAACTTGTTTGTGTGGAGGCAGTATTGGCCAGTATTAAAAATAATTGTGAAAGTAGAATTTGCCCATGATGGACTTTAGCTTCTTGCTCTCATTTGAATATCTGTGTTAGGTGGCACCCTAATATCTAGAAGGCATCTAGAAGGCACTTAGGAATTCTTTGTTGTGTGCACATATGAGTAGATGAGTGGGTACTTGTTGCTCTTTGACTCAGGCTCATATTATGGTGTTCTCTCTTTGGCTTCAGAGGCCCCTCTGCTACCACTATTTATGTCATGTTATATTCCCAAGCTCTCCATCTACTGAAAAATTTGTGGCTTGTTGCCTAATAAACTAGTTTGTGCTAACCTGTTGTGGCTGCTGCTGGATCTGTCAGAAATGTGTTGGTGAGGAGTGTCTACACCAGTCTCTCCATAAGTATTCAGTAACTATTAACTGTAGTCATCATTACCATCCTCATCTTTATCATCATCCTCATCCTCATCACATTATCATCATCATCCAGAATATACCCCTGCAGCCATTTTAACAGTTGTTCTCAGGAACCATCAGGATGGTAGGAGTTTTTCCAGACGATAGAGACAGTTTTGTGGGATGGCTGGGGTAGAAGAGCAGTGAGAATTGGGGGGAGGGAGGAATGAAGGTGGGGGGTAAAAATGAAGGCTGTGCTTCCCTCATGGTCCCCTCACCTCTTTAACCAGATAAGGTATGCTTTTATCTGTTCTATTATATATATTTGTATTCCTGGTAGATTTTATTTTTGAAAGGATTCCATGGCTTAATTTTCTTTTTCAAAAGAAATGCTATCAGCAGTATGCTGATTGCTGGAGAGTGTAAGATGAATATAGCTCTTTTCTTGTAAATGTGCAGATGACAATGACTAGGAAAAGAAGAGAAAAATAGCAGACCACGTTTCAGAATGTCGTCCTAAGCACTTAATTTGTCCAGTCTGCACAATGAATGTGTTGCTCCCTGGAAACTAGCATGTTGGACCCTGCAGAGGTTATGTCATGGACAATGCCACGGTCCCTTGTAATAGGACTGCTAGGTTAGTGAACAGAGTGACTATATTCCTTACCAGCTATTTGACTTTACAGCAGTCACATGCAAATTCTCTGTACTCTGTCATAGAAAGGAGTCTAATTGAAAATGAGTTGAACTATCGGGTCCACTTGCCCCATACGAGGGTGAGGATTTTTAGTTTTCTATTACCCTAATATCTAGAAGGCATCTAGAAGGCACTTAGGAATTCTTTGTTGTGTGCACATATGAGTAGATGAGTGGGTACTTGTTGCTCTTTGACTCAGGCTCATATTATGGTGTTCTCTCTTTGGCTTCAGAGGCCCCTCTGCTACCACTATTTATGTCATGTTATATTCCCAAGCTCTCCATCTACTGAAAATTTGTGGCTTGTTGCCTAATAAACTAGTTTGTGCTAACCTGTTGTGGCTGCTGCTGGATCTGTCAGAAATGTGTTGGTGAGGAGTGTCTACACCAGTCTCTCCATAAGTATTCAGTAACTATTAACTGTAGTCATCATTACCATCCTCATCTTTATCATCATCCTCATCCTCATCACATTATCATCATCATCCAGAATATACCCCTGCAGCCATTTTAACAGTTGTTCTCAGGAACCATCAGGATGGTAGGAGTTTTTCCAGACGATAGAGACAGTTTTGTGGGATGGCTGGGGTAGAAGAGCAGTGAGAATTGGGGGGAGGGAGGAATGAAGGTGGGGGGTAAAAATGAAGGCTGTGCTTCCCTCATGGTCCCCTCACCTCTTTAACCAGATAAGGTATGCTTTTATCTGTTCTATTATATATATTTGTATTCCTGGTAGATTTTATTTTTGAAAGGATTCCATGGCTTAATTTTCTTTTTCAAAAGAAATGCTATCAGCAGTATGCTGATTGCTGGAGAGTGTAAGATGAATATAGCTCTTTTCTTGTAAATGTGCAGATGACAATGACTAGGAAAAGAAGAGAAAAATAGCAGACCACGTTTCAGAATGTCGTCCTAAGCACTTAATTTGTCCAGTCTGCACAATGAATGTGTTGCTCCCTGGAAACTAGCATGTTGGACCCTGCAGAGGTTATGTCATGGACAATGCCACGGTCCCTTGTAATAGGACTGCTAGGTTAGTGAACAGAGTGACTATATTCCTTACCAGCTATTTGACTTTACAGCAGTCACATGCAAATTCTCTGTACTCTGTCATAGAAAGGAGTCTAATTGAAAATGAGTTGAACTATCAGTAAGTGGACTATAGTAGCCAAGTCCTTCCAAGGGCTTCCCAAATGAGCGGGATGTTGGATGAGGTCATTTTCTAAGTTCACTTCTGATTAATTCTTTGATTGCATACCTGTATAATTTAAGTCAACACAATGTGCATACAGAAATCAGTAAGATTAGTAATAGATAATATTTTAAATTATAAGTTCAGAATATACTGAATATACATTGAATATTATCTCTAAAATGGACATTTTATGAAGGAAGGAAACCTCATAAAAGGAAGGAAATTTGGTTCCTAGGAGTTATTGTGGCCCAGTTTAATTCAACCATTAGCCAAATAAAAGACAAAAGTGATTTTGTGATGAGTGTGGCTTCTAAGAATCAAGGAGCGATCAGTTTTCTGTTTTGTCTAATGCTACAGACTCTTCCCATGAACAGAGCTCTATTTAATCTTCCTCATTTGAGTGGCATACATAATCAGGAAAACTCTGGGAGTCATTTGAATAATCCAGCTAGTGTAACTGTGAATCTTCTTGAGAACGATGGAAAGGTTAAATGGTTTGCAACACATGTATTCTGAGGGGAGCCCTGAGCGGCTGCTCTCTAGTTTCCCTGAGAGCAGAACTTGGGCCAAAAGTACTAGCTATGTTTTATAGGGCTTAATAAACTCCCATTTCAAGGTGATTGCCAGTTATTATGTGATCATGAGAAGATAGACTTTAATTTCAGTGAGCATTAGCATCATCAGCAGCAAGCCTTTTTGCATGTGGTGTGCCAGGTGCTGCATAAACTATGTTAAACTAGCACACCGCCTGCTCTCTGCGTGCTTACGGTACAAAGCAGTGAGGCAGACTATTTTAGATATAAGCAAATCTGAAAGGTATGGTGATTAATAACAGCAGCCAGAGTCATGCCTTGCATTTACGTACCATGTTCTGATTTACAAAGTTTTTAGGCAAGCAGAACATTCCTCCCAGGAAGGTGGTGGATCCTGTGAGACAGAAATATTTTTGGTACCACTTCGCCTGAAGGGAATTGAGTCTCTATTTTTATTGAAGAATCATCATAAGATACAGCTTAAAGGATGTGATCACAGCAAACGGACCCAACCTGAGAGAAAATTCCATCTGGAAATAAGAAGCTAGATCATTTTGCTGAGTTTTGATGTGCAAAAGGGTTGGGGGAGATCAAGGTACAGGATATATGGAAGATTTAATGAAGCATATAATGTGGAAAGAAGGAGAGACATACACTTAAGCCCTGCAATGGAGCCTGCCAAGTTTATTCAGGTCCAGTGCATTATCAGTAGTGAAAAGAAGTGAACCAACATTTCCTCACTAATATTTTAAATTATAAGTTCAGAATATACTGAATATACATTGAATATTATCTCTAAAATGGACATTTTATGAAGGAAGGAAACCTCATAAAAGGAAGGAAATTTGGTTCCTAGGAGTTATTGTGGCCCAGTTTAATTCAACCATTAGCCAAATAAAAGACAAAAGTGATTTTGTGATGAGTGTGGCTTCTAAGAATCAAGGAGCGATCAGTTTTCTGTTTTGTCTAATGCTACAGACTCTTCCCATGAACAGAGCTCTATTTAATCTTCCTCATTTGAGTGGCATACATAATCAGGAAAACTCTGGGAGTCATTTGAATAATCCAGCTAGTGTAACTGTGAATCTTCTTGAGAACGATGGAAAGGTTAAATGGTTTGCAACACATGTATTCTGAGGGGAGCCCTGAGCGGCTGCTCTCTAGTTTCCCTGAGAGCAGAACTTGGGCCAAAAGTACTAGCTATGTTTTATAGGGCTTAATAAACTCCCATTTCAAGGTGATTGCCAGTTATTATGTGATCATGAGAAGATAGACTTTAATTTCAGTGAGCATTAGCATCATCAGCAGCAAGCCTTTTTGCATGTGGTGTGCCAGGTGCTGCATAAACTATGTTAAACTAGCACACCGCCTGCTCTCTGCGTGCTTACGGTACAAAGCAGTGAGGCAGACTATTTTAGATATAAGCAAATCTGAAAGGTATGGTGATTAATAACAGCAGCCAGAGTCATGCCTTGCATTTACGTACCATGTTCTGATTTACAAAGTTTTTAGGCAAGCAGAACATTCCTCCCAGGAAGGTGGTGGATCCTGTGAGACAGAAATATTTTTGGTACCACTTCGCCTGAAGGGAATTGAGTCTCTATTTTTATTGAAGAATCATCATAAGATACAGCTTAAAGGATGTGATCACAGCAAACGGACCCAACCTGAGAGAAAATTCCATCTGGAAATAAGAAGCTAGATCATTTTGCTGAGTTTTGATGTGCAAAAGGGTTGGGGGAGATCAAGGTACAGGATATATGGAAGATTTAATGAAGCATATAATGTGGAAAGAAGGAGAGACATACACTTAAGCCCTGCAATGGAGCCTGCCAAGTTTATTCAGGTGTCCAGTGCATTATCAGTAGTGAAAAGAAGTGAACCAACATTTCCTCACTAATACTTGCCTTTCGCTGGAACCTTAGCTCTCATGTTTCTCCAGACAGAGAGTACATAACTCTTTCCCTCTTGATTGTAAGCCATCACATCTACTTCCCTGTTTTTTCCCTACAGTTTTTCTATCTAAGTCTAGTCAAATTCTTTCTGCTTACCTCCTATTTACACCCTTAGCCTCTAGAAAACAGTGCTTAGGATTATCCTCCTTCAATAGTCCTTTCTGAATAATGTCACTGGCATTAGACAACTAGGTCATTTATTTTAACATTTGTTTTTTATTTATTTATCTTTTTGGGGGGTGAGGTGGGGAGGGAGGGGGACAGGCGGGCCACTTCTATTGGTCTTTCATTTATCTATTCTCATCCGTCTTTGTTCTTTGGCTCCTGTGGGCCTCCCATCGCGGTGGCCTCTGTTGCTGCAGAGAGCCGGCTCTGGGCACATGCGCCCCCGAGCTCCAGCTCGGTAATTGGACACATCAGTCCAGTTGCTCCGCGGCACGTGGGATCTTCCCAGGCCAGGGATCGAACCGGCGCCCCTTACACTGCAAGGCAGTGTCCTTATCCACTGGACCATCAGGGGAAGCCCAAGGTCATTTATTTTAAACAGTACATCCTGGTAAGATACTGTCCTTAATTTGTTTCATACCTCCATTGTTTACTCCAACAGATTTACAAAGGAAGCTTTTAATTACATATAGAGTCATAATTTTGTATGTATGTCATGTATATGCATGTCTTATTTTCAATTACTTATGTATCTTCAGTCATTTCATTATAGGGTTCTTAAACATGGAGATGCTTTTATGCTTTTAAACACCCTATAGGATCAGCACATTTCTTTACTGTTGATTTCCAATAAATGTTATAAGTGGGCAGACTCTACTTAAAGACTTGGGGAAGAAAGTCTGTGTGGCAGCTGCAGAGCCACCACTAAACTTGGGTTAGCATTCAGCCTGCCTGTTTTTTTCTGAGAGAAGTGGGTTGTAATCAGTGCTTACCATCTATCTGTCTTGTTTAGCGTAAGCGCTCTTTACCTTACGGAATAAATTCATAAACAAGGAAGTCCCTGTCACATTTTGACTCTGTTTTAGAACAGTAAGCCAAAGTGTGGTTAAGTTAAATTTGGAGAGAATCAGTGTACCTTGATGTACTTTATTTGCCTTGTTGAGCTGTATCAACACATCAACAAATGAGGATTTTACCACTTTGAAAGGTGATGTGAAAATATGAGGTGTGGGCTATATAATTACTATCTAACCTTTTGAAAACCTGACTTGTACCCTTAACTGAAAATCTTGACATTTTGGTTGTGAAACTCACTTACGGAACACCTCAGAAGAAACTTGGAACTTGAAGGTCAGAAACTCGTTGTCAGTCAGCATGGAGAGGCTTACATAACACCTCTACAGCCAGATCTGGCTTGTGTTAGTGCTACCAGAGCCTCACTCTTATGAGTGCTCTGGCCTCTCATCAGAGGGGCAGGAGGAAACTGAGGTGCGGACAGACAGAGTATACAGATTACAAGGCAAGCCTTCAAACAGTACAGAGGACTTAGAGATGCTTAAGAGAAAATTAGATGAGTCTTGAAATACGAGCTTCAGTGTAAACATCCCCAAAGACCGAGTGGATGAAATTGAAGAAACAAGATGCGAAACTTGGAAGAGACAGACAGACAAATTTGAAACAAGTGTTTCTGTGACTGGAGGGGCAAGCATAAAGTGGTTTAAAAGCATTTCTGAGGAAGCCAGATATATCAGAATCCAGGATTCTTGACAGAGGACTTGAATGGGAATGGGACATTTTTAACACCAGGCTTTGGAAAGAGGAAGTTGCACTCATCGCCATATTGAAAATATTCTGCACCCATATATTGCAGGGCTTGTTCATGGATATGACATCAGGATGATCCCCACCCCACCCCACCACCACCACCACCACACACATCAGAAAGAAGAAAAAGGACAGGAAGAGTTCTGAATAGATTTGAAAACAAATGTCTGAGTTGGAGCATCAACATTTGGCAGACTCGGGGGACAAGAAACTGCAAGAGATAGTTAGTTAACCAGAGAGATGGTGATGAAGTGAAAAAGCCCACAGAGAGGGCAGACAGCGTAGTAGTTGACCTGTCAACTGTATAATGGAATGAGAGTCAAGTGTTTCCATAGCTGAAGAAGACCAGAGGTCAAGTGAAGAGAATTCGTAGAAGGACAGGAGCTGATAGTTGAGGATAAATATGTTTGAAATGTTTAAGTAGCAAGCAACTGGGTGCTGGAATTCAAAGTAAGTGTATTATTTGATAGAACATAGCAGCATGAAATAGAATGAAAACTTTCTGAACATGGGATTAAAAATCATTGCATGAAAAATCTTAAGTTATGTATGGATTTTGGACTCTATTTAAGTCCTAAAGTAAGAATATATGACATATGACCTTATCCGTTCACATTTTCAAACATTTAAAAATTAATATCCCTCGGATAAAAATAATAAAGCTTTAAATGTTAATTTAGATGTTCCAGTTTCTATTGGAAATTATGTAGATGATAATCTGTATGAATTTGTATAAACGAATCAGATTTTGAAGTCATTTCTTTCTCTCTAACGAAACTTACCAGTCTCTGCACACCACTTTATTTTGGCCAGCAGTAAGTCCAAGTCTATGCTGCAGCAGAATGGTTTAAGCTGAAATGTGCATTGGAATCTGTTTGTTTGCAGCAGATGATTTGACTAAGCTTTGATGTGCAGTCACTTTCTGACGTTTGTGTATTTCAGCAGTGAACAATGTAAACTCATTTTCTGAACACTTTGATTACTTGCACATAGCAGTGCCCATGGCATGTGACAAGGAAGAGCACTTTATCCACTAATCAGATAGATATGCTTCAAGCGTATTTACACAAAATAATGAAAACAGCTGTTAGATACCTTTAAACTTGAGTGTGTTTTGTTATTAATCTACTAGCCTGTACACATGACACTATAATTCTTTGTTCACTCGAGTTGCCTTTAATGACACAGTAATAAAACTGAGAGGAATGAAAGTAATGGAATTGTAGAATGTAATGCCTCAATTGTTCTACAGTGTCTTCCTTTTTGCCAAAATAAACCACAATTAGGTCCATATGGTGTTTTGAAGTTTTCAAGCAATGACCCTAATAAAAAGTAATGAATTTCTGACAAAAGAAAGCATGGCTCTCTTTTAAGCGGGTATCTTCAAGCAATGACCTGTCAACTGTATAATGGAATGAGAGTCAAGTGTTTCCATAGCTGAAGAAGACCAGAGGTCAAGTGAAGAGAATTCGTAGAAGGACAGGAGCTGATAGTTGAGGATAAATATGTTTGAAATGTTTAAGTAGCAAGCAACTGGGTGCTGGAATTCAAAGTAAGTGTATTATTTGATAGAACATAGCAGCATGAAATAGAATGAAAACTTTCTGAACATGGGATTAAAAATCATTGCATGAAAAATCTTAAGTTATGTATGGATTTTGGACTCTATTTAAGTCCTAAAGTAAGAATATATGACATATGACCTTATCCGTTCACATTTTCAAACATTTAAAAATTAATATCCCTCGGATAAAAATAATAAAGCTTTAAATGTTAATTTAGATGTTCCAGTTTCTATTGGAAATTATGTAGATGATAATCTGTATGAATTTGTATAAACGAATCAGATTTTGAAGTCATTTCTTTCTCTCTAACGAAACTTACCAGTCTCTGCACACCACTTTATTTTGGCCAGCAGTAAGTCCAAGTCTATGCTGCAGCAGAATGGTTTAAGCTGAAATGTGCATTGGAATCTGTTTGTTTGCAGCAGATGATTTGACTAAGCTTTGATGTGCAGTCACTTTCTGACGTTTGTGTATTTCAGCAGTGAACAATGTAAACTCATTTTCTGAACACTTTGATTACTTGCACATAGCAGTGCCCATGGCATGTGACAAGGAAGAGCACTTTATCCACTAATCAGATAGATATGCTTCAAGCGTATTTACACAAAATAATGAAAACAGCTGTTAGATACCTTTAAACTTGAGTGTGTTTTGTTATTAATCTACTAGCCTGTACACATGACACTATAATTCTTTGTTCACTCGAGTTGCCTTTAATGACACAGTAATAAAACTGAGAGGAATGAAAGTAATGGAATTGTAGAATGTAATGCCTCAATTGTTCTACAGTGTCTTCCTTTTTGCCAAAATAAACCACAATTAGGTCCATATGGTGTTTTGAAGTTTTCAAGCAATGACCCTAATAAAAAGTAATGAATTTCTGACAAAAGAAAGCATGGCTCTCTTTTAAGCGGGTATCTTCACTATTGATCTAGATATGATGGCAGACTGATATGCTAATAGAAGAAGAAATGTTCACTGTTCTTGGTACAAGTGCTTTCATTCAAGATTATTTTATGCAGAAGAAATTCAAAAAATTTAAAAATAGAAATATTACAGCCCATCAGCTGCAACTCCCTGATTTAGAGATCTGTTATTTAAAGTAAAGAAATAAATATTCAAAAACAGGGAATTTCATAGGCATTTATGGTTCTAGAGATCATCACATAGAAAAGGCTGTAGGAGTTTGTTTTAGGAAATCTTGTTCTTGTATACATTGGACTTTTGAGGTTCTGGTTTTGTTTGTTTGGGATTTTTATGGATTTCAGACTGCTTCAAGGGATGTTAAGATTTTATTTCAAGTGCACCTACCTCATCTTCAAACTGTATATCTAACTTTAACACTGAAGTTACTTGTTTGGAAATTGATCTAAAAATAATATCAATATAGAAAATATCATTAGCATATCCTTAGTATTAATAAAGATTTAAAGGCAGGCTAGAATCTTGAAAATAGATTAAATTAGAAGGACATAAACTGAAGAATAGATCAGGAGTATAAGAGCCATACAGGTATAGGTGGGAGGGAAAGAAAGTAAAGATCTGCAAGGAAGAGGATTTTAGGATCATTTTACATGGGAGTACCCAGATTTGAATCTGAGATCAGCAACATACCAGCATTTTCCCTGTGGTTTTGGTGTACTTTTCTGAATCCTGACCACTTCATCCAAGAGACAGGGATTATATTTTAAGGACTAAGGTACTGTGCATGATGTATCTAACAGATTGTCTGGCAAATGGTAGATACTCAATAAATTCAGTAGTTTATTAGTATCACTGTTATTATTAGGCTTCTAAAGTAATTCATTAGAATGACTTAAACTTTCATCAGTGTGTGTATTGAATTCTTTGTTCACTGAGTTGCCTTTAATGACACAGTAATAAAACTGAGAGGAATGAAAGTAATGGAATTGTAGAATGTAATGCCTCAATTGTTCTACAGTGTCTTCCTTTTTGCCAAAATAAACCACAATTAGGTCCATATGGTGTTTTGAAGTTTTCAAGCAATGACCCTAATAAAAAGTAATGAATTTCTGACAAAAGAAAGCATGGCTCTCTTTTAAGCGGGTATCTTCACTATTGATCTAGATATGATGGCAGACTGATATGCTAATAGAAGAAGAAATGTTCACTGTTCTTGGTACAAGTGCTTTCATTCAAGATTATTTTATGCAGAAGAAATTCAAAAATTAAAAGTAGAAATATTACAGCCCATCAGCTGCAACTCCCCTGATTTAGAGATCTGTTATTTAAAGTAAAGAAATAAATATTCAAAAACAGGGAATTTCATAGGCATTTATGGTTCTAGAGATCATCACATAGAAAAGGCTGTAGGAGTTTGTTTTAGGAAATCTTGTTCTTGTATACATTGGACTTTTGAGGTTCTGGTTTTGTTTGTTTGGGATTTTTATGGATTTCAGACTGCTTCAAGGGATGTTAAGATTTTATTTCAAGTGCACCTACCTCATCTTCAAACTGTATATCTAACTTTAACACTGAAGTTACTTGTTTGGAAATTGATCTAAAAATAATATCAATATAGAAAATATCATTAGCATATCCTTAGTATTAATAAAGATTTAAAGGCAGGCTAGAATCTTGAAAATAGATTAAATTAGAAGGACATAAACTGAAGAATAGATCAGGAGTATAAGAGCCATACAGGTATAGGTGGGAGGGAAAGAAAGTAAAGATCTGCAAGGAAGAGGATTTTAGGATCATTTTACATGGGAGTACCCAGATTTGAATCTGAGATCAGCAACATACCAGCATTTTCCCTGTGGTTTTGGTGTACTTTTCTGAATCCTGACCACTTCATCCAAGAGACAGGGATTATATTTTAAGGACTAAGGTACTGTGCATGATGTATCTAACAGATTGTCTGGCAAATGGTAGATACTCAATAAATTCAGTAGTTTATTAGTATCACTGTTATTATTAGGCTTCTAAAGTAATTCATTAGAATGACTTAAACTTTCATCAGTGTGTGTATTGAATTCAGTTACACAATTGTGTATGTGTTTCCCAAGTCCCTACTGTGTGTCGGAAGTGTTCATGGTGCTATGGAAAATACAGTACTAATAAAGTTATTCTGAAGAGTTCTAATCTAGTGCTCCTGTAAAAGTTAGACTCTAAAGTGTACAAATGTAGAGTTGTAAACTAATTTCTTTGGAAATAAGAGAAGATGAGAGTAGTTTATCCTGAGTGGGGCATGGACAGCTAGATGAAGGATAAGGAGAGAGAGGGAGTCTGAGAGGTGAAGGCTCAAGATTGAAAAAGGAGGGTGACTTTGAGGAGTAATACAGGGTGTGGTGTGAGGACGAGTAGAGATTCTGGGAGGAACTCAGATCCTCCAAACCACCCCATGACTATGGTGTACTCTATCACATTCAGTATTAGGTGAACAAAGTGAATAAGTTGTGATCTTGCCTTCAGAGACTAAGAACTGCCACAAAGTATTACAAGAATGAGACTGACAGCCTCACTTTGTCACATGCACCTAGTTCACTGGACCAAGAGGCAACATTATTTCTTTTTTTTTTTTTTTAGAATTTCCATAGTATTTTACTGTTTTTTTTTGTTGTTGTTGGTTATCATGTTTTATTTTTTTACAGTTTTGTTTTTTACTGTCCCACATCAACCTGAATCTGCCATAGGTATACCTATGTCTGGTCCCTCTTGAGCTTCCCTCCCACTTTCCTCCCACCCCCACTCTCCCCTCCCCAACCCCCGCCGCCGTAGGTTATGCAGAGCCCCTGTTTGAGTTCCATAGTCGTATAGCATATTCTTCTCCCTCCCCACAATGTTCCTAAGTCTGTCCTCTGTGTCTGTTTCTCCATTGTTGCTCTGCATATACATTTTTTTTTAAAGATTTATTTATTATTTTATTATTTTGGGGCAGGGGTCGGGTTGGGGAGGGAGGGGAGCTGGCGGGCCACTTCTATTGGTCTTTCATTCGTCTGCTTTCATCCATCTTTGTTCTTTGGCCCGTGTGGGCCTCCCATCGCAGTGGCCTCTGTCGTTGCAGAGCACTGGCTCTGGGCGCATGTGCTCCAGAGCTCCAGTTCGGTGATTGGACACATCAGTCCAGCCGCTCCTCGGCACGTGGAATCTTCCCAGGCCAGGGATCGAAGCGGCGCCCTTTGCACTGCAAGGCGGTGTCCTTATCCACTGGGCCACCAGGGGAAGCCCTCTGCATATACATTTATCAGTAACATCTTTCTGGATTCCATAATACGTATCAGTGTACAGTATTCCTCTTTCTCTTTCTGACTGACTTCTGTATAATAGGTTCTGGGTTCATCCACCTCATTAGAACTGACTCAAATACATTTCTTTTTATGGCTGAATAATATTCCATAGTATACGTGTACCACAGTTTCTTCATCCATTCATCAGTGGATGGACATCTTGGTTGCTTCTATGTTCTATCTATTATAAATAGTGCTGCAGTGAACAGTGACATACATGTGTCTTTTTCAATTTTGATTTCCTCAAGATATATGCCTCGTAGTGGGATTGTTGAGTCATATAGTGGCTCTATTCCTAGTTTTTTGAAGAGTCTCCATACTGTCTTCCATAGTGGCAAAAACTCTTCGAGGGAGACATAGGCAGAACAGTCGATGGCATAAATCAAAGCAGGATCTTCTATGACTCGCCTCCTAGAGTAATGGAAATAAAAGGAAAAATAGTCAAGTGGGACCTAATTAAACTTAAAAGCTTTTGCCCAGACAAGAAACTATAAACAAGGGGAAAAGACAACCTTCAGAATGGGAGAAAATAATAGCAAATGAAACAACCAACAAAAAATTAATGTCCAAAATATGCTAACAGCTCAGACAACTCAACACCGAAAAAACAAACAACCCAATCAAAAAATGGGAAAAAGACCTAAACAAACATCTCTCCAAAGAAGACGTACAGATGGCCAACAAATACATGAAAAGATGCTCAACATCGCTTATTTTTAGAGAGATGCAAATCAAAATTACAATGAGCTATCACCTCAACACTAGTCAGAATGGCCATCATCATAAAGTCTACAAACAATAAATGCTGGAGAGGGTGTGGAGAAAAGGGAACCCTCTTGTGCTATTGGTGGGAATGTCAATTGATACAGCCACTATGGAAGACAGTATGGAGATTCCTCAGAAAACTAGGAACATTATTTCTTATAATTGTGAATAATTCACTAAGGTTGTATTTGCTGTTCATTTGTTTCGATACATTTTTAAATCAATAAGGTGAATGAACAGATGACAAATATGTTTGCAGCACATATTCCTGTCTTGATAGAAATAGTGAAACAGTTTCAGCCTAGTGTTAGACTATATTATCCCATATTCCCAATGAGTTAAGTCTGTATTTGTGGTGTTTGATCATATGCTTGTCAAAGGAATTTCCTTATTTTCAAAACTCTTCTCATTTCTTAAAGTTGCAATTGACCCTTGAACAACATAGATTTGAAATGCTCAGATCATCTATCATGGATTGGTTTTTTTTTTCAGTATGTATATTGGAGAAGTTTTTGATAATTCAAAAGAACTCAAACATATGAACTATGCGGCCTAGAAATACCAGAAAAGCTTAGGTATATCATGAGTGTATAAAAATGTGTAGATAGACATGTAACAACAAAATTGTTAACCTACTGTGTATATTGTTAATCAGGCTTCTGGTCAACAGTAAGCTGGTGAAGTTTTGGGGGAATCAAAGTTACACTCAGGTTTTTGACTGCACAAGGGATTGGCTTAAAGGTCAACTGTATTTTAATGCGTCTAATAAAAATACAGAATCTGGGCTTCTGGTGGTCCAGTAGGTAAGGATACTGCCTTGCAGTGCAAGTGCCATTCGATCCTTCAGAATGGGAGAAAATAATAGCAAATGAAACAACCAACAAAAAATTAATGTCCAAAATATGCTAACAGCTCAGACAACTCAACACCGAAAAAACAAACAACCCAATCAAAAAATGGGAAAAAGACCTAAACAAACATCTCTCCAAAGAAGACGTACAGATGGCCAACAAATACATGAAAAGATGCTCAACATCGCTTATTTTTAGAGAGATGCAAATCAAAATTACAATGAGCTATCACCTCAACACTAGTCAGAATGGCCATCATCATAAAGTCTACAAACAATAAATGCTGGAGAGGGTGTGGAGAAAAGGGAACCCTCTTGTGCTATTGGTGGGAATGTCAATTGATACAGCCACTATGGAAGACAGTATGGAGATTCCTCAGAAAACTAGGAACATTATTTCTTATAATTGTGAATAATTCACTAAGGTTGTATTTGCTGTTCATTTGTTTCGATACATTTTTAAATCAATAAGGTGAATGAACAGATGACAAATATGTTTGCAGCACATATTCCTGTCTTGATAGAAATAGTGAAACAGTTTCAGCCTAGTGTTAGACTATATTATCCCATATTCCCAATGAGTTAAGTCTGTATTTGTGGTGTTTGATCATATGCTTGTCAAAGGAATTTCCTTATTTTCAAAACTCTTCTCATTTCTTAAAGTTGCAATTGACCCTTGAACAACATAGATTTGAAATGCTCAGATCATCTATCATGGATTGGTTTTTTTTTTTTCAGTATGTATATTGGAGAAGTTTTTGATAATTCAAAAGAACTCAAACATATGAACTATGCGGCCTAGAAATACCAGAAAAGCTTAGGTATATCATGAGTGTATAAAAATGTGTAGATAGACATGTAACAACAAAATTGTTAACCTACTGTGTATATTGTTAATCAGGCTTCTGGTCAACAGTAAGCTGGTGAAGTTTTGGGGGAATCAAAGTTACACTCAGGTTTTTGACTGCACAAGGGATTGGCTTAAAGGTCAACTGTATTTTAATGTGTCTAATAAAAATACAGAATCTGGGCTTCTCTGGTGGTCCAGTAGGTAAGGATACTGCCTTGCAGTGCAAGGGGTGCCAGTTCGATCCCTGGCCTAGGAAGATCCCACATGCTGCGGGGTGGCTAGACCAATGTGTGCAACTATGGAGCCAGAGCTCTGGAGCGCATGGCCTGGAGCTGGTGCTCTGTAGCGAGAGAGGCCGCTGCAATGGGAGGCCAACACAGGCCAAAGAACAAAGATAAATAAATGAAAGTTCAATAGAAGTGTCTTAAAAAAAAAAAAAACAGAATCTTATCATTATTAATATGTAATGGACACTTCACTGTATCATTAATCAAAGTTTCCAGTGTATCATTACCATGTTCTTACCTCACTGATGTTGAATTATAACCTGCATCATCACTACTCTTACTAACATTTAGGAAATTTTGAGAGATTATGGCTGATTAAATATGACATATACATTAAATTGGAAGTTTGACTTTTAAATTGAAGACTGATCAAACCAATTTGATCAGTCAATCTTCCTATAAAATATTTACATTGTATTCCAAAGTAATATCCTTCATATAAGTGTGTATGTGTTCACCATTCTAAAGCTTTGTAGTAGGTTAGGTACCAAGCACGGTGTGGGGGCACTGGATATACAGTGATGTTACAGGTACGACGTGGCTGACAGTTGAATGTACCCACATATCACTTATCTGCATAAATGTTGTTTCCCATAAAGTCCATTGATTTTCTAGTCAATGACAGTAAATCTCAGAACTCTTTTTAAAACCTTCTATACTACTTTAGGTCTGTGTAGCTCATTTTAATGTCACTATTATTGGCATATCTTTGTTCTTTGAAGAATACATTTGATTTGGGGGAATTAGTCAAATACTGCTTGGAGTCCTATTTCATGGACAGTTTGGAGCCCAAACCCATGAATCAAAGCTTGGAATCCTGAAAGACAAGGACTGTTAATTTATAAGACAGTTGTTTTGCTAGTTTTATTTTTTTTTTATTTGGAAGTGTTTAACTTGATTGGGGGGCTTTCTTTATGTCTCAGATGGAAAGGAGAGTCACTCAATCATGTCCAACGCTTTGCGATCCGATGGACTGTAGCCATCCAAACTTCTCTGTCCATGGAATTTTTCAGGGAAGAATACTGGAGTGGGTTACCATTTCCTTCTCCAAGATGTTAAAGAATCTGCCTGTAATGCAGGAGACCCAGATTTGATCCCTTGGTCAGGAAGATTCCCTGCAGGAAGATTCCCTGCAGGAGAGCATGACAGCCCACTTCAGTATTCTTGCTTGGAGAATTCCGTGGACACAGGAGCCTGGCAGACTATAGTCCATGGGATAACAAAGATAACAAAGAGTCGGACATGACTGAGTGACTGATATACACACACACATACGACTTGATCAGGAAGCCTATTCCAGAAGTAATGAGGACCACTTCCCAAGGTGATTGGTTTTTAAATGCTAAATCCTCATGGGGCATATGCATTCAGGTTTATTCATCAGTCATAGTTCAGTCAACTTTATTGCTTTTTTTTTTTTAAGTTCATTCGTTTTTAAAAATTTTTGCTCCTTTATGTCATGTCAGGTGCATTATTCATGTGAAGAGTATTTTCAGGCATCTTGGCTTCAGCCAGGCAATTTCCTTTGTTGTCCCTGATTCTACATTATTCATTTGTCTTTGAACCTTAAAAAAGTTGTTTCACACATCAAGAATTTTTTCTAAAGTAATGTAATCTTTAAAAATTTTACTTGAAACATAGGATCTCAGTGCCATAAATCCATTATGATCAGTGTGCTCTCTTGTCGATCTGTTTGTGTTGTCTCTTGGTAGATGTGGTTACAGAAAAGCAACTGGTCTACCGATTTTTTTCCACCTTATAGTAACTTAGTTTTTGCATTGCTATATCAAATATTCTTTATCACTTTAATAGCTTTACTACAGTAAGATTTTATATTGATTATTCTTATGGAATTTCCTCTTAATAGTCAGTGTTATCTTTTGATGTGTGTATATATATGCACACATGTATATATCAATGTATATACATCATATATGTATGTATATATGTATACATCATCATATGTATGTATATGCACAAGTTGTCTTTTGTTCACAAGTTTCCTTTAAATACAGTAAAGCTCTGTGATACATACTATGCCTGTGATAATAATTTAGATAATCTAGAACCAACTCAAATTAAGATCTTCTTCTGGGGTGGAGTTTAGTTAGGAACTAACAACTCAAGATGAGTTCCCCCTACATGTTGTGAATCACGTGGAAAATGTTTTTTTCCAACAATTTAGAAAGTCTGAAAATTATTACTTTTCTGAAACTCACAAAAATGCAAACTTTCATTATTTTGTTACATTGTTTTTAAAATAGTTTTGTTGAGATAAATTGATATGCTAAATTAACTGGAATCATGATTTTATCCACAGGAGCCTCAACATAGCATGGGATAACAAAGATAACAAAGAGTCGGACATGACTGAGTGACTGATATACACACACACATACGACTTGATCAGGAAGCCTATTCCAGAAGTAATGAGGACCACTTCCCAAGGTGATTGGTTTTTAAATGCTAAATCCTCATGGGGCATATGCATTCAGGTTTATTCATCAGTCATAGTTCAGTCAACTTTATTGCTTTTTTTTTTTTAAGTTCATTCGTTTTTAAAAATTTTTGCTCCTTTATGTCATGTCAGGTGCATTATTCATGTGAAGAGTATTTTCAGGCATCTTGGCTTCAGCCAGGCAATTTCCTTTGTTGTCCCTGATTCTACATTATTCATTTGTCTTTGAACCTTAAAAAAGTTGTTTCACACATCAAGAATTTTTTCTAAAGTAATGTAATCTTTAAAAATTTTACTTGAAACATAGGATCTCAGTGCCATAAATCCATTATGATCAGTGTGCTCTCTTGTCGATCTGTTTGTGTTGTCTCTTGGTAGATGTGGTTACAGAAAAGCAACTGGTCTACCGATTTTTTTCCACCTTATAGTAACTTAGTTTTTGCATTGCTATATCAAATATTCTTTATCACTTTAATAGCTTTACTACAGTAAGATTTTATATTGATTATTCTTATGGAATTTCCTCTTAATAGTCAGTGTTATCTTTTGATGTGTGTATATATATGCACACATGTATATATCAATGTATATACATCATATATGTATGTATATATGTATACATCATCATATGTATGTATATGCACAAGTTGTCTTTTGTTCACAAGTTTCCTTTAAATACAGTAAAGCTCTGTGATACATACTATGCCTGTGATAATAATTTAGATAATCTAGAACCAACTCAAATTAAGATCTTCTTCTGGGGTGGAGTTTAGTTAGGAACTAACAACTCAAGATGAGTTCCCCCTACATGTTGTGAATCACGTGGAAAATGTTTTTTTCCAACAATTTAGAAAGTCTGAAAATTATTACTTTTCTGAAACTCACAAAAATGCAAACTTTCATTATTTTGTTACATTGTTTTTAAAATAGTTTTGTTGAGATAAATTGATATGCAATGAGATAAAGTTAATAGTCTGATTGGTTTTGACATGCAGATACACCTGTGAAACTACCAACTCAGTAAGATAATAAACATGTGCATCACCCCTGAAAGTTTCTTCATGTTTCTTATAGTCTCTTCCTGTCACTGCTGACTGCCCCACTCCCATCGTTGTTCTCAGGTACCAATGAATACCTTCTGTCACTGCAAACAAGGGTGAATTTCCTATAATTCTATAAAAATGGAAGCATATTTTATGTATTCCTTCTTGTCTGATTTTTTTTCCTTCAGCATGATTATTTTAGATCCACTTTGGCTGTGTGGTTCAGTAGTTCCTTCCTTATTGATGTTGGTTAGTAGTTCATTGTATGAATATATAACACTTTATCTGTATACTTGTTGGTGGATATTTGGATTATTTTTAATTTTTGAATATTGCCAATTAAGCTTTGCTATAAAATACTTGTGTGCAAAATGGCTGGGTCTTATGGTAGATTTTTTTAAAGAAATCACCCAAATTTTCCCAAGTGATTGAACATTTTACATTCCTATCTGCAGTGCATGAGAGTTTCTTTACATTTTCGCCAACATTTGATATGGTCTGTCTTCTTATTTCTATGCAGAAATGTATAAGATTTTCTCCTTCTATGCTTTGTCTTTACATAGTGCCCTTTGAAGAGAAGAAGGGCTTAGTTTTGATGAAGCCTAATTTATTCATCATGTTTTCAGTATTGTGTCTTAACAATATTTACCTATCCCAGGGCCATGAAGATTTTTTTCCCTAGGTCTTGTAGATATTTTATGTTGTTATTGTTGTTCAGTCACTTCTTTGTGACCCCATGAACTGCAGCATGCTTCCCTGTCCTTCACTATCTCCTGGGGTTTGCTGTGTAACTGATGTTGTATAGTTTTACATTGAGGTTATGATGCTTCTTTAGTTATTTTTTGCATATAGTATTAAGTATGGATCCAGATTCTCCCCTGACCTGGGATATACAATTGTCCCAACACTATTTGTTGAAAATGCTTCATTTCTCTGTTGAATTGCTTTAGAACTTGGTTGAAAATCAATTGACCATATATTTGTAGGGCTATTTCTTGACCCTGTTCTTTCTGTCGGTCTGTCTATCCTATTGCCATGATCATGACGTGCTATAATTATAACCCTCATAATTATTCTGTTTGTAACAAAATACTTGAATTTAGGTAATGTAAGTCTTCCAACTTTTTTCTTCCATTTCAAAATTTTGGGCTGTTCTGAATCCTTTGTATTTCCAAGGAAACTTTAGAATAGTGTTGTGATTTTTTTAAAGGGAGAAAATCCATTGAGATTTTGAATGAGATTACTCTGAATCTATAGATCAATTTGAAGGGAGTTGCCATATTAACAATATTGAGATTTTTTTTCTACTTATGTAGATTTTTCTTAATTTCTCTCAGCTGTGTTTTGTAGTTTTCAGTGTATAAATCTTACACACTTTTGGTGTATTGTTAAGCATTTCATCTTTTTGATGCTATTATGATATTTTTAAAACTAAAGTTTGTTTCTGATTGTCCACTACTAGGACAGAGAGATGAAACTAACTTTTGTATTTTGGTTGTGTCCTGCAGTTTTGCCAAACACATATTTTAAAAATATTTTAGCATTTATTTTATCAAATTTTAGTGGATGGAAAAATCATGTTATCTATTAATAATGATGGTTTTGCTTTTTTCCAATTTCAGTGCTTTTTACTTAATTTTTTTCTTGTTGCATAAAGTAAGTACATCTTTCAGTATAATGTTGAATCAAAGTTGTGTGAGTAGACACATCTTTGCCTTTTCCAGACTGTAAAGGGAAAGCATTTGATTTCTTCCTTTTATTCATGTTGTTAGCCTTAGATTTTGTTTTGTTTTGTTTTACATTCCCATTATCAGATTGAGGAAGCTTCTTTTTATTCCTAGTATGCTTAAAGTTGGGCTTCCCAGGTGGCTCAGCAATAAAGAATCCACCAGCCCGTGAAGGAGATGCTGGAGATACCGGTTCTATCCTTGTGTCAGGAAGATCTCCTGGAGGAGGAAATGGCAACGTACTCCAGTATTCTTGCCTGGAGAATCCCATGGACAGAGAAACCTGATGAGCTACAGTCCATAGGTCACAAGGAGTCAGACATGATTGAGCATGAGCACAAGCATGCTAAAAGTTTCATCGAAGGAGTAGATGTTGGATTTCATCATCCCTTTTCTGCATCCACTGAGATAATCTTACATTATTTGTTTAATCTCTTAATATAATGGATTGCATAGATTAATTTTGAACATTAACCGATCTCATTCCTGAGGTAAATCATACTTGGTCATAATGTAGTCTCCTTGTTGCACAACGTAGATACAATTGCCTAAAAAAAATTTGTATCTAATGGTCTGTACATTTATTTTTTTATACCATTTTTGTCTGGCTGTGGTAATAGAGTAGCAGACCCCCCTCCACAAAATGAGTTGGGAAGAAGTGGTCTTTCTTCAGTTTCTTTCTAGAAAAATTTATATAGAATGAGTATTATTTCTTCATTAAGTGTTTGGTAGAATCATAGATTAAGCCAGCTGGTCCTATAATTTTATTTGTCAGAGAGTTTTTAACTACACACTCAGTTTCTTCAGTAGATATTAGGTTTTCAAGTAACATAATATCTATTAAATATTGAAGTACACTTTAAGTTGTGATAGTATATCTCGAGTGGTTTGTCAGTTTTATTTAGGTTGTTAAGTGTATTGATACAAGATTGTTCACAGTACTGTTTTTTGTTGTCCTTTTAATTTGTGTAGAACCTGAAGTAGACCTCATTCATTCTTGAGACAGGTAATTTGGATTCTCTTTTTTGTGTGTGTACTATTTAATCTGGCAAAAAAAAAATATATATTTTTATTTATTTTTGGCTATTTTGGGTTTTCATTGCTGCTGCAGGCTCTTCTCTAGTTGCAGGGAGTGCGGGCTGCTCTCTAGTTGAGGTGAGGAAGCTTCTTGTTGTAGTGACTTCTCTTGTTATGGAACTCGGACTCTAGGGCACACAGGCTTCAGTAGCTGCAGCACATGGGCTCAACAGTTGCAGCTCCAGGCTCTAGAGCACAGGCTCAATAGTTGTGGCTCACAGGCTTAGTTGCTCCTCAGCATGTGGGATCATCCCAGATCAGGGATCGAACTTGTGTCTTGTGCATTGGCAGGCGAACTCTTTACCACTGAGCTACCAGGGAAGCCCCTGACAAAAAAGTTTTACCAAATGTATTGACCATACTAAAAAGTCAGTTTTACTTTATGTTATGTTTATCACTTAAAGACCTAAATGGTAAGGTTTCAGATGTATAGGGTTTTATTTTGTTTTTGTTTTTGTTTTTTTTGGCTGCACTATGAGGCTCGAGGAATCTCACCAGTAATTTCTCAACCACAGATTGAAGCCAGCCCAGAACAGTGGAAGCACTGTGTCTTAACCATTAGAAGGCCAGGGAGTTCCCAAATGTGTAGGATTTATTAGAACACACAGAGCTGAGAATGGTCTGATGCTGCCTGGACAGCACAGAGATGAAAGATTCTGGGAACACACTCTGTGGACAGGGAGTGTCTGCATAGGTAAAAGTACCTCAGAAGGAAAAAAAGGAACAAGCTAGGAGACCCTAAAATCATTCCTTGTACTCTTATCATTTGAATGACTGCGCCTACAGTATTTGAATCTGTTCTTATTTTGATATGTTTGATAATTTGAACAGCAAATATAGATATATTTCAAAATCCATTTTAGCGAGGTACCTCTTTTAGTGAAGATGATGTTGTAGTGTGGTAGCTTTGAGTTTTCCTTGAAAATCAGCATGGGATGGTAGAATAGGGCCTTGGAAATCAGAGGGTCCTTAATTCCAGTACAGCATCTACAACTTCCAGGCTATATAATTCCAGTAAGCTGGCAAAAAAATATATATTTTGAGACAGGTAATTTGGATTCTCTTTGTGTGTACTATTTAATCTGGCAAAAAATATATATTTTTATTTATTTTGGCTATTTGGGCATTGCTGCTGCAGGCTCTTCTCTAGTTGCAGGGAGTGCGGGCTGCTCTCTAGTTGAGGTGAGGAAGCTTCTTGTTGTAGTGACTTCTCTTGTTATGGAACTCGGACTCTAGGGCACACAGGCTTCAGTAGCTGCAGCACATGGGCTCAACAGTTGCAGCTCCAGGCTCTAGAGCACAGGCTCAATAGTTGTGGCTCACAGGCTTAGTTGCTCCTCAGCATGTGGGATCATCCCAGATCAGGGATCGAACTTGTGTCTTGTGCATTGGCAGGCGAACTCTTTACCACTGAGCTACCAGGGAAGCCCCTGACAAAAAAGTTTTACCAAATGTATTGACCATACTAAAAAGTCAGTTTTACTTTATGTTATGTTTATCACTTAAAGACCTAAATGGTAAGGTTTCAGATGTATAGGGTTTTATTTTGTTTTTGTTTTTGTTTTTTTTGGCTGCACTATGAGGCTCGAGGAATCTCACCAGTAATTTCTCAACCACAGATTGAAGCCAGCCCAGAACAGTGGAAGCACTGTGTCTTAACCATTAGAAGGCCAGGGAGTTCCCAAATGTGTAGGATTTATTAGAACACACAGAGCTGAGAATGGTCTGATGCTGCCTGGACAGCACAGAGATGAAAGATTCTGGGAACACACTCTGTGGACAGGGAGTGTCTGCATAGGTAAAAGTACCTCAGAAGGAAAAAAAGGAACAAGCTAGGAGACCCTAAAATCATTCCTTGTACTCTTATCATTTGAATGACTGCACCTACAGTATTTGAATCTGTTCTTATTTTGATATGTTTGATAATTTGAACAGCAAATATAGATATATTTCAAAATCCATTTTAGCGAGGTACCTCTTTTAGTGAAGATGATGTTGTAGTGTGGTAGCTTTGAGTTTTCCTTGAAAATCAGCATGGGATGGTAGAATAGGGCCTTGGAAATCAGAGGGTCCTTAATTCCAGTACAGCATCTACAACTTCCAGGCTATATAACCTCAGGCAACTTTCTCAGTTTCATGAAATTAAGACCCTGGACTGTAAAATGGAAATAATAATACTTATCATACTGTGCTATGAGGCTTTTAATGAAATAGCAAATTTTCGTTATGTAGTGGGCTCTCAACCAGCACTGCTTCCGTCTTCGTGACCACCCTCTCTCCCATTCCTACTCCCTACTCTCTTTTCAGAATATTAAGAGGCAAATGTTAACCACTGAGAGGAGAAGCAAAGAGAACAAGGAACTCTTTCACTCATCTCTCTATAGTTCTTTTTAGCAACATGGAAACCAATAAACTGACATATCTCTTGAGGCAGTTTTTAGCAATGCTATATAGGGATTTGGGCTCAACCTTCATAAATGTGTTTGATGCTCACAGTCCATAAATAATGTAAATGGAGCCACAAATTATGTGGGAAATTAGGTTCTGATGTCAATGAGTTTGAGTTGGAAATCTCTTTTTTTTTTTTTTTTCCTTAATACTTTTGCCTTTTGAAGGGCACTCCAGTGGAGATGAGTTTAAGGCCATGTGTTCAGTAAATCTCACAAAGCTAGTTTTTTTCTTTTTTTTTCCATTGTGAACATATTTTTTTGTTTTCTTTATCCACCTGAAGATATAGCTGGCATGAGTTTAGAATTGGTGTCATACCAAATAAATGAGCATAGCTTTACTTCTAGGCTTCTACTCAAAGCTTCAGTGCGTAAAAGGCACCTGGAAACTGAGGCCTCATGGAGCAAAAGCTGATCCAACAGGAGTGTCTGCATAGGTAAAAGTACCTCAGAAGGAAAAAAGGAACAAGCTAGGAGACCCTAAAATCATTCCTTGTACTCTTATCATTTGAATGACTGCCCTACAGTATTTGAATCTGTTCTTATTTTGATATGTTTGATAATTTGAACAGCAAATATAGATATATTTCAAAATCCATTTTAGCGAGGTACCTCTTTTAGTGAAGATGATGTTGTAGTGTGGTAGCTTTGAGTTTTCCTTGAAAATCAGCATGGGATGGTAGAATAGGGCCTTGGAAATCAGAGGGTCCTTAATTCCAGTACAGCATCTACAACTTCCAGGCTATATAACCTCAGGCAACTTTCTCAGTTTCATGAAATTAAGACCCTGGACTGTAAAATGGAAATAATAATACTTATCATACTGTGCTATGAGGCTTTTAATGAAATAGCAAATTTTCGTTATGTAGTGGGCTCTCAACCAGCACTGCTTCCGCCCTTCGTGACCACCCTCTCTCCCATTCCTACTCCCTACTCTCTTTTCAGAATATTAAGAGGCAAATGTTAACCACTGAGAGGAGAAGCAAAGAGAACAAGGAACTCTTTCACTCATCTCTCTATAGTTCTTTTTAGCAACATGGAAACCAATAAACTGACATATCTCTTGAGGCAGTTTTTAGCAATGCTATATAGGGATTTGGGCTCAACCTTCATAAATGTGTTTGATGCTCACAGTCCATAAATAATGTAAATGGAGCCACAAATTATGTGGGAAATTAGGTTCTGATGTCAATGAGTTTGAGTTGGAAATCTCTTTTTTTTTTTTTTTTTCCTTAATACTTTTGCCTTTTGAAGGGCACTCCAGTGGAGATGAGTTTAAGGCCATGTGTTCAGTAAATCTCACAAAGCTAGTTTTTTTCTTTTTTTTTCCATTGTGAACATATTTTTTTGTTTTCTTTATCCACCTGAAGATATAGCTGGCATGAGTTTAGAATTGGTGTCATACCAAATAAATGAGCATAGCTTTACTTCTAGGCTTCTACTCAAAGCTTCAGTGCGTAAAAGGCACCTGGAAACTGAGGCCTCATGGAGCAAAAGCTGATTCAAGACCTCCAACTCTTGGGTTTACAAAAAGGAATGTCGACTGTGATGACTGGCTGTTGGAACCATTCTGCTGCCTAGATTCTGGCAGTACATGTATAGTTGAATTCTGTAAATTAGTTACGAATATTAGTTACTCCACTTTCAGATTCTCTAAAGAGAAATGCTGCTTCTTGATGTCCTTACCTTCTGAGTTAAGCCTTGAAAATCAAAAAGAAAGTTCATATCTCTCACCCTGCAATTTAGCGCTCCTGTTGACAATACTAATGGACAAAAGCACCCTTTTCCAAAGAGCCCAGTTGCCAGTTTAGACTGTCAACCTACATGACAAGCCATCCAGGACCAATACATCTGTTAATCCTGCTTACGTAACACAACCAAATTATAGTGCATAGTGCCAGCATGACTAGGAGCTGGTCACGTGTTTTGTAAATAACTTTTTGTTAGAACACAGCCATGCCCCCTTATTACATAATGTCCCTGAACATTTTCAGGCTTCTCTGGTGGCTAAATCAGTAAAGAATCTTCCTGGATTCTGATTTAAGGAGTAACTTAGTGTGTGTGTGTGTATGTGTGTGTATAATTCCTTTTAAATAATGATAACCCTTCAGGATATGGAACATCCACCACATAAGTTTCAGACGAAAATGTTTCTGGTACTAAAAGTTGAGTGGTAAAGTCTACGGAGCCTGTGAATAGGAGAGAAAAAACTTGGCCTTGATTCCCAACTCTCCCACTTCCTTTCTGTGTGGTGTTCTCAGCAAGTCAATTTATCTGAGCCTGGTTCTTCATCAGTATTATGAGATGGTTGTACAGCCACTTCTAGGCCTATAATAGATCACCATTGGCCTACAATCATATCTAGGCCTGCAGTCACTATACTTTTTAACTGTATAGGTGTAGACAGCCTTTCTTCTACTTCTGTTTTCTACCCCCAAGAACATTGTGGAGAGAAGAGGGGCACAAGCCCAGCTACATATCTTCCCATCTGTATTTGACAGAACAGCACACACCACCCAAGCACTTATTTTTTAATAAAATTCTTTAGGACAAATACTTACTGATTCATCCATCAATACTGTTTGTATTGCTTTTGATTTGCCATTTTTCTCTACTTGACATCAGGCTTTTGGTAGTCCAGTGTTGTGCTTGGGTCAGATTACCTAGATATTTGCGTGCATTTAGTATTCTGAAAATGCACTCACATTTGTAAGTGCTCAACACTGAGCTTCCTTACATGGTTGCTCTTTTTCTTCCCCCTTTTGGTAAGTCTCCATCCATAAAGAAATAAGGTAGCAGCAGAAGAAGCTTTTTATTGTGTTTTGGAAATCCGCTTTTGACTAACCCTTAAAGTACATTAACAGTATACGCATAAACGATAGTGACAGGCTTTCTCTACACCCGAGTCCCCAGTCAGAGATAATATTGCTGTGGCGGCCCAGGCTTTTTCCAGATAGATTGTGTGATGAGAGTGTGGTCCGTGTGACAAGCGTAGACTTTCGTTGGGAGCTTTCTTTTCTGTGTTCTTGGCTGTGCTCTCTCCTGCTCTCCTCAGCTCTGTTCTCTTCCCTTTGCGTCTTCTGCTCACCCAACTTCCTTTTCCCCTCCTCCGCCTCCTCTTCCTTGCCTTTTCCTGCCTTTTTATTGGGTGAGGAGGAAGGGAGAGCCTGTGTGCTTCCTTGCTGCAGGAGTATTCCACATCTGTTCTGTCCCCCTGAAGGTTTTCCCCAACACTACTTACTGTCTGACTTCCCTGGCGTTGTTGTTGTTTAGTTATTAAAGGCATGTCCAATTCTTGCAACCCCATGGTCTGCCCACCAGGCTCTCTCTCCATTTCGTATTATGAGATGGTTGCTACCAAGGGCCACAGTCAATTTATCTGAGCCTGGTTCTTCATCAGTATTATGAGATGGTTGTACAGCCACTTCTAGGCCTATAATAGATCACCATTGGCCTACAATCATATCTAGGCCTGCAGTCACTATACTTTTTAACTGTATAGGTGTAGACAGCCTTTCTTCTACTTCTGTTTTCTACCCCCAAGAACATTGTGGAGAGAAGAGGGGCACAAGCCCAGCTACATATCTTCCCATCTGTATTTGACAGAACAGCACACACCACCCAAGCACTTATTTTTTAATAAAATTCTTTAGGACAAATACTTACTGATTCATCCATCAATACTGTTTGTATTGCTTTTGATTTGCCGTTTTTCTCTACTTGACATCAGGCTTTTGGTAGTCCAGTGTTGTGCTTGGGTCAGATTACCTAGATATTTGCGTGCATTTAGTATTCTGAAAATGCACTCACATTTGTAAGTGCTCAACACTGAGCTTCCTTACATGGTTGCTCTTTTTCTTCCCCCTTTTGGTAAGTCTCCATCCATAAAGAAATAAGGTAGCAGCAGAAGAAGCTTTTTATTGTGTTTTGGAAATCCGCTTTTGACTAACCCTTAAAGTACATTAACAGTATACGCATAAACGATAGTGACAGGCTTTCTCTACACCCGAGTCCCCAGTCAGAGATAATATTGCTGTGGCGGCCCAGGCTTTTTCCAGATAGATTGTGTGATGAGAGTGTGGTCCGTGTGACAAGCGTAGACTTTCGTTGGGAGCTTTCTTTTCTGTGTTCTTGGCTGTGCTCTCTCCTGCTCTCCTCAGCTCTGTTCTCTTCCCTTTGCGTCTTCTGCTCACCCAACTTCCTTTTCCCCTCCTCCGCCTCCTCTTCCTTGCCTTTTCCTGCCTTTTTATTGGGTGAGGAGGAAGGGAGAGCCTGTGTGCTTCCTTGCTGCAGGAGTATTCCACATCTGTTCTGTCCCCCTGAAGGTTTTCCCCAACACTACTTACTGTCTGACTTCCCTGGCGTTGTTGTTGTTTAGTTATTAAAGGCATGTCCAATTCTTTGCAACCCCATGGTCTACAGCCCACCAGGCTCCTCTCTCCATGGGATTTTCCAGGCAAGATTACTGGAGTGGGTTATCATTTCCTCCTCCAGGGGATCTCCCAGACCCAGGGATCCCACCCCAGTCTCCTGCACTGGCAGGAGGATTCTTTACCATTAGAGTATCCCAGCCACTATGCCTGTAAGAAAGTGGGCTACTGTCTTTTTCAGAACGTCTTTGGACTGTTTTGATACCCTCCCAAATGAAATATCTTTTCCTCTTCTGCAGAAATCCAGAGTTAGACAGTTCCAGCTACACTGTGTGTGGAAGATTTTTGTTTCCTTGCTTACATTTTTAGCTTTTTGTTCTTTGCTAGTAAAATAGCAAAATAGTAAAAGGTTAACATTTTTTTTGTTCCAACTAAAAGCGTGGTTTTTAATGGCAAGCAGAGGTATATAGTTCACTTCCGTAGTTCCTTATTCATCTTGGTTTTGTGTTTCTTGCCTTATCTTGAGTCCTAGGACACCCTCTCTAAACAGTTCACAACTTCCCTCAGGTGCCCTTCTGTGGGAGAGAAAATTTCTCCCTGTGGGAGTTTTAGGAAGCCTGACTTAAGTCAGAGCAGGAGGCTGACCAAGTGTTTTACATAAATGACAGTAGTAGCAATTAAAGCTTTTGTAATAAAGGCATTTTTCCTTTTCAGGCAGAATATTTTAGAACTTCATGAACTCGACAGTGCAAAATTTGCTAAGGACTGGCAATGCCTTAATAAATAGGAAGCTTTAAAATTATAAGAAATTTGTTTCTTTGTGGAACAAAAGTATTTTTTTTGATGATCAAAAATTATTTTTTAAAAAAAGATGTTTAATCTCATGTGACAATTTTCCTTCAAGATCCTCACGAATGTTTCAGTGTCAAAATCTCACGCACATATATATTCAGAGACAATTTTTTTTTTAAATGATGAGCTTCTTTTAACAGAATCACAGCATCGCTTAACTCAAATTAAGTACTGTTGATATGCAAAAAGTAGTCTTTCAGTTTGTGTTCACCCACAAGTCTGAAATCAATATTTATATTTTATACTCTCTTTTTCCCCTCAAATGGGATAGATTTCTTTAGTACAGTGAGCTAAATTTTGATCTGTAGGAGCCTTGATGGTTCTATTCTGAAATCTTGCAGAGACATAATAACAATGCTGATTGATTATACATATGGCTCGATTAACATAGTTACCGTATTGCTTTAAAAATGGATCAGATGTTCTGTATCACTCAGGCTACAGTCAATAAATAGCTGTGGCGTACAGCTACTCTGAGAGATTTCTTATTAGGTTCTCAGTGGGCAGAATTACTCACCTGGTTTTGGAAGTATATCTTCTAAGATATGTTTTAAAGTTGTGTTTGAATTTATTCATGGATCCACCACTTTCTTAAAATTTGAAGAAGTATCATTCTTCTCAGAAGTGTGTATTTAATTGTATCCTCTAAAAATATAGACATTTTGTTTTTGTTTTTTCAATAGAAGGGATTGTTTGATAATTAGAGATGGTTGTTGAAAAGACGAATTATTTTGAAAATACACATTTATTGAGAGGAGAGCTGGGAATGTCAACTAGACAGAGAGGGTACATCAACAACAGCGTAATACCAGTACAGCAGCAGTTAGGTAAATTGGTATATAAACAAGCATCTGTTGCAGAAATGTAAGAATGACATCATAAAGGATGTATGGAAAATTTTAATTGAAAAAGACTGATGCACAATTGCAGCCTGACTTTAAGTCTAAATTGATTTTGCCAACAGAGTAAAAGTGGTCTTCTTTTAAAACATTCCAATAATGTAAAGTATTTAAAATGTAATGTCCTGTTAATGTACCTAAAAATTAGACTCTAGGTCATCCAATAAGAGTACCGCTTACAGTAATACAGCCTATGTAATATGCAATTATCTTGACAATAGTTTTATTTTTTCAACAATTTTGTCATAAAACAGCAGTAAGATACAATGAATTTGATTCATTTTTTGTGTGTGAATCATTTAATAGGCCATTACATCTACTATATTAGACTCCATTCTCCTTTCAGAGCTTTTCATTATAAGGCTGTCTTTAATGGAAAGAAGTTTAACCTTCTCTCCCAGATAGATTGAACCCCATAACAGTGTAAACATTCTCATTATAAAATAAAATCCCCTTCCCCAAGGGCAGTGCTATAATTATGTTTGAATGTTTCTCTTCAGAAATGCTGTCTCATTCTTACTCTCAAGTTTTTTATCATTTTCTCCCAATCAGTAATATTTTAAATTATAGTTTAATAAAACATATATGACCTAGTTTATGAAAATTTTTTGAAGTTATTTTAATCAACTTTGAGAAGAAGTCATCAGTAAAATTGCTGTTGATTTATAAATAGGATAATTAGAGGCTTTCCTCCTAAGTACTGTTCACTGGCATTGTGGCTGTTTTTATTGCCTAGTCAAACCTCTTCATTCAATTTTAAAATTGCCTTTTGAATGAACTCCACTATAAGCTTGCCAAATAGTGTCACCGTTAATACCCTACCTCCTCTATTTCATTGTCCAGTCTGCAAGTGCACAATAAATTGTTTGATAAGGGGGTCAATGAGGTTGTACTAGTTTTTAAGTGAATTATAACCAAACGGTTCAGATTTTGTCACACGCTTATTGTTATTGTAGAGCTGTGTTTAAAAGATGGCAGGACAGTACTTCGGTTCAGTTTGTACGTTATATCAAGAGTGTATCCTGTACAAATCAGGATACTGTGGCCCTTCAACAAATTGCCCATCTTCTATCAAGAGAAAAGGAAAAGCACCACTTTCAAATTTGTAGACCTCACCCCTTATGAATGATTTACCGAAAGTGACAAACCTACCAATGTGACAAACCTCCCAGTGTTCCTAGTTAAGAAAGAGACAGTCTGCTTTCTGTGTGAATGTGTTGGAGCAAAGATTTCAGATGATTATTTCAAGATAATCATTTTATGAAGGTGCCAAAGGAGATAGTCATTGGAAGGCTTGAGGACCACTAATACGAAAATGCATCACTGATGCAGGTTATCTGGTACATAGGTAGCAATTCTGTTTCCACAAGCATGTGAACTCATTGGTATAGAATGTGCTGTAAAAGGTACTTTATCCACCCTTTGACTTGTAGATGCATGATTAAAACCTCCTTCCTGAGTTACTTACAAGGAAGTCAGGATTTTCTAAATGCGTATCTTTTCTGCTTATGCAGAATTGGTGAGGGTTTTTGGGAAACGTAAAAGGCGAAAGTAAGAAACTTTGTGCTTGTTGCGTCTAAAAGCAAGTCTGTTTGTGTGTGTCTCTCCCTTTGTAACAGAAGGAATGTTTCTTATGTTTCTGTCTTCAGACAGTTGGCACACATTTCATCTCAGCAGCTGCTTTCTCTTAAAGTGCAGTAGAGTGTAGGACTGTAGTGACACCAGCATTAATACTTCACATTCTGCTATCATATGCTGTCACTGGGAAATATGGATCTAGGTTACATGTGTTTGCAGACTTTGTACTGCTGAATTATGAAAGCTGACTCTGTTGGAGGATTGTGTTGTATTCAGAGACTGTGAACTGAACAATAAATGAATGCAGGAGGCTGTTTAGAGTGCTATACCATGCTCTCCTTTTGAGGCCTAGCTGAGCCAGAGCTTTAAAATTGAGAACTGCCAAATTGCGCTGGAAAAGACCTTAAAATGAACATCTAAGTAATTTTGTCAAAAGGCATTAGTGTGCATTGTCTTTCACTTTTAAATGTTTTCATTCTTTTTTTTTTCCTACAGTTGTACAAATTTTTGCATTTTAGGTACATAGAACAATAAAACATTACAAATGATCCAAGGAAAATGTTTTCTCATGCAGATAAAATTTTGCAAAGGAAATTCATTGTTGTTGACACCACTTACTGTGGCTGTGAAAATTTAAATAATGTTTTAGATTTTATATCCTTTATAGACAGTTTAAACTATAACACTCAGGACACACCTAGTAAGGTAGCAGTCATTCTTTTTGTCTGTGCATCCGAGCTATGTCTGCACACACGCACACAAACATATATGCACATACATGTGTATATATCTACACATGCATACATGTACATTTTTAAACTACTAATACAATTTATGAAAAATATTACTGTTGATTTATAAACAGAATGTTTAGAAGGTAGTAAAATAGCATAATGCTATCCTAACAAACTATGAATGAACACGTGAGGGATGCTTTTAGGTGAAAACACATCTGTAGATGAGTATCTGGAGGTATAACACAAACAAGAGAGTCAAATAGGGAGGCTACATTTTGTTTTGTTGTGACTGCGAGGTGAGAGGGTGTTCAGTTTTTAGTGATCTTGGTACTTTGATGTCTTTTTAAGATTTCAACACAGATTAAATTTGTTCAGCTAGTTTGCAAGTTCATTTGTAGACTGTCTAACTTTTGGATTTGATTTGCTGTTTTAGCGACTGAGATATAGACGTTGTTTTTGACCTACCGTATTTACATTGAAAACTGCCTTAAGGGTCATCTTGTGTCTTGTAACTACCCACTCATTTCCATACTGAACTGCAATGCACTAGCTTCAAGTGACTTGAACTACTTTTATTTAGGTCACATAAAGGTCTCACAATGTGAAAAGGCAGTATTGTACAAGTTTGGGATTATTCGTCTTTGAATCAGCTATTTATGTTGCCTCATTTTGCTATTTGAGAGAAACAAGCTGTCTCCATAGCCTGCTATTAAATGATGGTTCTGACAGTGATGTTCACTCATATAAAGAAGCTAAGGAAGAGTTAGGATTTGTTTGGGATTTTGTAAATCCTGTTTTTCTCTTTTTTCAAGACTCAATGTCAAAAGATAGGTATCCTGTGTCCCCAAATCATGCAAAATTTTTGCATTCCTCCTTAATATTTTTTGCGTGTTAAGTGAGCAAACTGGTTGTGATTAGACAGAGAGGTATTTAACTTTACACTTGACAGTGTGCTGAAACAAAAATCATGTTAGTAGCTTTGGAAGGATCATTTTCTGTCTTGTGGCTATCATTTTATAATTCTGTGTGTCCTAAATGTGACCAGACATGCAGCATCTCCTTGTCCCTTTTCCTTCTAAAAGTTGGCTTCTAAGTGGCCCAGTGAGAAATGCTTTGAAACATTTTGACACACTCCCGCACACAAACATATATGCACATACATGTGTATATATCTACATGCATACATGTACATTTTTAAACTACTAATACAATTTATGAAAAATATTACTGTTGATTTATAAACAGAATGTTTAGAAGGTAGTAAAATAGCATAATGCTATCCTAACAAACTATGAATGAACACGTGAGGGATGCTTTTAGGTGAAAACACATCTGTAGATGAGTATCTGGAGGTATAACACAAACAAGAGAGTCAAATAGGGAGGCTACATTTTGTTTTGTTGTGACTGCGAGGTGAGAGGGTGTTCAGTTTTTAGTGATCTTGGTACTTTGATGTCTTTTTAAGATTTCAACACAGATTAAATTTGTTCAGCTAGTTTGCAAGTTCATTTGTAGACTGTCTAACTTTTGGATTTGATTTGCTGTTTTAGCGACTGAGATATAGACGTTGTTTTTTTGACCTACCGTATTTACATTGAAAACTGCCTTAAGGGTCATCTTGTGTCTTGTAACTACCCACTCATTTCCATACTGAACTGCAATGCACTAGCTTCAAGTGACTTGAACTACTTTTATTTAGGTCACATAAAGGTCTCACAATGTGAAAAGGCAGTATTGTACAAGTTTGGGATTATTCGTCTTTGAATCAGCTATTTATGTTGCCTCATTTTGCTATTTGAGAGAAACAAGCTGTCTCCATAGCCTGCTATTAAATGATGGTTCTGACAGTGATGTTCACTCATATAAAGAAGCTAAGGAAGAGTTAGGATTTGTTTGGGATTTTGTAAATCCTGTTTTTCTCTTTTTTCAAGACTCAATGTCAAAAGATAGGTATCCTGTGTCCCCAAATCATGCAAAATTTTTGCATTCCTCCTTAATATTTTTTGCGTGTTAAGTGAGCAAACTGGTTGTGATTAGACAGAGAGGTATTTAACTTTACACTTGACAGTGTGCTGAAACAAAAATCATGTTAGTAGCTTTGGAAGGATCATTTTCTGTCTTGTGGCTATCATTTTATAATTCTGTGTGTCCTAAATGTGACCAGACATGCAGCATCTCCTTGTCCCTTTTCCTTCTAAAAGTTGGCTTCTAAGTGGCCCAGTGAGAAATGCTTTCAGTGGAAGCTTGTCACTCAGACAAGTCAACTTCCTCATCTCAAGAAGGCGAAATCCAGGGGCTCATCTTCCCATGCAGCAGTTTCTGTGGTACCCCGATGTGGTACACATAGGATTTTCCTTTGAATAAAGGAACTATTTGACAGAACAGTTTCCTGTTATTTGTGCATGAGACATGCTATGTAGTGCATTCAGGGCTATCCTGACTGTCCACTGGAGCTTTGTTCTGTAATCTGCCTCAAATTGGTGCTGCCTTTGGAAACTTAAATGGTACTGTTTGGGATTGGGGTCTAAAATGCCTGTGTTACATGCAGTGAAGCGACAGAAAGACAGACATGGACAGTGGACATATGGACATTGTGGGGAAGGAACAGTGGGTGAGAGGCGTAAAGGAAGTAGCATGAAGGCCTGTACTATCATAAGTGAAGAAAATAGCTATAGTCATTGCTCTGTGAAAAAAGGGGATCCTTCAGGGGTGCTGTGTGATGGTCGGGAGGGGAGGGAAGGGGGGGATATACATGTGACTAATCTGAGAACATGCATGTCTGTGAACAACAAAACTCTGTAAAAGTTAAAAGTAAAATAAAGGTTTAAAAAAATAAATAAATAAATAAAATGCCTGTGTTAGCTGATTGCAAAAGCATAAAACACATCAACAGTTTTGGCAATAGAATTAAACGTGTGAATGAATCGAATGAAAGGTGGAAGCAGCACTTTTCCCTTTTAGTCATGGTTCTATGCAATTGGGGGCCATTAAATACAGTCTATGGGGTTCCACTAGGACGTCTCTGTGAGGGCTCTCGTGACCTCATGTTTTCTTTGTGTTTCTCCCTCTTCTCCACAGCCATCTTTATTGAAAGGGAACCATTAAATAAAACTTCTGAAAGTGCCTTCAAAAATCAAAACGCATATAAGGAGCCAGTATTTGAATCCTTCACAAGAAAAACTAAATTTTAGTTCTTCCCACACTTGATAGGGAGCTTCCCCAGTGACTCAGTGGTATAGGATCTGCCTGCAATACTGGGGCAGCAGGAGACCCAGGTTTGATCCCTGGGTTGGGAAGATTCCCTGAAGAAAGGGATAGCAATCCACTCTAGTATTCTTGCCTAGAGAATCCCATGGACGGATGAACCTGGGTTGCTGCAGTCCATAGGATGGCAAAGATTTAGACATGACTGGATCGCAAAGATTTAGACATGACTGAAGCAACTTAGCAGGCATGCACACTTGATTAAGGTAGAATGGGTTGGAAATAGAAGAATAGCTTTTAATATAATCGGTTAGAGCCATACTCTCAACATAAGACACACGGTATGATGTTTAGGTTAGCTAAGTAACATCCTCTTTAAAATTCCCTTTTTTCCTACTTCTGTATTTCTCCCAACATATACACATGTTCAGTCTTCCAGTACATCCAACATCTTTGGCTGGTAACTAAGCTTTATCTAATGTTATTATTTTTCAAAACTTCCCTGTAGAATTCTTTCTGCTTGAAAGATTAAGGCACAATCAATAAGGAAGCTCTAAATTGTAATTATCAATTATAATCAATATGGTAATTCTAGTGTCTTTTCCCTATTGCTTATCTCCTCAAAAGTTAATTGTACTTTTCAACCTCAAATGTTGGCAAAACTCGAGCTTTTTACTCTTTGCAACATAGCATATGTCAAAAATATCTGGACTTCAAGGAGGAAACCAAGGCAGAAGTGATTGGATAATTTGGTTGTGTCAGAGTCAGTTAAACTTTGCCTTTATTGAGACAATGATCATGGTTTATGAAAGCTGGTTCTGTGCCCATATATAGCTTCTGACACATTTTTGGAGAGCATTACTTATACTCTCTGGATATAATTTAAAGTGCTTGCTATAGTGAAAGGAACTCCAGGCCAGTGGTTGGAGTTGCAGCGCTATTACGAACTAGCTGTGTGTGTGGTCAGGCCTGTCATTTAACCTTTCGCGACTTCAGTGTCTGCATCTGTGAAATGAAATTGTTGAACTGGATTATATCTCAAGTCCTTCTCAGTTTTAAAAGTCTGCCATTTTATATGTCTGATTAGAAGTTTGCTTCTGTCATAGTTATGGAAGATTTTTTTTTAATGCATGAATTCCAAAAGTTATTGTTTATCTTTAATCATTATCATCCTAGGCAGTAAAGCTAAAATATTTTTCAGTTTTGGAAAAAATGACTTTTAAATGAGATTGGAAAGTGCTCTGTGTTCTTCAGTTTGCAAAGCTAGACCAAATAGAGGTTGGAATGTAGATTTCATAAAATCAGTCTCAGGTTAATAAGATTTTTAGTTTTCTCTTTTTCTTAAATCGTCAAGTAAATTACATATTTCAGTATGTTGTATATGTAACATTTATTTTGTAATTAGCTATTTACATCATCTCTTGCTAAAACTTAAGAGGGCCCCTCTTTCCTGGCTCTGCTCCTAAACTCTGGCAACCAGTTATCTCAGTATTTAAGCATGTTAGGTTATTATTATTGTTGTTGTTGTTGTTGTTTACATTTGAAGAAAAGACTCTTATATCCACTCTGGGCCCATAGTTATTTCATGATCGTGTGATTTTCCAACAAAGAGAATCAGCTTCTCATTATTATCATTTAGTATAGTCAAAAGGGAGTCTTGAGTGAGGTGGTCAAGGAACGGCTACCATTCCCAGCTCTGCCATTAACCACCCAGATAACCCAGGCAAAGTGCTCAGTCCCTATGAGCTTCAGTCTTCTCATTTGTAGTGTGGGGATGATATACTTGCCTTTCACACAGGGCGCCATACCTTATCTTTCCAAATATTTAATACATGTGCACTTGACTCCCTAGAACTGAGCTTGTCCTAAATTCTGTTCATTTTTATTTGTTTCTGTAGGAGTACATCATCAAGGAGAGGGGATATGTGTTGGGAAATGTTATTTAAGATAAAATCACTGTTTAGCGGTCCTCTCTGTGTGTTAACTTTAATTTCTCCATTCAGCTTAGGTAGTGGCTTTTGAATCTTTATTGGCCAAGCAGACAGTGGTTGGAGTTGCCTATAATGCCATGAATTCGCGACTTCAGTGTCTGCATCTGTGAAATGAAATTGTTGAACTGGATTATATCTCAAGTCCTTCTCAGTTTTAAAAGTCTGCCATTTTATATGTCTGATTAGAAGTTTGCTTCTGTCATAGTTATGGAAGATTTTTTTTTAATGCATGAATTCCAAAAGTTATTGTTTATCTTTAATCATTATCATCCTAGGCAGTAAAGCTAAAATATTTTTCAGTTTTGGAAAAAATGACTTTTAAATGAGATTGGAAAGTGCTCTGTGTTCTTCAGTTTGCAAAGCTAGACCAAATAGAGGTTGGAATGTAGATTTCATAAAATCAGTCTCAGGTTAATAAGATTTTTAGTTTTCTCTTTTTCTTAAATCGTCAAGTAAATTACATATTTCAGTATGTTGTATATGTAACATTTATTTTGTAATTAGCTATTTACATCATCTCTTGCTAAAACTTAAGAGGGCCCCTCTTTCCTGGCTCTGCTCCTAAACTCTGGCAACCAGTTATCTCAGTATTTAAGCATGTTAGGTTATTATTATTGTTGTTGTTGTTGTTGTTTACATTTGAAGAAAAGACTCTTATATCCACTCTGGGCCCATAGTTATTTCATGATCGTGTGATTTTCCAACAAAGAGAATCAGCTTCTCATTATTATCATTTAGTATAGTCAAAAGGGAGTCTTGAGTGAGGTGGTCAAGGAACGGCTACCATTCCCAGCTCTGCCATTAACCACCCGTATAACCCAGGCAAAGTGCTCAGTCCCTATGAGCTTCAGTCTTCTCATTTGTAGTGTGGGGATGATATACTTGCCTTTCACACAGGGCGCCATACCTTATCTTTCCAAATATTTAATACATGTGCACTTGACTCCCTAGAACTGAGCTTGTCCTAAATTCTGTTCATTTTTATTTGTTTCTGTAGGAGTACATCATCAAGGAGAGGGGATATGTGTTGGGAAATGTTATTTAAGATAAAATCACTGTTTAGCGGTCCTCTCTGTGTGTTAACTTTAATTTCTCCATTCAGCTTAGGTAGTGGCTTTTGAATCTTTATTGGCCAAGCAGACATCAACAGTTGAGCTGATTTCACTGGAATAGGAGTGAAGGCCTTACCTAGTTGCTTTCTCCTGCCCGTTTCCATTCTCCTACTTTTCTATAACTCAGAACATCTTGGGCTCTTGTAAAGAGAGTTTAAAAATTATCCTTCATCTACAAGCCAGTACTAAAACCATTAATGCAAAAGGATTTATAATTTAGAATGGCTTCTTTGAAACTGGGCTTGAATAAGCTTCCAGTGGATTACCTTTTTATTACGGGAAAGTAAGGAAGATTGTTTGCCAAATCTTTATTTATTATTATTTTTTTAATTTATTATTATTTTTGGGGGGGAGTTGGGGTGGGGAGGGATGGGTGTGGGGGCCACTTCTATTGGTTTTTTATTTGTCTATTTTCATCCATCTTTGTTCTTTGACCCGTGTAGGCCTCCCATCGTGGTGGCCCCTGTTATTGCAGAGCACTGGCTCTGGACACATGCGCTCCAGAGTTCCAACTAGGTAATTGAACACATCAGTCCAACCGCTCCACAGCACATGGGATCTTCCCAGGCCAGGGATTGAACTGGCGCCCCTTGCACTGCAAGGCGGTGTCCACTGGACCACCAGGGAAGTCTGCCAAATCTTTATTAATCAGTGTTTTAGTTCTAATTGCCAGGAGAGTTCCATTACAGAAATAATCCTTTTCTTCATTCTTAAAGGTCATAGTCCAAAATCTTACATTTTTGTTGAATGGTTTGATTCACAATAGATTTGGATTGGTTACATGGTTATCAAGTTACAATTTCCAGTTATCTTAAAGAGATCAGATAATTTATGCAATACAGTATGATTTAACATTAAAAAAGGTTATCCCTCTCAAAGAATCTCACCAAGGGAGATTTGTTCTGTAGAGACACCCAATGAGCTTGTCCTAAATTCTGTTCATTTTATTTGTTTCTGTAGGAGGGAAAATATGTGTTGGGAAATGTTATTTAAGATAAAATCACTGTTTAGCGGTCCTCTCTGTGTGTTAACTTTAATTTCTCCATTCAGCTTAGGTAGTGGCTTTTGAATCTTTATTGGCCAAGCAGACATCAACAGTTGAGCTGATTTCACTGGAATAGGAGTGAAGGCCTTACCTAGTTGCTTTCTCCTGCCCGTTTCCATTCTCCTACTTTTCTATAACTCAGAACATCTTGGGCTCTTGTAAAGAGAGTTTAAAAATTATCCTTCATCTACAAGCCAGTACTAAAACCATTAATGCAAAAGGATTTATAATTTAGAATGGCTTCTTTGAAACTGGGCTTGAATAAGCTTCCAGTGGATTACCTTTTTATTACGGGAAAGTAAGGAAGATTGTTTGCCAAATCTTTATTTATTATTATTTTTTTAATTTATTATTATTTTTGGGGGGGAGTTGGGGTGGGGAGGGATGGGTGTGGGCGGGCCACTTCTATTGGTCCTTCATTTGTCTATTTTCATCCATCTTTGTTCTTTGACCCGTGTAGGCCTCCCATCGTGGTGGCCCCTGTTATTGCAGAGCACTGGCTCTGGACACATGCGCTCCAGAGTTCCAACTAGGTAATTGAACACATCAGTCCAACCGCTCCACAGCACATGGGATCTTCCCAGGCCAGGGATTGAACTGGCGCCCCTTGCACTGCAAGGCGGTGTCCACTGGACCACCAGGGAAGTCTGCCAAATCTTTATTAATCAGTGTTTTAGTTCTAATTGCCAGGAGAGTTCCATTACAGAAATAATCCTTTTCTTCATTCTTAAAGGTCATAGTCCAAAATCTTACATTTTTGTTGAATGGTTTGATTCACAATAGATTTGGATTGGTTACATGGTTATCAAGTTACAATTTCCAGTTATCTTAAAGAGATCAGATAATTTATGCAATACAGTATGATTTAACATTAAAAAAGGTTATCCCTCTCAAAGAATCTCACCAAGGGAGATTTGTTTTAACGGCTAGCCATTAGAGTCTAGTCAAAGGTGGAGACGCATGGGCACCCGGTGAAACTTGGCATACTGTAAAATCCTGTGTGCCTGTTTCAGGATGTCCCAACTACTTTCAGGCTCCTTAAGAATCAAGATCTTCTCCTGCCACTTCCAGCCTCCCAGGAAACGAGAGGACTTGATGCACCATTCTAGGTGCCTAATCATTAGTTGTTTTTATTAACCACTAAAGGTAGTATTTGTAGGACGAATAGAAGTGAAGTCTATGCTTGCGGAATTTAATGATCTTTGAGTGTTTTACACTCTAAAAAGGTTTTTGTGACTTGAAAAGTCTTATTGTTAAGCCAAACAAAGCCCCTCAATCTGTCAGGGGATGCTTAGGACTGTCCAGTTAAGACTTTTTTTAGACTTCAGGCCCTGCTCTCTCTGATGTCGGATCCCATGTTGTGACTCACTGCCAGGTTTTGAGGCCAGGCCACCTTCCTGTTACAAGTCCTGCCTAGCTTCTGAGCAACCTTGCTGTTACCACCCAAACTGGCTGAGAACCGTGTGTCACCTGGCAGCTGCTATCAGCTAGTTAAGTGACCTTGGACAAGTGAGGTCACTTAAATTCTCTGAGTCTCTCTGCAGATGAGAAGATGATTGAGTGAATCACACCCAGGTTTAAATTTCTATCATTTTTACAAACTAATGAGAACGTATGGTATAGAACAGGGAACTCTACTTAATGCTCTGAGGTGATCTGAATAGGGAAAGGAAGTCCAAATGGGAGACAATATATGTATATGTGTGACTGCTTCATTTTGCTATTCAGGAGAAACTAACACAACATTGTAAAGCAACTATCCTTCAATAAAAATTAATTTTAAAAAATTCTGTGAGTCTTTAACACACTATTGACCAGGGAAGTTTTTGGCAGAAACTAATACCTTTGTTGTTAACACATATCCAGTCAATAATTTGTTAAGATAGTGGAAATAATTGAAAATGTGTGTATTCTCATTTAGTGATGCTAATGAGGAAGTAGGGTTATTTTTACACAGACACACACATGCGCGTACATACCAGCACCCCTTTGTGCAGGGAGGTGTGACAGAGAGACCAAAGGATGAGAGCAGCAGGTTATCGGGAAAATATGAGAGACACCTCTTTTTCTCCTTTTTCCTGCACATCAGATTCTTGTTTTCTTCCACATAAAACTGACCGAGTTCAGGGGTGCTGTGTGATGGTTGGGAGGGGTGGGAAGGGGGAGATATGCATGTGACTGATCTGGGAACATGCATGTCTGTGAACAACAAAACTCTGTAAAAGTTAAAAGTAAAATAAAGGTTTAAAAAAAAAAAAAAAACTGACTGAGGACACAGCAAAGTAAATACTAAATCTCATTCTTGATCATCCACAGCTTGCACTTGGATTGAAGTTGTTTGCTCTCTGATCCAGAGTTTTTGGATGCGTGGCATTTCGTGTGAACAAAGAAATAAACAGACTAAAAAGGTTGTAGAAAATTGTAGATTTAGTAGAATCCCTGAGATGATTTACTTTAGGGTTGGGTTGAGAATGGCAAACAGACCTGCTCTCTCTGATGTCGGATCCCATGTTGTGACTCACTGCCAGGTTTTGAGGCCAGGCCACCTTCCTGTTACAAGTCCTGCCTAGCTTCTGAGCAACCTTGCTGTTACCACCCAAACTGGCTGAGAACCGTGTGTCACCTGGCAGCTGCTATCAGCTAGTTAAGTGACCTTGGACAAGTGAGGTCACTTAAATTCTCTGAGTCTCTCTGCAGATGAGAAGATGATTGAGTGAATCACACCCAGGTTTAAATTTCTATCATTTTTACAAACTAATGAGAACGTATGGTATAGAACAGGGAACTCTACTTAATGCTCTGAGGTGATCTGAATAGGGAAAGGAAGTCCAAATGGGAGACAATATATGTATATGTGTGACTGCTTCATTTTGCTATTCAGGAGAAACTAACACAACATTGTAAAGCAACTATCCTTCAATAAAAATTAATTTTAAAAAATTCTGTGAGTCTTTAACACACTATTGACCAGGGAAGTTTTTGGCAGAAACTAATACCTTTGTTGTTAACACATATCCAGTCAATAATTTGTTAAGATAGTGGAAATAATTGAAAATGTGTGTATTCTCATTTAGTGATGCTAATGAGGAAGTAGGGTTATTTTTACACAGACACACACATGCGCGTACATACCAGCACCCCTTTGTGCAGGGAGGTGTGACAGAGAGACCAAAGGATGAGAGCAGCAGGTTATCGGGAAAATATGAGAGACACCTCTTTTTCTCCTTTTTCCTGCACATCAGATTCTTGTTTTCTTCCACATAAAACTGACCGAGTTCAGGGGTGCTGTGTGATGGTTGGGAGGGGTGGGAAGGGGGAGATATGCATGTGACTGATCTGGGAACATGCATGTCTGTGAACAACAAAACTCTGTAAAAGTTAAAAGTAAAATAAAGGTTTAAAAAAAAAAAAAAAACTGACTGAGGACACAGCAAAGTAAATACTAAATCTCATTCTTGATCATCCACAGCTTGCACTTGGATTGAAGTTGTTTGCTCTCTGATCCAGAGTTTTTGGATGCGTGGCATTTCGTGTGAACAAAGAAATAAACAGACTAAAAAGGTTGTAGAAAATTGTAGATTTAGTAGAATCCCTGAGATGATTTACTTTAGGGTTGGGTTGAGAATGGCAAACAGATGCAAAGGCTTTTTCTGGCTTTTTTTTTCTGAGTTGGCTGTACCCTTGCCTACAAGAGGCCTAGATTCTTGTTACTCTCCCCACCGTCTCCCCTTTTTGGTGAACTTCTAAGAATCACTTTCAGAGTTTGATATGTCTGAAAAGATTTGTTTGATTAACAGAAAGTTTGCCGTATTATCTTGGATTATTCATTTTATTAGCTTTCTCCTGTCTAAGACAGGAGGACAGAGTACTGAATCTGGCATAACCAACACTCATCCTCCCAGAAACTTGGAGAAAAGGCTGGGCCTCTCATCCCCCTCACCTAGATGGTCATTAGGATGAAGGCTTTTTCTGGGAGGAGGTCCAAAATCATCTAAGATGTGTAGGTTTTGGAGATTATTCAAAAGGGTTGCTCCATGGAATGTGAGACATTCCCAAGGTCACGTCAGTTTATTTAGGCAGGATTATCAGTAAACTACATGAAAAGGAAAGGAAGAATCCATTTCTGTAAACTTTAGCCTTTTCTGAAAACATGTACTCCATCGAAAAAAAGGGTAGTGCTTATGAAGTAGAGAATTCTGTAAACATTAACATAGTCTAGATTAATTTAAATAATTAACTACATGAAGCACACAATAAAGAGAAACAAGATTCTTTTTTAAAACAGCATTCTATTGAAATAATTATTGCATATATATATATAGTTGTTATTGTTTTTGTTCCCAAGATTGACGTTTCATCAGGTAGAAAAAATGTTCCCAGAATTTTGTTCCCAAAGAGTAAACAAAAAATGTCAGTGTGTTTGAATGCATTGTTTTTAATATTTTATTTTTTAATGCAGCAAATTTTATGTCTTAAGAAAGTTTTATTTGCTTTCTTGTAGACTTTTCATCTGTTCTCTCCCATACCTGCTGTTAGATCAAACGAGAGAGCTTTAAGCTAAGGACTTGCACAAAGTCCTGTAAATAACAGCTCTCTCTTCTCATTTAAAGCCAGCAGGACATCCCGTCATGACTACCTCTTAATTAGATGATAGTTTGATCTGTGTTCCTATTCATTAATGCTTTGTTTTCTAGTGTCATATCAGGTTACTGTTTACCCACTAATACAATTTCATGACATATTCCTAGGAGAGCCGGACCAAGAGAGACAATATTTGGCTCAGGCTTTTTACTATATTGGTTGACATAATTTCCAGATTAATATATTCATGAAATTTCACAGTACTGAAAAATCCTTAATTTTCCAAAGTTAAGAATTTTTAAGAACAGCCTGTTAAACCCTTAGTAGGAAAGGAACTGACCTTCACACACTGGTTGTCTAACTTCAAAAGCATTTTACTGCATCTGTGTTCTCTGAGTTGGTCCATTGTCTTCACACAGCCCTGCGTGCTGCCGCTTCTGCAGTGCTGTGCTTGTGATTTTTTTCCCTAATATTTAATGCAGTGCATTTTATGTTCTTCCTTTTATTCCATTTTATGTTGTATGGCATTATGTATTTCAATCTTAAAGTCCCTGTAAACTGCTGTCTTATTTAGGCAGGATTATCAGTAAACTACATGAAAAGGAAAGGAAGAATCCATTTCTGTAAACTTTAGCCTTTTCTGAAAACATGTACTCCATCGAAAAAAAGGGTAGTGCTTATGAAGTAGAGAATTCTGTAAACATTAACATAGTCTAGATTAATTTAAATAATTAACTACATGAAGCACACAATAAAGAGAAACAAGATTCTTTTTTAAAACAGCATTCTATTGAAATAATTATTGCATATATATATATAGTTGTTATTGTTTTTGTTCCCAAGATTGACGTTTCATCAGGTAGAAAAAATGTTCCCAGAATTTTGTTCCCAAAGAGTAAACAAAAAATGTCAGTGTGTTTGAATGCATTGTTTTTAATATTTTATTTTTTAATGCAGCAAATTTTATGTCTTAAGAAAGTTTTATTTGCTTTCTTGTAGACTTTTCATCTGTTCTCTCCCATACCTGCTGTTAGATCAAACGAGAGAGCTTTAAGCTAAGGACTTGCACAAAGTCCTGTAAATAACAGCTCTCTCTTCTCATTTAAAGCCAGCAGGACATCCCGTCATGACTACCTCTTAATTAGATGATAGTTTGATCTGTGTTCCTATTCATTAATGCTTTGTTTTCTAGTGTCATATCAGGTTACTGTTTACCCACTAATACAATTTCATGACATATTCCTAGGAGAGCCGGACCAAGAGAGACAATATTTGGCTCAGGCTTTTTACTATATTGGTTGACATAATTTCCAGATTAATATATTCATGAAATTTCACAGTACTGAAAAATCCTTAATTTTCCAAAGTTAAGAATTTTTAAGAACAGCCTGTTAAACCCTTAGTAGGAAAGGAACTGACCTTCACACACTGGTTGTCTAACTTCAAAAGCATTTTTACTGCATCTGTGTTCTCTGAGTTGGTCCATTGTCTTCACACAGCCCTGCGTGCTGCCGCTTCTGCAGTGCTGTGCTTGTGATTTTTTTCCCTAATATTTAATGCAGTGCATTTTATGTTCTTCCTTTTATTCCATTTTATGTTGTATGGCATTATGTATTTCACTGTTGGATCTAAATTGGGGAAGAGAATCCT